>CM041631.1:68234204-68314975 GCA_023333625.1 Bothriochloa decipiens
CTTGGAGAGGATCAGCAGGTGCACAAGAAGAAGCGATGTCCTCATCAGTAAAGACATATTTTGCCGACTGCCGAGCTAATGGCAGTCGGCAAAGGACAAGCCTTTGCCGACTGCTCAGACTGGCAGTTGGCAAAGAGGGCCGGCCCCGGGCCCAGCCCGGGCCACGTGGCACTTTGCCGACTGCTCGGTTTGGTAGTCGGCAAAGGTGTCTTCTTTGCCGACTGCCGTCCGTCATGGCAGTCGACAAAGAGCACGGCGCAGGACGCCGTCTCCGTTCGCCCAATTTTGCCTACGGCCGTTCTTTCCCGACTGTTAGGGCAGTCGGCAAAGTAGGCTTTGCCGATTGGCTTTCTTTGCCAACTGCCTTGGTCAGGCTTTGCCGACTGCTCGTTCTGGCAGTTGGCAAAGGGATTTTTTGCCGACTGCCCTGGCTTTGGTAGTCGGCAAATCCAGGGACAGTCGAGAAAGGCCTAATTTCCTGTAGTGTACAACACACGCACACCACACATTGCAACGCCATGAGGCAAGCAACACAGCTCCGCATATAGAGGCCAGGCCCGACGCTGGAATGGCCGACACATTGCATTGCATTGCATTACATGCTAACTAATTCTAGCAAGCATAAACACGCATGTGTTGGAACGAGCTTCAGTTATTTCCTCCAGCTCTAGTACACATCAATTTATTTTGAGAGGAGGCGCCAAATTCGCCGGCAGCAGGCAGGAAAGAAACTGACAGGTACGGGGCGCCACTTCTCTAGCTCACATGCATATGCTTGTTTTCTTATTTTATTTATTTACTCTCCATTCACAAATTAAACAAGTGTTATCTGGAAAATTTGCCCATTTCTCTTGTCTCTTGGGAATCAATGCAAGGATTGTAAATGGCTAATGAATCGTTCATCATTACACCGGCTTTTGTCGTGTGTTCTTCTAAGTATAAAGTGCGTGCAAACGCACAAATGGTTGAGTATGTAAACTCGGCTCTTGACGTGACAGAATCTCAGTCAACAGAATACTACTCCCTCCGTTCTAAATTATAGTTCACTTTGACTTTTTCGGTGCATGCATTTTGTTATATATATAGATATATTATTTATCTAGGTTATCTAGGTACATAGCAAAATGCATGCACCAAAAAAGTTAAAACGAACTATAATTTAGAACGGAGGGAGTATATAGCAAAAAATAAATGTATACCAGGCATGCATGCATACTGAAATAATTAAGGGGTTGCTATATTTCTGATGCCTGATTATTTTTTAGCAAATTTCAGATAAAAGTTTTACATAATCGACTAGTATAATTAAAGGAAAATTACCCATAATAAATAATATAGTTTTTTTTCTATAATCAAACAATGACAAAATTGCATGTTACCTAACCAATAACAAGACTTGTGAGATATATGGGAAGTGAATAAGTACAAACACAATGTATGCATGACTGCATTGACCCATTTGTTGATGAATATGCATGCATGTCCAGCTGGTAGCGGCGGCCAGTGACGATGGGTTTCAACCCTCCGGTGCCGCAGCAGGACAGCAACTGGGAGATCCGGCTGGCCGTGATGCTGAGCTTGTTCCTCCAGATATTACTCATCTTCCTCGGCCCCGTGCGCAGGCGGTCCTCCGCCTTATGGTCCCGTCTCACCGTGTGGTCCTGCTACCTCCTTGCGGACTGGGTCGCCGACCTCGCCCTTGGCCTCATCCTCAACAACTTGGGCAACATCGGCGGAGGCGGCAACTCGTCCTCCAGCAGCTTCGGCCTCAAGCGCAGCGGGGCCACCGCATCAAACAGCAACGCCAGCGGCGGCAGCAGCAGCAGCAGCCCCACCATCTTCGCCTTTTGGACGCCGTTCCTGCTGCTCCATCTAGGTGGCCCGGACACCATCACCGCCTACTCCGTGGAGGACAACGAGCTGTGGCTCCGCCACCTCGTCGGCCTCCTCTTCGAGCTCTTCTCCGCCGGCGTCATCTTCTTCTGCTCCCTGCACGGCAACCCCCTGATACACGCCACCGTCCTCATGTTCATCGTCGGCGTCATTAAGTATGGAGAGCGCACTTATTCCCTCTACTGCGGCAGCCTGGAAAGATTCCGGAGCAACATCCTAGGCCCCCCTGTCCCTGGCCAAAACTATGCCAAGCTCATGACGGAGTTCGACTCCAAGAAGAAGGCTGGCCTCGTCGTCGAGGTCGACATCGCCAACGGCGAGGCCGAGCAGGCGGACGAGCAGATGGAGAAGCAGGAGACGAAGCGGCTGGTGCTGGACAGCAACAAGAGCGTGGAGGCCCGGGCGTACGAGTTCTTCCTCATCTTCCGCCGGCTCTTCGTCAACCTCATCCTGAGCTTCAAGCAGCAGCGGCTGAGCCAGGCCTTCTTCTTCCTGGGGCGCGATCTGATGACGCCCATGGAGGCGTTCGAGGTGATCGAGGTGGAGCTCAACTTCATCTACGACATGGTGTACACCAAGGCCCCCGTGGCCTACAACAGCCGCGGCTGGGGCTGGGTGCTCCGCTGCGTCTGCTCCTGCTGCCTCGTCTCCGCGCTCGTCATCTTCTTCTTCCTAGACAAAAAGAGTATCCTGCACGTCGACGTCGGCATCACGTACGCGCTGCTGCTCGGCGGGCTGGCGCTCGACGCGATGGCGCTGCTCATGATCTTCTTCTCCAACCGCGCCAGGGTGTGGCTGGAGGAGCACCCGCGGCTGGCCTGTCTGAAGAGACTGAGGCAGACCACCAAGCGGTGGCAGACGCGGCGATGGTCGGGGACGGTCGCGCAGTTCAATCTCATCGGCTATTGTCTTGGCGTGCCTGACAGTGATGGTGGCATACGTGGGTGCTTCCTCATGGTCGCCCACATGCTAGGTGCTGGCCGCGGCCTAGCGCAGCTCCCGCTCCTCCAAGACCTCATCTTCATTCACCACCAGCCACTCCGCATCAAGTACAAAACCGAATTTTCATCTTTTTACAACGAGGAGTCCCAACTCCTCGTCACATTCTTCGACTCTATCAAGCAGACCGCCTTGCAGCTAATTCATGGGGACTACCTGGAGATTGACAAGGTCTTCAACTGCCGGGGCTCGCTCGTCCTCAACAGGCACGAGGAAATGATCAAAGAAAGGCAGTGGGTGACTGAGGGACACATGTTATTCAGTGTCATCATAGACAGCGTGGTGAAGGTCAAGGACTTCGATGAGTCCCTCCTGCTGTGGCACATCGCCACGGACCTGTGCATGACCAGGGACTACCAAGGGCCGATGACTCAAGACGTCTCCCGGATGCGGGCCATCTCCAAGACCCTGTCGGAGTACATGCTGTACCTGCTGATCAAACAGCCGGAGATGCTCTCGGCGAGGACGGGCACCTGGCTGATGCGGTACCAGGACACGAGCGCGGAGGCGCGGAGGTTCTTCACCTCCATGGCCGCGTGGAACCCTGACCATGAGGGCGCGCGGAGGATGCTGCTGAGCGTGAACACGTCGGAGAAGCCGTCGGTGGTGAAGGGTGACGACAGCTTGTCGGTGCTGTTCGACGCGGTCATCCTGGCCAAGGCGCTGAGAGAGCTATACGAGGAGCTCATGTGGGAGATAGTGGCCGGTGTCTGGATGGAGATGCTGATATACGCGGCGCGCAAGTGCCCGGGCAGCACACACGTGCGGCAGCTCAACCGCGGCGGTGAGTTCATCACCATCATCTGGCTGCTTATGCAGCACATGGGCTTGGGCGACATGTACAACATCAACAAGGGGGACACCGCCGCCGCTAGGATCATAGTCCACGACCATTAAAGTACTAGTACTATTCTCGGGAAATCCTCCTCACCTCATTGTAAAGAGCAACTCTAGCAAGAGCTTTCAAATTAGGCGCCTATATATATACTTTTGATTTGGTGGTTGCCTCTCAGTTTTTAGGGCCTGATTTTTTCTATCTACTCCAGTAGGACCTATCATATCAGAGAGTCTCTCTTTTTTTTGGGTCACATCATCAGCCACATTCCTGTGGTTTCTTTTTCTTTGCGAATATTGCCATTTATCTGTCATCAGATTTCTTGGTGTAAAATCTGTTGAATTGACCATAGGATCATGCTTTGAGATGTCCGCAACCCACGTGCCAGGCCCGGTAATAACGTACCCAGCTGCCGGACTCCATAACCATCAGATTGAACTTCAAATTCTGCGCCGAGTACTACGTACCAATCTAGTGACAAGTTCTTGTTGGGCAGCCTACGATTTCAGACACTAAGTAGACTAGGCCACAATGTCATGCCTGGGCCAAGATTGCACAGTGGCAGTACCAGGCACGGCATGTAAAGGCCCACAAACTAGAAAAAGCTACTTATCTTAAGTTTCATCCCACCCCATTTCTATGTGACAACAGGATTATTTTTAAATAATAAAAAATATATTTCCGGTTTCAGTCATTCTCACTGGAGGATGCATCATGCCATAATCATTATTATAAAAGGAGCCAGTGATATAAATAAAACCTACGTCACCTGACAACACTGGTACAACTAAAACAAAACTGATGAAACAATTACATCTCCAATAAAGAATTCTAACTTGCCAAGTCGATAAATCGCCGCAAAAACACATTTGTCAGACTTCGAGGATACAGAAAGAACATAGGACGTCGACCACCATTGGAGATTCCTGATACCGTTGTAACCTGGCAAAAGTACGAAGTGCCTTTGCATGTGCAAGGGACTCACCAACTCGATACCGGCACCAAAGCCGATAACCCATAGGATCTTCCAAAAGTGATGTCTCTAATGAGCAAATGAGATCCAAAGATGCCATCATCACCCAATCAGAGACATTGGTGTTGGGTTTTCACCCTAGAAGATCCTCATGAAGGACGAGACGGCGCCTCCAGCGAGGATAATGGCACCCACAGGCGTCACCGCTGTCAAAACACGGTAGCCCTGCCACTGCCTCCAAGAGCCGTGGAGTTACGCCATACGTAATGAGCTTTTAGTGAAGCTGTTTGCAAAAGGCCTGTTAAAAAACAACAGCTTCAAATAACTCATGAAACTGGTGGTTAAACTATGCCAAACAACATCTAATTCCTCAATCAGTGTGAAAGAGATTAGGGTTTAGATTATTCTCGCATAATCATAATTGGTGACAACAATTATGTACATATAGCCATGATGGGGAGTCACTAGTGGCAGGCCCATGGGCCTCAGGTTTACATTCTAACACTCCCCCGAAGTTTGAACTGGGAGCACAGCGAACATTGAGACTGGACCTAAACTCAGTGAAAACTGACGTCGGCAATCCTTTGTTGAAGATATCGACATACTGTGATGAAGTAGGAACATGTAAGACACGAACTTCTCCAAGGGCGACGCGTTCACGAACGAAGTGAAGATCAATCTCCACATGCTTAGTGCGCTGGTGCTGAACGGGGTTGGTGGAGAGGTAAACTGCACTGATGTTGTCACAATAAATAATAGTGGCACGACGAAGGGGGCATCGAAGTTCACCCAAGAGCTGGCGCAACCAACAGGCTTCAGCGACGCCATTGGCTATAGCACGATACTCCGCCTCAGCGCTGGAGCATGACACGGTGGGCTAGCGCTTGGAGGACCATGAAATGAGATTGTCCCCAAGGAAGACAGCGTAACCAGAGGTGGACTTCCGAGTATCGGGGCAACCGACCCAATCAGCATCTGAGTAAACAGTAAGATCAATCGGTGAGGTCCTGTAGAGGTGAAGACCGAGATCCTTGCTCCCCAGTAAATACCGCAAGATCCTCTTCATAGCAGCAAGGTGAGGATCACGGGGGTCATGCATGTGTAGGCAAACTTGCTGAACAGCATAAGCGATGTCTGGACGAGTGAAAGTGAGATACTGCAAGGCGCCAGCGATGCTGCGATAGTGAGTGGGATCAGTCACGGACGTACCATGAAAGAGATTAGGGTTTAGATTATTCTCACATAATCATAATTGGTGACAACAATTGTGTACATATAGCCCTGATGGGGAGCCACTAGTGGCAGGCCCATGGGCCTCAGGTTTACATTCTAACACAGTGTTTCTTTTTTGAGCAGAGTCCATTGGACATCAACTAAAAAAATCAGACATCATACACCCTAACTTTCAAAAAAAACAAATATTTACATCCCATAGGGCCAGCGGAGGTCCATTAGCTTGGTGAGGTTGAGAGCGCACACAGCCGCACCGTCGTCCAAGGCATAATTAGTACAAGCACAAAGCACTTTATTTCTCCTTCTCTTGCAGAGGCAGAAAAGAACGTATTCTATGGGGGACAACAAGCTAAAGCTTTTCCAATGCAAAGTGGTGTATGCACTCACGTAACGAAGGATTCCATTTCCAGCTTACCGGCCAGCCAGCTGCTATAATACTGTGCAAACACCACCCAGATGCATATATATATATATACAAAGGCCGGCCAGCTGCAGCAGCTACTCTGATTAGGCACCAAATAAATTATAACAAATAATAAAATGGGGCGCCCGGGGGTCGCAAGAACAACTGCAGAGCAGGTGCGCGTGTTTTCACTTTCACCCTCAAGTTGTTATATTATTATCATAATATTATGCTTTCTTCTTGTTTTTAACTTCTTTTCTTTTTTGCAGCACGTTTTCTTTTTTCCTTTTTCCAAAGTCAACTCGCATCGTGCTGACAAGCATATATCTCTAATGCCTAGATCTAAATAAATCTCACTTCTCACCTTTGAAAAGGTTATAAACTACGGTGTTTGTCTTGCTCCTTTATTTTTATTTGCAGGCACTTTCATGAATCTCTTGTTACAATAAACTTCTAGCAATAAAATTACACATCGTCTGTAATATACTAACCAATATGGAATGCAAATTTAAGTCTGTCAATGCAAGGGACACATAATTATCAAGGACTCAAGAAACTAATAATGTTTTCAAAATTACAGAAAAGGTCATGTTTGAAAAATATGTGTTGGGCCACCTATTTTGTTGTGCACAAGATGTGATGGGTGAAGATCTTCTACTCCACTATTTATTCCTTCTTATTTTTTTGAGGAAAACTATTTATTATTTCTTCTTGAGTTCTCTAGAGGTCTCTAGAGGTGTGAAGGTTCAATTTCGTGGTTGGGATGGGCTGGGCTGGTCCAGGGTTTTTCCAAAGACCACTAGACTAAGAGGAAATATATATAGCCTTACCGTGGTGACGGTAAGTAGAGCAACTAGTTGGCAAGGACGCCAATGGAACAAGTATGCAGGGAGAGCCAGAGAGGCAGGGAGAATACCACCGTCTTTCCAATTGACCAAGCTTTGGGGTGTGGGAGAGGATGAGGAGGAGCACCAAAGAAGGCATAGGGAGGGCGAGGAGTTTTGAAGAACTAGGTGATACCCCGCGCATTGCTGCGGATATTTTATAAAGCTGCAAAGGATCGTAAGGGGAGGGCACGTCATTTTCAGCCACTACATTAGAATTAGTATTACACTTCTCTTCATGAACAAAGAAATTGACCCCGTGTTGGAATATTTATTCCTTGATTTCTTGACGAATTTAGCTCAAAAATCTTAATTGAAAACATTGATTCAAGTCTGACGAACACCTACGAACCAAACTTTGTGCATCTCTTTATAAAGAAACTGGATGTTTTAATTAACTATATATATTATATAGATATGACAAAAAAAGAAGACATGCAATGCAACTACTCACACGTCAAACATGTAAAAAATCTTTTGAGCCTCTCATGTGCTCGCAAATAGCACAGCAAACAACACATACTGGATTGGGCGATACATTTGAGGCCGTTAGCAAATAAAAGATCCAACAAATCTCAATCGTCAAGCACCATCTCTCCATTTTGTCCTGCTTTCTCCGCCGATGTCGCTTCTGATGTCAACGACGTTCCTCCGCCAAGATCGGGCCCTAGGTGCTTGCGGCATTGACTTCTCCTCCAACTGAATCTACATCAAATTCATTAGAGGAGAGCACCAGCAATGGTAGAGAGAAAACCAACCGGCTTGTTGAGGAATGGCGGGACGCTGATATCTTGCTCGTGACTCTTAAGCATGTGCTCAAAGATGGACTCAATGTCATATCTTCTGTCACATCTTCGCCCAAACTCCTCCATTCTGTGCTCCGGTAAATCTCAGATCGAGGGCAAACGCGTCTTCAAATTCCTTCTGCACGGTGAGCCCCTCATCTGCTCCTTTCAACACGGGATTCGCTCCACTGTTGTCCTCGCAATGTCACTGTGACGGATGGCGCTAGGCAGAACTTCAGAAGGGGAAGAGAAAACATTTTCTTATTCTGCTGTGGGGTGATCGAGAGATGGCTTACAACTTCAGATTCAAAGGGGTGACAAATATCATGGGTGGGAAAATGGAGGAGACAGGGGGAGACCATAGGACACCAAACGAAGAGTCTGTCTAAGTTCGCAACATTGGCAGGGAGGAGCCCCTTGAGCTGCAACTGCATGATTTGGGACTTGGGAGTTAGTGGCTTGTGGGACCTATAGATGATGTAGCACAAGGATATGCAAGGAAATTAGGCTAGTGGATTTTGTCTTTACAGGAGTTATAGATTAGTAGGAAGCTCAACATTAACTCTTAAGAGACACATTAAGAACAAATTATTTTTTATAATTTTTTTACAAAAATAAAAGTATCTGACCAGACTCTAATCATGATTAGCAATAATAGTCATTGGATCTATTCTTCTTTCTAAACAACTGTTATATATAGGTAGTAGCAATAAAAAAAATATGCCATGTAAGCTAGCTATACAATGCAAGATACATAATTTTTTCATGCAGGAGATCTGGGTAGCCGTGCTGCTGAGCCTCCTCCTACAGGTCGTCCTCATCTTCCTCGGCCCCATGCGCAAGCGCTTCACCTCTCCAATACCATGCTTCATCGTACTGGTGGTCCTGCTACCTCCTCGCCGACTGGGTTGCCGACCTTGTCCTCGGCCTCATCCTCAACAACATGAGCAACATCGGCGGGGGCGGTGGTGTTAGTGTAAGCATGACGTGTTCCCAGATGAAGGACATGCTGTGGTGGAGTTGATGAAGCAAGAACCGCAATGGAATTCAAATGGGAGCGTCGGCGGGAACGGTTGCTGGATGGGGTGGAACGGGGTGACCGCGCCCACGACAGTTGTCTGCGTCTGACAGTTTGTTTCTAGCCGACTTGTATCAGTGTTTATTTGAATTTGAATGTTGTAAATGTGTCCATTAGCTACTGGTATAAGTAGTGGGATGTGTGAGGAGCGTGTTAGCGCTTTGAAACATTTGTAATCGTGTGTGTACTCAGTTTAATTGAAGGTGAAAAGGGGCACCATCATCCTGGCGGTTGCCGTGCGTGTTCATCCTGTGTTCATTCGATTAGATTCCATTTCTTGTGCGATCTTGTGTTAGGCTTAGCCATTGTGTGTTCAAGCTCGTGATTGTCGATTCTAAACCATCATTTGGTATCAGAGCCATCAATCATGTATCTAATCAATGAGGGTTCGACGGAGTTCATCCATGTCGCTGACAGTTGGTGATGCGAGTCGGGGAGGCAGGGAAGGCCATCGTCAGTTGTTTCCCACACTGACGGTGATGAACTACACCAGTTGGAGCATTCGTGTGGGCACGATCATGGAGGAGCAGCGGTGGTGGGAGATCGTGGAACCACTGGAGGGAGACACGGCGGGTGCACTGATGGCGGCACAGGCAGCCAAAGACAAGAAGGTTGAGACTCACTTGTTTCAGTGTTTGTCCGATGAGCTCTTGATGCAAGTCGCGAAGAAGAAGACAGGACGGGAAGTCTGGGAGGCGCTAAGGCGAGATTTGTAGGCGCTAAACACGTGAGAGACGCGCGCCTGCAGAGGCTGAAGTCAGAATTTGATGCTTTTGGGATGAAGGAGGTCGAGACGATCGATGAGTTGCCGAGAGACTGACGGCGATGTCAGTTAAGTATGGCAACCTGGGAGGTACATTGGATGATGCAGTCATGGTGAAGAAGCTACTCGACACCGTGACAGATCGCTTCATCCAGTGCGTGGCCAGGATCAAGCAGTTTTTGTGACCTAAAGACCTTGGCATTAGATGACGCAATTGGCCGGCTCAAGACATTCGAAGAGCGCACCAAGCGGGGTGCTGGAGGTGTGCGTTCAGAGAATGGGCAGGTGCTCCTCACTCTAGTAGAGTGGGATGCACGGCAGAAGAAGTCGGGTGGTGAGAGCTCTGGTGGAGGGAGATCCCAGAGCAGTGGTGGCCGAGGAAGAGGCCATGGGCGCGGTGGTGGCCGGAGTGGACGTGGTGATGCAGGAGGCACAGAGAAGTGTGACAAGAGTCACATCAAGTGCTTCAATGCAAGCAAATGGGACACTATGCCAATCGTTGTCCAAATCAGAAGAAGGAGGAGGAAGCTCATCACAGTAGAGCTGAGTTTGAGCCATCAGTACTGTATGCTGAATTTGAAGTACTGAATTCAGGGAAGAGTTCACATCAGAAGATTCAGAGCAGCAGGTGCTTGAATGGTGGTTCAATGCAACCAGAACTCCACTTCACTGGTAATGGAGACCCCATAGGAGATACTTGGTACCTTGATAGCGGTGCCAGTAACCACATGACAGGAGACAGGAAGAAGTTCAAGGATATTGATTCTTCATTCTTTGGTGATGGTTCTACAATTGACATTAAGGGAATTGGGTCAATTGTGTTTGAAGGGAACAGTGGGAATAAATGAATGTTAAGAGATGTTTATTACATACCTAAACTAAGAGCAAATCTAATTAGTCTTGGTCAGTTAGCTGAAAATGGTGATACTGTTGTGATGGATGAGGATATCATTACTGTTACTGAAAATTTCCCCATAGAATGATCATGTGTGTTTAGAGAACTGCAAATAGACTGTATAAGATAGGGCTCAATGTTGGTGAACCTACTTGTTTGTTGGCTAGCTTGGAAGACCAGGGTTGGTTGTGGCATGGTAGACTTGGGCATGTCAATTTTCATGCACTGAAATAGCTAGTTGATAAGGAGATGGTAGGTGGTGTGCCACTAATTCAGAAACCAGACCAAGTGTGTCAGTCATGTTTGGTTGCAAAACAGACTAGATCATCCTTTCCTAGATCTGCTCTTTGGACAGCAGAAGAGCCACTGAGTTTGGTCCATGTTGACTTATGTGGCCCTATTACACCTACTTCAGTAAGTGGCAACAAATATTTTATGCTATTGGTTGATGATTGTACAAGGTGGTGTTCAGTGTTCATGCTAAAATCCAAGGATGAAGCAGTAGAAGCTTTTGTAAAATTCAAGGCTCAAGTTGAAAATAACTGTAATGACAAGATCAAGGTGCTGAGATCAGACAGAGGTGGTGAGTTTCTCAATGGAGCTCTGTAGGCAATCTGCGATTAGGCAGGAATCATAAGATAGCTCACAGCTCCATATACACCTCAGCAAAATGGTGTAGTGGAGAGGAAAAATAGAACAATTATGGAGATGACTAGAGCTTTGATGAAGAGTATGAGAATATCAAGAAGGTTTTGGGCAGAGGCAGTAAGGCATACAGTGTATTTGCTCAATAGATTACCTATAAAAGATATAGGAAGTAGAACATCATATGAGGCTTGGAATGGCAAGAGGCCTCATCTTGGTCATTTGAGGATCTTTGGGTCCAAGGCACATGTCAAAACAGTAAAGCCACATTTGAAGAAGTTGGATGATAGGAGTGTGCCAATGGTTTATTTTGGTATAGAAGAAGGAAGCAAGGCTCATAGGATGTTCAATCCTCAAACAAACAGAATTGTGGTTAGCAGGGATGTGGTATTTGAGGAGGCTGTGATGTGGGACTAGGATGCTGTTGAAAATGTTGAAATCTTAGATGAGATGGAAATGGGTCAGTGGTACTCACAGATAGATCTGAACAATGATGGAGGAGATGATGGTGAACCTCAGGGAGATCATCAACCTGATCAGAATGCATCAGACAGTGTTGGTCAGCATTCAGTTGCAGGGGGAGATACTGTAGCAACAGATATAACTGGACAGTCAGAGCCTGTCCAAAATCCGACAACAAGAATGCATGAAGAATCAGCACAACATTCAGATCAGGATTCAGGCTGGGATCAGGATATGATGGATGCCATGGACGGTGATGGGTATGATGAGACACCTAGGAGATTTAGGAGTCTAAATGAGGTGTATCAACACTCTCATGTTGTCAGTTTAGATTCAGATACTGATGAGGAAGAAAATGCAAACTTTGATGGGCAAGATGATGCAGTGGAGATAGCTGCATTGCTTACTATGATGGAAGAACCTAGATGTTTCAGTGAGGTAGTTGCAGACCCAAATTGGGTACAGGCCATGGACAATGAGATGCACTCAATCTGCAAGAATGGAACATGGGAACTTACCACCTTGCCACCTGGACAGAAGCCAATTGGGCTTAAATGGGTTTTTAAGCTCAAAAGGAATGCAGATGGTGAGGTTGTGAAGCATAAGGCCAGGCTAGTGGCCAAAGGGTATGTGCAACAGCAAGGTGTTGACTTTGATGAGATTTTTGCCCTAGTAGCAAGGCTTGATACTATTTAGAGTGATATTGGCTTTAGCAGCTAACAGGGGATGGCAAGTTCATCATCTTGATGTCAAGACAACTTTTCTGAATGGAGATTTGGAAGAGGAGGTGTATGTAGCACAACCTGAGGGATATGTTGAGAAGGGAAAGGAACAAATGGTTCTGAAATTAAGTAAAGCTTTATATGGGCTGAAGCAAGCTCCAAGAGCTTGGAATATCAAGCTTGATAAAACTCTAAAATTGCTTGGATTCAGAAAATGTGCAAGTGAACCTACAGTGTACAGGAAAGGGACTGGGAAGAGTGCAGTAGTGCTTGGTGTATATGTTGATGATTTGATTGTGACTAGTGAAGATGTGTCAGAGATTGACAAGTTCAAGAAGCAGATGACCTCATAGTTTGAGATGAGCGATTTGGGTTTACTGTCATTTTATCTTGGGATTGAGGTAGAGCAACTTGATGATCACATCACAATCAGGCAGACCAGCTATGGAAAGAAGATACTATCTCAGTTTGGCATGGGTGATTGCAACCCAGCAAAGTTCCCAATGGACCCTGGCACAAAGCTGGATGCAGATAAACAGGGGGAGAGAGTTGATGCAACTAAATACAGGAGGATAATTGGTTGTTTGAGGTACTTGTTGCACACAAGGCCAGATCTCTCCTTCTCTGTTGGCATGGCAAGCAGGTTTATGGAAAAGCCAACCACAAAACACAGAAGTGCAGTGAAGCAAACCATGAGATACTTGAAAGGTACTTTGGACTTTGGTTTGGTCTATGTTCAGAACAGGACTAAAGAAGTGCTGGTGGGTACTCTGATAGTGATGTGGGTGGTGATCTTGTAGGTAGAAGAAGCACTGGTGGTATGGCATTCTATTTGAATGAGTCTAGTGACTTGGTGGTCCCACAAGGAGAAGACAATAGCTTTGTCATCATGTGAGGCAGAATTCATGGCAGCAACAGAAGCAGCAAAGCAAGCTTTATGGCTGAGGACACTGCTTGGAGAGTTGACTGCAAAGAAAGCCAGGAGGGTGACATTGTTTGTTGATAACAATTCAGCTATAGCCTTGATGAAGAACCCTGTGTTTCATTGCCGTAGCAAGCACATTGATATCAAGTACCACTTCATTCATGAGTGCATTGAACATGGACAGATCTTGGTGAAAAGGGTCTGTACAAATGAGCAGAAAGCAGATGCTCTGACTAAACCACTGACTACGGTGAAGCTAGCAGTGATGAGGCACCTGTTGGGAGTTCATGAGCTGGGTCCACATTATGCTTAAGGGGAGAATGTTAACGTAAGCATGATGTGTTCCCAGATGGAGGACATGCTGTGGTGGAGTTGATGAAGCAAGAACCGCAGTGGAATTCAAATGGGAGCGTTGGCGGAAACAGTTGCTGGACGGGGTGGAGCAGGGTGACCGCGCCCATGAAGGTTGTCTGCATCTGACAGTTTGTTTCTAGCCGACTTGTATCAGTGTTTATTTGAATTTGAATGTTGTAAATGTGTCCATTAGCTACTGGTATAAGTATTGGGATGTGTGAGGAGCGTGTTAGCGCTTTGGAACATTTGGAATCGTGTGTGTACTCAGTTTAATTGAAGGTGAAAAGGGGCACCGTCACCCTGGCGGTTGTCGTGCGTGTTCATCCTGTGTTCATTCGATTAGATTCCATTTCTTGCATGATCTTGTGTTAGGCTTAGCCACTGTGTGTTCAAGCTCATGATTTTTTATTCTAAACCATCAGGTGGAGCAAACTCCGATGACAGCAGCGAGAGCAGCAGCCCCATCATCTTCACATTCTAGACGCCGTTCCTGCTGCTTCACCTGGGTGGGCCGGACACCATCACGACCTACTCGCTAGAGGACAATGAGCTGTGGCTTCGCCACCTCATTGGCCTCCTCTTCGAGCTCTTCTCTGCCACCGTGGTCATTTTCAGCTCCGTGCAGAGCAACCCCCTAGTCTCAGCCACTATGCTCATGTTAGTGGCCAGTCTAATCAAGCATGGCGAGCGCACCTACTCCCTCTACTCCAGTAGCGTCGGGCGGTTACGAGACAGAATGATGGCACCCCCAGACCCCGGCCTCGACTACGCGAAACTCATGGAGGAGTTGGATGCCAGGAAGAATGCCGGAGAGGAGAACCTGGCAATCACTATTGCTGAGAGGGAGCAGAAAGATTAGCTGGAGATGATACAAGAGTTGCAATCAAGTGTTGCTATAGTGAAGAGCCTGGAGGTGCGCACGTACGAGTTCTTCCTAATCTTCTAGCGCGTCTTCGTGGATGTCCTCATCTGCTTCAAGCAGCGCATGAAGAGCCGGGCATTCTTCATGGAGCAACCCGACCCGAAGGCCAAGGAGGCATTGGAGGTGATGCAGCTGGAGCTTGGCTTCATGTACGATGCGCTTTACACCAAGGCTCCCATTGCCCACACTTGCAAGGGCTGGGTCTTTCGCTCCATCTGCTGTTGTTGCCTTGTCTCTGCGCTCGTCATCTTCTTCCTCCTTGACAAAAAGAGTATCCTACGCGTCGACATCGGCATCACATACGCGCTGCTCCTTGGCGGGATGGCGCTCGATGCGGCCGTGCTAATCATGCTCCTCTTCTCTCCAACCGTGCCATGGTCTTCCTCCAGCAGCAGTCCACCACCAAACGGTTGGCGTGGTTCGCACCGCTGAGCCAAGCAGTTACACGGTGGAGCCAGCGGCGGTGGCACAGACACAGTAGCTGGTCCTAGTCGGCAGCGGCCTCGCAGATGAACCTCATCCGCTACTTCCTGGAAAAGCCTGGCCCTTACAAATTAGCAGGTGGTGATGGTGGTGCATGGAAGAACTGGCGGTGGCTCATGCATATGATAGCCAAGATGCTGCGCATGGAGGAGATGGTCGATTACTTGGTCTTCGTGCGACAAGTGAAACTCATCTTTGATAAGAAGGAGGACCCTTATGGTATCTTAAAGTTCATCTTTGATGGACTCAAGCAAATGGGTCACAACGTGGGAAACAATAAGGAAAGCATCAAGCGGGTGTGCAACCGCCGTGGTGCTGGTGTCCTCCTAGACCTTAGGGAGCAAACCAACACGACCCTCAGAAATGACCAAGACAAGCTGAAGGTGATCGTGGACATCGTAGAGAACAAGGACTTGGATGAGGCCTTGATGTTATGGCACATCGCCACTGACCTATGCTTTCTCTCTAGGGGTGACGACGATGGGTCTGCAGCTACAGGGCCACAGGTGGAAGAACACAAAGACTCCTCACCAATGTTGCGTATGCGGGCCATCAGCAAGATCCTGTCAGAGTACATGTTGTACCTGCTGATCAAGCAGCCGGACATGTGTCACACCCGGCCCGTTTGGCCCATAGTGGCCCATGTGGTTATTATGAGATATTGTGGAGAGTTTAGTCCCACCTTAGTTGTTTAAGGTGGGATAGACCAAAATATAAGGCTTCTAGAGTCCATCCCACCATCCTTGGGTTAATCCTTTTAAGCGAGCGAGGACGAAAGCTTAAGTGGGATGGTGGTAGGTGTGGTGTGCTCAGCTTGCAGAGTGAATCTGAGCCGTTTGGACTTTGGGCGTTACAACATGCTGTCTGCGACAGCCGGCATTGGGTTACGACCATACCAAGACACCTGTGCTGAGGCACAGCGCTTCTTTGCTTCTAGATCCACCTCCATTTCCAAGGACAAGGATGCACATCAGGCATTGCTGAGGGTGAACACCTCGGAGAAGCCAATGGTGGTGAAGGGAGATCGAAGCAAGTCGGTGCTGTTTGACAGGGTCATCCTGGCCAAGGTGCTACGAGAGCTGGACGAGGGGATCATGTGGAGATTGGTGTCGGGGGTATGGTGGGAGATGCTGACGTCTACGACAACCAATGGCCGGGGCAACACCCATGTGCAGAGCCTCAACCATGGCGGTGAGCTCATCACAATCGTGTGGTTGCTTATGCAGCACATGGGCCTGAGTGACAAGTATGAGATACAACAAGAGGACCCTCTACCACAGTTACCTGCGCCGCCATCATCATTGCCAACAATAGGACGCTTTCCGGTGGCGGACAGAGAAGAGGACCATTATTATCCGGTGGTGACGTCGCCACGCCACGGCGGAGGATTTCCGGTGGTGGCACGCCACAGAGAGGAAGACTATTATTATCCACTGGCGGCATCGACCAGCCCTACAGTGGTGGCAGCACCCCGCGGCAGAGAGGGAGGTTATTATCTGGTGGCGGCGGCACGCAACGGCAGAGAGGCAGGATATTATCCGGCAGTGGCGGCACACCCCGTCAGAGAATCTCCGGTGGCGGTGGCACGCCATGGCAGAGAGGGAGGTTATTATTCGGTGGCGGCTGCACGCCCCGTTGGAGATTCTCTAGTGGTGGCGTCACGCACGACAGAGAGGGAGGTTATTATCCGGTGGCGGATACAGAGCGTCGTGGCGGACAGCTTCCAGTGGTGGCACGCCACGTTGGAGAGTTTGCGGTGGCGACGGCACGCCGCGGCCATTGTCATCGCCAACAAGAGGACCCTCTACCACAGTTACCTCCGCCGCCATCGTCATCGCCAACAAGAGGACACTTTCCGGTGGCACGCCGCGAAAGAGAAGGAAACCATCATAATCAGAATGTGGAGGCGCTACGCCTCGGTAGAGAAGACCGGGCAGCGGCACGCCACAGTAGAGAGGGAGGCCATCATCATGCGGCGGCAGATCCGGTGGTGCCGGAGGCGGCACGCCACGACAGACAATGAGGCCATTATCATGCGGCGGCGGATCCGGTGTTGCCGGCGGCCGCACGCCCCGGCGCAGAGTTTCCGGTGGCGGTGGCACGTCCTGTCGGAGAGTTTCCGGTGGCGGCGGCACGTCGCGGCAGAGAGGGAGGTTATTATCCAATGGCGGATACAGAGCGCGGTGGCGGACAGCTTCCGGCGGCGGCACGCCTCGGCGGAGAGTTTCCTGTGGCGGCGGCACGCCGCGGCAGAGAGGCATATCCGGTGGCTGATCCGGTGGTGGCGCCACGACGCGAGGATCCGGCACACGGATAATGGAGGCTACAGGGCCAGGACGGGCGTGCTTGCGCGTGCATTGTTTTACATGTTCAAACCATTTGAATAGCAATATTGATTTGGAAACATTCGAACATGTTTTATTTTACAAAATTGAAGCTGTGAATATTCTATAAAGAAAGGAGTACATATATTAACGCTAAATCTATTTATCAGCTGAGTGTTTCTCCGTGTCGATCGTTTTATCCGTGTCCTCCGATCTTTAATTTATCTGGCGTTTCGATTTCCGTCACGCAGTCCGAGCAGACAAGTGAGTATACACGCAGTACTGGTTCCATGCGTCGTCGTTCATGCATGTCGCGGTCGCGGCGTTGTGCAAAAGTCGGATCGAGCAGCGATTGTGCAGTGGCGGGGGACGGGCTCTGAGCCATGTATCTGCATTGTATAGAGCCATGTATCTGCATTGTATAAAGCCATGTATCTGCATTATATAAAGGCAACGAAAAAACCCGAGAAAAGGCTGTTTGTGCAGCGCAACTGAGTGTCTTGTGTTCCAGTTCATCGCGTGCCAGCTGGTGACCGCGATTCATGGTCTGATCCTCTGCCTGTACGATGATTCAGCTTCCTCCCATGGACTAGCGATCTAGCATCCCACGTTCATTTTTGTAAAATTCATGGAAAAAAATGCATTACTCTTACAAAATCCCACAGCCGATGTGTCAATATTTTTTGCACAAAAATTATACATATAGATAGCCTAAAACAGTTAGTATGTCGTAGTACGCTTCGAGATCACAACCAGGAAGAAGATGATAGTACATCACAGCAATGCACCGGCGGCGAATCGCAATGCATTACGCATCACGAGTTCTTCATTCATCAGCGACCTCTTCATCTTCAGGCTGCTGCTCCTCCATGTTCTTGCTGCTCTCGGTGTGGCCCCCTTGTGCTGCAGGTTTAGCTTCTGCCGCAGCTTCTTCCAGGACGGCGAAGCCCCTGGCCGCCTCGACGATGGCCACCGGCAGCCCGAGACACTTTCTCACGATGTCCTCCTTCATCTCCTTTAGCTGCTTCAAGAGCAGGTCCTCCTCCACCTTGCCGCCTTCCTTCTTGCGCCTATCGTCCTTGGCCTCGTTGTATTCCCTCCTGAAGAGATTCCAGGCGTCGTCACCCTCGAGCTTGGGCGGGCGGACCACGAGGCCCGTGCGCGCCATGGTCTTGGCGTCGTCCTCCTTGCGGCAGGTGACGAGCACGGCGCCCCTGTGCTCCCCCTTGGGCAGCCCGTAGGCGAGGCGGTCCCCCCACTCGCCCTCCGCCGGCGGCTCCAGCGTCAGGTTGCTGTACCAGCACCCGTGCGTGTGCACGTCGTCGTCGTCGCGGCGGTATGCCCGGATGTCGTCGAACACGATCATGTAGGACGTCTTGGACAGCGTCATGTTGAGGATGTAGAGCAGCACTCCTGTTCAGTTATTCGTGCGTGGAGTTATTCTATGTTTGCATTGCAATTGCATTGCCAATTGTCAAGTACAAGATCACCTACCGATTTTGGATGTCTCGATGACACGGCTGTTGTCGAGCTCCTTCTTGAGCAGCTCCTGGAAGACGCTCTCCACCTCCTCCTCCTCCTTTGTCTGCTTGGCGTCACCGCCAGCACCGGTGACGCCGCTCCCCTCCTCCTTCTTCGGGGCATCGCCGGGCGTTTCCTTCTTGGGGGCGGTCTCCACCGCCTGGTTCTGCCCGGCAGGTCTGGTTCGTTTGGCCACAATGTCGGCCGCCTCCTTGCGGAGTTTCTCCTTCAACCTGTCCTTCTCCTTGGTGGTGGCGTCCGTGACGACCTTGGATTTGTCGACGATGTCCTCGACCTTGGCGGTGTCGAGGCCGAGGTTGTCGAGCATCCGGTAGAGGAGGTTGAAGCGATCCTCCGAGTCCGGCGGGCCGACGCACACCCACAGCCGGAGCGCGAAGTTGTCCTTGGCCTTGTCGTGCACGAACACCTTCTGCGCCAGCGCCGTCTTGCCGCTGCCGTGGATGCCGGCGATGCCCGCCGCCCGGAACATCCGTTCCGAGCCGTCGGGGGCCACCAGGGCGTCGATCACCTCGCCGGCCACCTTGTCCCACCCGTAGATCCTCTTCTCGTCCACGTAACTCGTCGTCCACTCGTAGTACTGCTCCGGCTCCAGAACGTTCTTCGCCAGCCGGAGCAGCAGCGTCAGTGACGCGCCGCCTTCTTTCTCTCCCTGCTCCTGCTGCTGCTTCTTGCTTTGCTGCTGCTTCGACGCCCGGGGCGTGCATGGGATGCAGCCGGTCGTCGCCGATGACGCCGGCTTGCTGTCGCCGGCAGAGCTCTCGGTGGCGTCCTGCTGCGGACGCGGCCACTCGCAGTGGTCCGGCGACGCATACCCGCGTTCCACCAATGCAGCCCTGAGGAGGCGCACCAGGTTCTGCAGCTCCTCCCTCTTGCTCCGGGGAAGGAGATCGTCGTCCTTCACTTCCTTGCCACCGCCTGGCAGTGCGATCTTGACCTTAATCTCTTCCAGGACCGTGGAGATTTTACGCAGGACCTTCCTCTCCCTCTCGTCCACAGGTTTGTCTTCCAGGGCGCCGAATTCCCCCAACAGCTTATCCACTTCGGGCCGCAGTTCCTGCAGGTCGTAGCTCTCTTCTCCATTCTCACTCTGCTTGGACATGGTCGGCGATAGATACTGCTTGTTTTTGTTGTGTATGTATAGATGGAGATGGGTGTCACTGATTGCCCATGCTCGATTTATATATAGCCATACACATAACAGTATGGTATATCATCATCAGATGCTTGCTCACTTGATGAGCAAAGCAAAGATGCGATGCTATGATGATATGTTTGTGATATATGCTTCCTCCCAAGGGCTTTAGCTTTAACCTTGGACAAGATACAAAAAGACCTTGGCATTGCACGCCTGGCTTCTTTCTGCAGACAAGGGGACTTCAGCAGAACTGAAGCCAGCCACTAGTGTGGCTGCTTCGGCTCACCCAACAACTTTGAACAAATGAGTGCCGCCCAAGTAAGGAACCAGCATCTGATCTCACCTTGATGGTTCTTTATCTAGCTTTTGGCCTGTTTTGATGGATCTCTCAACAAGCGATCCCTTATCCAAGAAAAAACGAAAAAAAAAAGAACACCGATCATGACAGACAGACTAAATGTACCAGGCTGGATCATCACATGGTTCCTGACCAGCAAGACAAAAAGGAGAAAACAGAATAGCATCAATCTTTAGTAAATCATTGAATCGATTCATCAAATTGCTTTCTCAAAACATTCTTCTGTAACACTCTAGTTCTTTTCTTTTTTGTTACATTCCTTTGATTGAATACAAGCGGTAGGCAGCAGGCGAATTTTCTTTCTATACATACAGGTTACAATGCTGCAGGTAAGGTCAGTAAAGCAGGGACACTGACAAGGGCATATAACCTAGGTCCACCTAAGTTGGCTGGATGTGGGATCAGATCATCAGAAACAAAAACAACAGTGTGTGATGAAGCTAGTTATTGTTAATTTTTCTAGCTAACAGTAGCAACTCCTTGGAGCAGCAAGGGCTGCAGAATCAGGTGGGGTTCTTGTTCTTTCAATGGTGAAATGATCAACAACCCGTACAGATCTCACAGGGTCTGGTGATGAGGCTGACCTCCACTTGCTTGGATGCTTCCGGTCATGGCTGAGCTGATGAGGCCCTCTTCCATCTGATTCCCACCTCGGATCCAACTTCCAACCCTTTGGGACCTGTTTATTCACAGCAGAGCAAAGAAACATTTTATTACCACTGTGCAGTTACATAAGGCGGCAGAGTTATGAGCAGATGGGAGCAAAGGAACGCAGGCTGATCTGTTACCTTGTCAACTGCAAGAGTAAATATTTCCAGATCACCATCCTTCTTAATATGAAACCTTGTGAAAGATTTGTAGTTTGCGATGTGCAGTGATGAGAAGGCTTCATCAAAGTGTATGTGGAACCAGTTGATGCAGATGTACAGGTAGCTACCAAATATGAGGGAAACAACTGGAGTCGAGAAAATCCAGAAATAGATAAACACAGAAGTGTAGTACATGATCAGAACACTCCGTGAAAGAGACATCATTCCGTTCTTGCATATATTTATTCTTGTCACCGCCATGACCTGAGCAAAGGTATAAGCTGTTAGATACTTGCTAAAATCTACAAAACATGGATTGGAAATGAAACAGTAACATGCACCAAATCTTGACAAATTAATCTTCTGTGGTGTAAAGCATCACATTTTCAAAATAGTTAAATTCCGAATTTGTGAAGTTAGATTACTAGTCCTTGCCCATACAACATATAAATTCTTTACAGTAGATCATAGTTAATTCTACAACTGCAGATCCATTCCTCAAGGAATGTCCAGACGAGCACACTGTAACATTTCCAGAAAATTTTATTACCTCAGGGACGTCAAAGGCTGACATAAGGTATTTTATACGTGCTGGGTACAGTCCCAGAGTCCATTGCTCCAAACGAGTACGAAGACCAGTAGGATCTGGAAAATGCTCACTTTCCATAGATCGATACCATTCATACAGAGTGTGATAACCTACAAAAAAAGTTTTGTAATAAAGCTTTCGCTTGGATTTTGACCCATCACCTATGAAAAGAGTTCAGGAAGCACGCTATGGCATGGCATGGCATACCTGAAGTTGCCAGTAAATGATTACGAATACAAATTTCAATGCCCAACTCCAGCAGCAACATTAAAAGTAGCGCTGCAGTTAAATGGGCCAAAACATGGAGGCCACCTATAATAGCTCTTCTCCTCCTTGATAGTTTGGATGGTACGAATGAATATGACGCCATCAGTAAAGTAAGACTCCCTACTGAAGAGACATAAGAATGCTCAAAAATATAAAGCAAAGCACTCCATATTGTGCCTGAGAAACTTTTCAGACGCCCAGACCAAGTTTCTTCATTTAAGATATGAACAAGATTACACTGGAAAAAATAGAAATAAAAACAAGAATATGAATACAAATCGACATGTTGGTCAATTTGACCTTCCAAGTGATAATAGCAATATGAATACAAATCAAGAGACCATAAAGGGTAACTGATGATTTATGTGATGCAAAGTATTCATCTGAGGCCGATACAAAGAATATGACATGTCCAGTACCAACCAGCTAACTCTTGGTGAACGAATATACTTCAAGATTTACAGTAATTAGTGATATCTTAAAAAGAAAAGGCAAAAATAAGAAAACAAAAATAAATCCATAACAGCGGTCAGCCGACAGAAGCAAGAAATGTGCAAGTACTACTTAGTTTGGGAATAAATTTGCTAGTCGTGGCCAGCTGGGGACTGGTACAGTCCAGCTGATGATGACTAATTGCTCTATTCTCAGTTATTTAGCCCTTCTTGGATGAGTTGAAACCCTTTGATGTTGTCGGTTGTTCATCTTGTTACATGGATATTTTACAGATGTGTTAGCGAACTTCTAAATTCTTCAAGAGATGACTGTTGGCCCAACACTCGCCCAAGGTGAGCAGCACCTGCTCCCCTCTCCTCTCCTTTTCCCCTGCTCCAAGGTAGAAGATGAGCTGAGCTCACTTCAGCACACACACAAGCACACTCTGTCTTCAGCGTGGGCTGAAGACTGAAGTCTGAAACTTGGTGGCAATGAGCTGCCTTGCTGCATTGTATTGCATACATACTTATACAACTACTATACCTACTACAAGGTACAAAAGAACATGGCTGACTACAGCCCACTACTCCTAGTACATGGCATACATCAGCCTCTACCAAGACATGGCTGATGTCATGACTGCTACAGTGCCAAGACATGGACTATTGCCATGTTCAGCAGCAAACCAGGGACTGGACAGCACAAGCTGACCCTCTACTTGTCCATGATTGCAATTAGGAAGAAAAGGAAGAGAGGATCAGCAGATTATGTCTTACATTGACTAGATAATTTATTAGAGAGACATTTAATGAAGTTGAAGTGGAGCTCAGTTTTTTGAAGATGAAAGTGAGAACAATTTTACTATGAAAAATGGATATGTGCAGAGACTTCCAATGCTTCCAGGTTTTGATTTCAGAAAATCAGAGGAGGAAAACTAAGGCTCAAGATTACTATTAGCAACTAACCTCCACAGTTACTATTGATTCAAATGTGCGACAAAGGATAATCTTTAAAATAAAATGGCCATTTTGAGAATCTGTAACTAACCTGCGGGAACATTGAAAACACCAATATGAAGTATATAAAACCACGAATGATGTCAAACTGCCAATTCTTTTTGCGGAACTTCAATATGTTACCCAGTGCGATCTGTGAATTTAGTAAATTAGATCGTGCTCATCTTACAATTGATGGTATAGTACACAAAAGCTTCTTAAGCTGATCACTGAACTAAATAAGCAAGAATCACTTCATCAACATAGGGAAAAGGTCAAAAACATACCCCACTAGACTCATCATAAGATGGATAAGCTGCCTTGCATTCATAGGTGGTTCCAGAGAACCTCTCAAAGTTTCTGAAAACATGTGTTGGGTGCAAAAAGGCACCACCACATCCATTGACAAGCAAGTGTTGCACAAAATTAGTTTTTTCTGATCGAGTAGCAGAGTGCCTCATAAAATGGTGTAAATCCCCTGCCATGCGAAGTTTACATCTTTCTTTCAGATATTCCTGAATTAAATGTGATACATTCTTGCCTGTAGTCTCATTCCAATACCAATCAAGAAGCCAGTTTGGCTCATGTGTTACTACAATCACAGAATCATTCTCTCCAACCTGCACAGCTTTAGTATTGAAGTTGATCAATTAAATCTGGAATATTACCTGCAACTTCGAAGTTCCAAGAGATTCTGGAAAGGTAAGAGGGAATCCTTCCAACTAGGAATCAAAAGGGGCTAAGAGCCTATCAGCCTAAGACTACAAAGAATTTGAAACCACTTTTTTGTGTTTACTGTACATGCAAATAATAGCCGACATACATGGTTGAAGACTTAAGCAATTACAAACGCATGCTGTCCCATGTGAAACCAAAAATAAGGAAATGAAACTCGTTGCGTCTAGGTAGCTGGAATGTAGGGTCCCTAACGGGTAAGTTAAGAGAGCTAGTCGATACAGCAATTAGGAGGCGTGTAAATATTCTCTGCGTTCAGGAGACTAAATGGAAGGACCAGAAGGCGAAGGAGGTGGAGGATACTGGCTACAAACTTTGGTACACGGGGACAACATCGGGTAGGAATGGTGTAGGCATCTTGATCGATAGGAGCCTTAAGGATGGAGTAGTTGAGGTGCGGAGGCAAGGCGACCGGATTATCCTAGTCTGGTTGGTAGTTGGAGATTTGGCTCTGAATGTGATCAGTGCCTATGCCCCACAGGTAGGTCTTTGCGAGAGCACCAAGAGGCAGTTTTGGGAAGATCTCGATAGCATGGTTAGTACTGTGCCTATCAGCGAGAAACTCTTCATAGGAGGAGACCTCAACGGCCATGTGGGTGCGACTAATGTAGGTTTCGAGCGGGTGCATGGGGGTTTCGGGTATGGTAGTAGAAATCAAGAGGGGGAGGATGTTTTGAACTTCGCGTTGGCCTACGATTTGTTGATAGCGAACACCGTCTTTAAGAAGAGGGAATCCCATCTAGTGACCTTTCGTAGCGGACAACACCTGAGTCAGATCGACTTTATCCTTGCAAGGAGGGGGATAGACGTGCTTGCTTAGATTGTAAGGTATTACCTGGGGAGTGTGTTGTCCCTCAACACAAGCTTGTGGTGGCGGATTTTCGCTTTCGGGTACGTGTCCATCGGGACAATCGGGCCAAGATTGCAAGAACAAAATGGTGGAAGCTTAGGGGGGAAGCAGCGTAAACATTTAAGGAGAGGATGCTAGATGAGGGGCCGTGGGAAGAAGGAGAAGATGCAGATGACATGTGGCTAAAGATGGCAACATGTATTCAGAAGGTGGCTTCGGATGTGTTTGGAGTGAGTAGGGGAGGCAAACGGGAAGCGAAAGACACCTGGTGGTGGAATGACGAGGTGCAAAGGGCTATTAGGGAGAAGAAAGAGTGGTTCAAGCGCCTCCATCATGACAAGAGTGCAGCCAACATTGAGGGCTATAAAATAGCGAAGAGGGCTGCAAAACGAGCGGTGAGTGTAGCAAAAGGTCAGGCGTATGATGACCTTTATCAGCGACTAGGAACGAAGGAAGGGGAGAAGGACATTTATAGGATGGCTAGGATCCGCGAAAGGAAGACGAGGGACATCAACCAAATCAAATGCATCAAGGATGGGACAGATCAACTTTTGGTGAGAGATGAGGAGATCAAGGACAGATGGAGAAAGTACTTTGACAAGTTGTTTAATAGGGAGAATGAGGGTCCTACCTTGGAGTTGGATGACTCATTTGACGATACTAATAGACGTTTCGTGAGGAAATTTCAGGAGGCAGAGATCGGGGAGGCTTTGAAGAGGATGAAGGGAGGTAAAGCGATGGGCCCTGACGGTATCCCCATTGAAATGTGGAGATGCCTAGGTGCCAGAGCGATAGTATGGTTAACTAAACTTTTTAACCTTATTTTCCGGTCAAACAAGATGCCTAAAGAATGGAGGAGAAGTATATTAGTACCAATCTTCAAGAACAAGGGAGATGTTCAAAGTTGTACTAATTACCGTGGGATTAAGTTGATGAGCCATACGATGAAGCCCTGGGAGAGGGTTATCGAGCATCGCCTAAGAAGAGTGACAAGTGTGACCCAAAACCAATTTGGGTTTATGCCTAGTAGGTCGATCATAGAGGCAATTTTCTTATTACGACAGTCGATGGAGAGGTATAGGGAGCAGAAGAAGGACTTGCACATGGTCTTTATTGACCTCGAGAAGGCATATGACAAAGTACCGAGAAATGTCATGTGGTGGGCCTTGGAAAAGCACAAAGTCCCAACTAAGTACATCACCCTCGTCAAGGATATGTACAGGGATGTGGTGACGTGTGTCCGAACATGTGATGGCGACACCAGTAACTTTCCAATTAAAATAGGACTACATCAAGGGTCGGCATTGAGCCCTTATTTATTTGCTTTGGTGATGGATGAGGTCACAAGGGACATACAAGGTGATATCCCTTGGTGTATACTCTTTGCTGATGATGTGGTGCTAGTGGATGAGACTAGGCAGGGGTTAATAGGAAGTTAGAACTATGGAGGCACACGTTAGAGTCGAAAGGGTTTAGACTTAGTAGGACCAAGACCGAGTACATGAGGTGCGATTTCAGCGCGACTAGGAATGAGGAGGGAGACGTTAGCCTCGATAGGCAAGTGGTGGCCAAGAAGGATACTTTTCGGTATTTAGGATCGATGCTACAAAAGGATGGTGACATTGATGAAGATGTTAGGCATAGAATTTCAGCCGGTTGGTTGAAATGGCGCCAAGCTTCAGGCGTCCTCTGTGACAGAAGGGTGCCTCAGAAGTTAAAAGGTAAGTTTTATAGGAAAGCGATTCGTCCGGCGATGTTATACGGTGCTGAATGTTGGCCTACAAAAAGGCGACATATCCAGCAATTGAGTGTAGCAGAGATGCGTATGTTACGATGGTGTTGTGGGCACACAAGGAGGGATAGAGTACGGAACGTCGATATTCGGGATAGCGTTGGGGTGGCACCAATTGAGGAAAAATTGATTCAACACCGTTTGAGGTGGTTTGGCCATGTCCAACGGAGGCCTCTTGAGGCACCGGTGCGTAGTGGGGTTCTAAAGTGGGTCGATAATGTAAAAAGAGGTAGAGGTCGACCTAAACTGACTTCGGACGAGTCGGTTAAGAGAGACCTTAAGGAGTGGAATATCCCTAAGGATTTAGCTATGGATAGGAGCGCTTGGAGACTAGCAATTAATGTGCCTGAACCGTAATCTTTTTTCTTATATCATTTATGTGTTCTTAGTTTCCATGTCTCTTTTGGGTTTCATCTTTAGCCTACCCTAACTTGCTTGGGACAAAAGGCTATGTTGTTGTTGTTGTTGTTGAAACTCGTTGAAAAGATAAGAGATGAGCAAGCAAAGAAAAATGCACCTTATTCTGACAAACATCTGCAAAGAACTTGAATTGGTACACATCAACATCACCATGGAGAGATAAATCAAGACCAAATATCCACCAACCCTTGGGAAGATGCAATGCAAAATAACTCTTCTTCTGAGGCAGAAACCATCCACCTAACCAGCTTTTATGACATATATATCTCATAAAAGTATGAAGCCCATCAAACCAGTCTGTTATAAAAAAGTATCAGAAACTGGGAAAGGAGGAAAACACAAGCATGCATTGTATTCCTTACATCATTGAACAAGTATACAAGAGATCAAATAATATGACATATTATTAGATTAATCAAGAATGTTTACAAACCATGGTTTCCAGGAATTATGAAACACTGTGGTCCATCATATTCAGTCATCTTTGATACACCAGGAGGAAGCTCAGGCTTATCCAAAGCTATATGTTCATCCCTGTACCAAGGTGGAGGCTGTAGAGCATACTCAAAAGGCCTAAAGAAGCACTTTTCGTATGTAAATGATGAAGGGTTTGGGTACCTGCAAATTCGAAAACGACAGATCTATGACTATGATGCACTAAACTAAGTCATGTCTAGTTTATAGCTTATGCCATATGTATGGGCAATATTCAATAAAGATACAGATCTCAGCATGCAAGTGATATGAACTGATATCTAGTAACTACAGGCCATACAAGTATTAGGAATTATAAACTAGAAAAGGTTAAGCTGTATAGAGCCAATGGAGAATGCCGAAGGCACAGAGATCCTATATCTAAAATAATATCAGATTTTCCTCTTGAAAAGAAGCATGCCATCTTATCCACAAGACCACAAGTACTATTGCTTGAATCATACAGAGGCAACCTGAATAACCTTTTTCAGTCAGACAACAATATGCAAAATATTATGCTGCACAGAGATCAATGAAGTGTTTCAGAAAAATAGGACAAAAACTCAAGCCAGACTAAACTAGATATTCCAACTCTCAGTTAGAACTTATAATTCTCAATATATTAGGAAGAAGTGAATCATGTGTTCCTCCTAGCCAAGCAAAAGCAGACAAGAAATGCTTTGCAAATATGTACAAGTAGATTGACTGCAGAGAAGGACCAAGCTAGATCTCCGCCGATAATAAGTAAGTTCCCACGTGGAAGAGTATGCATAGAGCCACCGATAATGGTCCTAATAGACGGTTGGGCTAACAGTCGGACAACTGTATATGATGAATTCCCTCCATCACCGGTGTCTGCAACAAAGTCAAACCAAAGGTCTTCCCTTTCATTGAAGTAGTCATACAATAGGTCATCATTTGGAGTGTTATCTGTTGGTCCTTTCATTGCAGCCTACAGAAGGATGTATAAAGTAATTTGAGAAAAATTGACACAAAAATGTGCAAAGATGCAGATAATAAAGCTGGAAATTGGAAATTTACCTGCATCATGCGCATGTCAAATCACCCAACAAAAAGAGTCACAGAGACCATAAGATCAAATGCTGTCTTGAATAAATCAGCTGATGTCCTGTGTAAATATAAATTCAACATGTCAGGTCTTTTTTGTTGGTTTCATCTAACTTGATAGTTGTAGAAGGGCCTACCCTGAATACCAAGGTACCATGTCCAGGAAATCTGGTTTCATATGCCTCTTCAGCTTCTCATCCTCCAAATCTGTTGATGGGTGGGTAAGAGCCCATCTGAAGTATTTACAGAACATAACCAAGAATTAGAATTACACAACCACTAACCATTCAGAGAGAGAACATAAGGTATCAGAAAGAAACATTAGTAACCTCGACATGGACCTGGCAACAACTATTTCAGCAATATTAGTATGCACAGTGTGAAAAACTAAAGGCATACCCAGTTGATCTCTCCACAACAAAGTTTGCGATATAGAGGCCAACAAATGTAGCCCACAATGAGTACAACGGAGATATTTCATCTGATGGGCCAGCACAGGATCCACTGCAAACTAACTGGAGAAAAACATGATCAAAGAAGTGCAACATGGATGCCACCATAAGAAAGTGCGGCTAGAAATATTAGATGGAAAAGGAGAAGCAAGCAGTACCTCCCCATAGATAACCCATTTTGCCAGAATAGGATAGTCACTTGCAGATCCAACAGGAGCAAACCAAGATGAGCATATCTCTTCTTTCAACTGATTCATATGGAGAAAATTTGATATCCAGGTACTTCCATTTTCATTTTTAAGGAAAGCAAGCAAATTGGGATCACTACTACCAAAAGATTTGCTCTTGTGCACAGCAAGATTCCCACAATGACTGTAGAATGCACAACATGCAATACTGATAACCTGAAAGAAAAAATACTGAATCTTGCTAGGATCAATACAGAGGAAAAGAATATGATGGGCATTCTAGAGAACTTACTGTACAGTTCTGGAGAATTGTCCATATTCCTGGCCTCGTTCCTGCCATGCGTGCAACCAATCCAATGTACCAGAGACCAATAAATATGATATGAAATGCAATGATGAAAAGGACCGAGGAGAAATATATTGTCAAGAAAAGCGAAAGGTTCATGCGCATATCAACCCCCATTGACTGGAAGCTCGAAAGATGGTACAGGGATGCAAAGCAAATCCAAGCGACATACCTGCAATTGTACAGTATTACTATATGAGTGGTGTACCTAGAAACTAACATAGAGCTTCTCTGGACAATGAAGAAAAACCCAATGGATTGAACATTGATTGAAGAAGCCTAGAAGCGGATACGTACCAGCGGTTAAAATTCGAGTAGCTTGGCTGAATAGTTCTTCCAAGAAAAGGAGACGAGAAGAAATAGAAGAATCCAATGAGGCAAACATACATGGACCACCACTTGATATTGTTGTCCAGTTTATGTATGAGCGTATGCATGTTGTCAGACGATATAAAAAAGAGACAGGCAATAATCACTGCAGTCATAATGTGCCTGGAGTGTTCACGCGGGTAAGGGTACGTATGTGTCAGGATAGTCCTAACCCTGCCCATCTTGAGGGTTCCCAGGAGTGGGCTACGTGGGCTGCGTGGGCTACCTACCATCTGCTTGTCTGAACCCATCTGGACCTGGATATTTTTGCACAGGCAGAACAGCTGTTCTGTTGTAATGGTGTGCTACTGAACTTCTCCTTCAGACATCAAGCTGAACTGATGCCATGTGATGCTTGCCTGAATGATTACATGTCATAATGATCTGTGCTAAAGTAAAAAATGGTTATACGAAATTGCAAGTATCAGAGGAAATGATTTGTCATTAATGCGGCTATTCTCATTTCATATTCTGAACTCATTAATACCAATGGATATTGCACATTTCTGAAGCACACAAGGTGGCCGTATCAGGATGGGATACTTATTTCAGAGTTTGACCGCAAAGAAAATGCAATCCTTAAAACCTAGTAGAGAAGAAGACAAGAAGCAGAAGTGACATCCAAGTACCATTCTTAAGGATCCAGAAGAGAAGAGCGAGCCAGTGGTAGCACGTGGCAAAGCAAGGTATCTAGTACGAAAAGTGAGCTGTGCCAAGCAAGGTATCATGAGTTTACTCAACAATCATACAAGTCAACTTTCCGTTACCTTATTGTTATGAACTTATAAGAGTACCACCAGCACGAGGGGAAAAAACAAAACACATTGGATGGTTCTGAAGTGCTACGCCGTGAATCCATGAATGGAGTGAGACGGATGGGTTAACGATGCGAGGCCAGCTCTCTGTCCCTAGAGAAGAGGGAGCCTAGCCTGCCCAATCACCCCCATGTGTGGGGCGGGTGGATGAAAAAGGAGTAAATTTTAGTGCCGCAATGCAGCAAGAAAGAAAATCCTGAGCAGTCCTGTCCTGTCGTGTCTCTACTGCTAATAAGCAATAAAGAGTGGGAGTTGGATTTGATTGTTCACCACTGTTTTTGTTTGCAGTGGAAAAAGGAAGGAAACAAGAATGGAAGCAGCAATGGAATGGAATGGAACAGAATGGCAGTTAGGGGTGCGTTACCAAGAAAAGCGTGGCGGAGTCCGGATGGATCTCCACCTCCACCTCCACTCGACTGCCGGCAATCCAATCCAATCCAATCCAAATGCCGCCGTGGCGGGGCAGAGTCCGGGGAGGAGGATTGCTACTTCGGCTGCTGGGTCCGTCCGGCCAACTCAAGGTAGGGGAGGAAGGAGAAAAAGAGAGAGCGCGCACCGCTGATCCGCATCCGCATCGGTGGGCACCAACACCAAGAGTATCCCTCACTGCCTCCCGGGCTGGGGGACTGCAGCCCAGGGCAGGCCCAAGAATGGCCCATAGGAATAGGAGGGACTGCACCCGGCCTGCTTGAATTATCGTCAGTCAGGTTTTTTTTAAGAAGTTCACCTAAAAAACTTTTTTGAACAATATAAATAGTGTACTAATGTTTGAATCAATTTTGTGCTGGGCTAATTTTATGTATTTGAACTTTACTAAAAATTTCATACTCATTGGATTGAGTACGAAATTTTTACTACAGTTAAAACATACAATAATTAACCCATCATAAAAATTTCACCATAAAAAAAGAAAAGATCTAAACCTACATCAAAACAAAATTACACTAAAGCATAAATTTATATTATTATATGTTCGTTTTGTAGATCTACTCATGTGAAGCCAAAAATTTAGGTTTTTTATTTTATATTTTTTTAATGAGCTACCATGTCTCTTCAAAGATTCAGTCGAAAAAAAAGAGAAAGTGAAAACCACCTTTGAAAACCACTTTGTAACTAGTCAGGGAGCTAAAATGAACAGTTTTAAAAATTTAGGGAGGTGGTTTAGCTGGTTTTAGAGTTCAGGAGGGAAGAAAAAAGGACTTTCATAGAAGCTGAAGAAGGTAAAGTCGACGTTTCTTCTAAGAAAAAACCGAGCGCGAGCCTACATGCTTTTTTTTGGCTGCAACCTATATTAGGTTGAGGCCGGGTTAAGTGCGCCTCACCATTCATTAACAACGGGGCCAACTCGGCACAAGGTGCACCTCCGTCCTCCTCATGCAAGCAACCGTCGTCGTGCTTCTCTTAGTGAGCGCTCGGTGCTTGTTGGACCCGAGTCATTGTCCAACCACCACTTTCCTTTCCTCTCACTCTCCCACGTGACGTGCACGCTTAGAGCATCTCCAACAGATAAGCAAAAAATAATAGCTAAATTTAGTGATTGTGCTATTTTATAAATAAATCTCTCTTTAAAAATATAGACTATTCTGACAGTCTATCCAAATTGAGACACTTTATATTTAAACTTGCCACGTGACGCAAGGTCTATGGCGGAGGCTACTGATAACGCATGCGGCATCGCGCTGGAACGAGGCGTATGGAGGATGATTGGCGAGCGGCATAGGCAATCTATATTTGGATAGCGAAAGTCCAGGGATGACGAGCTATCTATTTTGAAGAGTCACATGCATAGTCTGTTGGAGAGCTTTTTGTCCGAAGAACAGCTAAATTTAGCTTTGCAAAAGGATTTATACCATCTCTTGGAGATGCTTAGGTCCAACCCACGCTTGCCATGTGCCCACAACCCACCGGTGAAGAGGAAAAAGATGAGGACAGCTAGGCTTCTAGCGATGGTGGCGGCTAGGATTTTGGCATCTCCCATTCTTCTTCTCCGACTTAGGCAGGCTTAGTAGGGGGTTAGGCGGGCCATGTGGTTGCGTGCTTTAGGGTTCTATAGGCCGGGCCAGGTCAGGACAGGGACGTCATAGCGGTGTTCACCGGTGAGCGTAGCCATGGCGACAAAGGGAGTAGGGGAGGGAAAGAATAAAGCTGCCACAGGGCGCATGCTGCAGGCCGGTGAGCGGGGCGAGGGCAAGGAAGAGTGAGAGAAGGAGGAGGGAGAGATTGAAGACAGAGATCGTGGACGAGAACTAGAGGTGGAAGAAGAACCATGAAGGATGGTCCGCGATGCTAGGGGCCACCTGCACCCTAGCACGCCCCTCGATCACCCGCAGCAGCGCTTGCCGCTTCGCCGGCACTCCCTCCTGTCCTGCGTGCTTTGTCGTTTCCTCATGGCTGTATCTAATTGATTTCTTAGTTTTTGTTTATTAGTTCTCTTGTGCTGGAACACAAGTTGTTTAATCGTGCTTCTGGGCGGCGCACATGTACTTTACTTTATCAAAAAGACTCAAATAGAAGCAGGGAAATCCAGATCTTTAAAATAATATTGTTGATGCAAAATTCTATCTGCAAACACACCGGGCTAATACCCAAAATCGATATCCGAAGCGTGCTAGTTGATTTGACCTATTAATCGACAAGGATACGCCCGGACATTAAAGCTCAGAAGGTATTCGATAACTGTTGAACAGATCAGACGAGACGACAGCGATACGCCCAGACGTCAAAGCCTGAATCATGCTCGGTAGATGCGGAACTTGCAAGGTCGCCGGAGATCAAGTTGATGCAGCCTGTCGATTCTTGAAAGAACTCGTTGAAAAAGAAAAGGTACTTGACGAAGTCGTCGAAAAGTAAAGTACTGGTAAAGGTAAAATAAAAAGTAGATTTGTTTATTGATGCTTGGATATCCATTACAATGCCCTTCAGCATATATTTATACTCTGCTAATCAAAGAGTCCTACTTTAATACATAAAGTTCAAATATAGAAGAAATAAACTAATTCCTTATACGAACTCTATTTCTTGAAAAAGAAATAAAACTTGTATAGGAGTTAGACTTAAACTACAATACGAAAAATCATAAGCTTTGTGTTGCCGATCCTCTGTCCGCTCCCGTCATGATGAAGTTATCTCCTTGTCGGCACATCCCTGGCATCGGCAACAACCTTCTAGCCTTCCTGCCTATCTCATCGGCAATAGCTTTTCTGTCTCATCGGCAACGATCCTCGATAATCTTTTCAGCACCATCGGCAATAATCCAGATCAACATGCTCTTCATCGGCAACCACCTATCGGCAGGTCAGAAGCAATGCTGAAGAACAACCAACATTTTGCTGATTTAGTTTAGTCTCCGATCCTTATTGACACGTGCCGAAAAACGGTGTCAACACATGCCCCCCAATTTCGGAGTATAAAATACTTTATGCACCGAAATTTCTTCCAGGTTATGATTACCCAAACCGCTTGAACTTCTCCTCGAGGGTTGCGCGCGCGGTAGTGGAAATCCTGTACCAACAGGCCCATATAATGCTTCCTCCGCCGCGGCCCATTTTTCATCCGTGATTTAAACCCTAGCTTTTCTCTCTCCAGCGGCGACATCAACAGGCAATCCTCCGACGAACTCGATCGGCGCCACTCTTAACAGCGATTCTTAGCCTTCATTAGCATTCTTCATTTTCTCCATCTTCGTCGCGGCCATGGCTATCCACTTCGACGTCCCCAAGGTTAATCTTCTTCTTTACCCGTCCTTTGACATTTCTTTTCTCCTTTTCCGCGCAGTTCATGACTCCTCTTTATTCTCAATTTCTAATCTCAGGAACTTTGCAATAATCTTGTCATTCCAACACATCAGAATCAATTTATCTGCCTAGGCCCAATGGGGAATCCAGACCCAATTGACATCATAAACGCAGAAACCAATCGAATCCCTTTTAGAGCTCAGAATTTTGATTTGGGATTCTGGACTGATACTTTTTGATCCTGGCCGAAAAACACTAAGGGATGGAAAGACTGGTATTTGAGGGTTGCCAGGCCAATGGAGCTGTATTGGGCAGAACATAGATTGGAACAGTGCATCAGACTATCTATTGCTGATATGGAGAGGAATGAGTCACCGCTAATCGCCGCCTCCTATTTCTGGTCTGATACTCTGAATGCTTTCATCTTCAAACATGGACCAGCTTCTCCAACCCTTGCCGATGTGTATATGCTCACTGGCTTGGACATCTCGTCTGCCGATGACAACACACTGTTCTAGAGAAAATCTGAGCATCGGCTGACTACCAGGAACATTGGGCGGCTGGACTGGTTATATCAGCGAATATAAGAAATCCGGATCAGTCAATCACAGGTAGCACTCAGCTTTTTTGAACATGTGGCTTGAGAATTTCATCTTCTATGGCAGAACAGTTGGACCGACCAATATGCACTTTCCTATAGCAGAGATGTTGGCTAACGGCATCAGACTCCCACTGGGCTGATATCTCCTTGGCTCAGTTTACCATCTCCTTCACCAAGTGTCACAAAGGTTGCTACAAGGCAAATCCATCGGCAATCTGGGAGGCCCTTGGTGGTTTATCAATATGTGGCTGAACGTCCATATGCACAAGTATTTCCATATTGATCTGTTCGCCCAGCGATTCCCTCGAAGTCTTCCTGAAGACTATCAACTCGGGGAAGAAGAATCGGCAACACGCCCCCTATCAACTTTGGAGAGGCACTGGCAGTATTACCAGGGGCGGAAGCAAACAGAGCTCAGATCGGTAATCTCTTCCATAGACTCTATATAGGCATCCCTTCTGAGCTTCGGGCCTAGGTTTCGTATGTTGATGAAGAAGCAAGATTCCCTCTTTCCTTTAACCTTACCGATGAGGCTTTGAATAAAGATACCGATATTATTAGTGCAATAATCACCCCTCGCACCATCCCGGTCAACATATTTGGAAGCGGGAAGAACATCAACCCCACATACGAGTTCTATTACCATCGGCAGCAGCAAGACAACTAGCCTTCGGACAACTGCCCATCAACCTCTGCTTTGCCGATGTGATTAAACTGAGAGAGATTATTGCGAACCGCATGGATTAGCACAAGATTGTTACTCTCCTTCCTGATGCCGATACCTCTAATGTTGATCTAACCGATTGGGTACCGGCTTCCTTCGTCGTCGAGTCCTTCAAATTATGGTGGCAAGAATGGAAAGAGCAGCTATTCTTCGCATCTCCTCACCTTAACTGGAATCTCATTGATCCTGATCATGCCATTCCTGCCGATGCGGTAAGTCTGACCATCTGCACTTCAACTTTCCTTTAATCCATCGGCAACTAACCCTTTTTTAAATAGGTCGATGACCTAGTTCCAACACTAAGTAAGAGCGGCAAGGTCATACAGCTGCAGCCGATCTCCCCAATATCCATCATCAGCCATAAAGCTCCTTCGCTAGATGCTCTGATGAGCCGTGGTCGTTCCAAGAAGAGCATCAAATCGGCCGCATTCTTGGCACAGACATCTCAGGTAATTACCTCACTTTCTTTTGCAGATGCCGATTGCTGTGATTTACCAACCTCATATTTTAGGGTGCGAGTTCTACACCAATTGAATCTTCATCGGTAGCTCGCCCCTTGTCTCCACCTGCAGCACCTTTATCGCCATGCTTCATCATCCTTGATGATTCTCCAGAGGTATTCTTTATTTAAACCTTGATTGTTGGATTGGCACCTTTACTCATCTGTTTCTTTCACAGCACCAAGTAATCGCATCGGCAACTGCTCTGAGTGCGCAGACACTCCAACCATCCATTGCCGATGCCCCTCAGCCATTCGATGCCAATGTTTTACAGCACAAGCGTAAGGCTTCATCGAGCGAAGAATCACAATCAAAGCGGGCGAGACTTACACAAGCTCCAATTTCACCATCGGCATCCTCGCCTTGCCCGATATCGTCTGATGTACCTGTGCAGACTTCTCCATCAGCAACTGTACCCATACAAGGATTTTCATCGGCACCTGTATCGCAGCAGCAACCGATCGAGGTACCAACACAGGAAATGCCATCGGCAATTGTACCTGAGGTTGCTTCTTCAAGCCAAAGGTGAGAGATTGCCTTGAAACAAGTAAGTTAACTCCCTTAGATAACCTTTAATACTTGGGTTCTTCTGCTGATGTCACTTTTTCCTTTTTAGGAGCAAGATTCCCCCGACAGTCTGTTCTCCTTTTCTATCAGTGGGATTGTTCCTGATGATGAAGAGCCTGAAGAAAGCTCTGCTCTAGCCCTTGAAGCTTTATCATCTGAAACTAAATCCTGGCTGGAGACGTTATTATCCTTGCTGCAACTGGAGACTTCTTTGCTGATCTAGGACTCTGATTCCGCAAGAGCAACCTTCAAAGAAATTCGAGACCATATTCCTGCCGATGTCGAGGAAGCACTCTTTCAGGCTGCACATCTGGAGAGTCGGCAGTTGCAGTATCAGAGGGCTGCCCAGCGGATTGCCGATAGAGCCACTCAGGCAAAACTCCACGAGGACATGATGAAGCACAAGCAATTTGCCGATGAGAAACACAAAGACATCGGTAAACTAGAAGCCTCCCGTGCAGATCTGGAAGACACGATTGCTCAATTATCAGCAAGATGAGAAGCCCTGCTAGCGGAGCTAAGACAAATTGAAGGATCCTTGGATGCAGCAAATCAGGAAAAGGCCCAAATGCCCGAAGCTATCAAAACTCTTCAGCAAGAAAGGGACAACCAAGTCCTCAAGACGCTGGCGCTTAAGAAGAAAATAAAGTCAGTTGAAGGCAATGCTGATGAAGATGCAAAGATACTGGAGGAAGCCGACCAAATCCGCCTGCGTGCGATATCAACCATCCGCTCGTTGTTGAGCTTGTAAACCTTTTTCCTCATTGGCAAAGTAATGCATCGGCAATTTGTAAAACTTTCATATTAACGTAGCGCGGATACACTCTTTTTGAACAAGTACTTTATTTGTTTTCTTCATAAGCAAGTGTTCAGAATTTCATCGGTAATATGAAAACTTATGTTGATGTCTGCTGATGGGCCTTCATTTTTGTGCTTCGGTCGCCATACTTAAGTTTTTCCCCATGGGAGTTTTCTTCTTTGCGCTCCCGTTGCATCCTCCTCTTCTGATTCTTCGTTAGACCTTCAGGGCACCATTGAGGAAGCTTCGTCTTCCAGACGGGCTGATACAGTTTTGTACTTGAACCTGGACAGTTTATATTGGAATCTCTGCAACGAATCGCCTCATCAGGAACTCTCGTATTGGCCATCTCCTCGAGCTCCTCTCGGTTCATCGGCAAACAGTCGTCATGCCTGCCCAGCCTTTCATGTACACTGGTTCTGCCCCCCAGCCAATCATATATTGATGTTCTCTCTCTGATCGGCTTATCAATGTATTCGCTCTGATTACCATAGCGCGATCTTCTTTCTGTTCGATCGGCTCGATCATAACCATTGCACTCGGGGCAATTATCAACAGTAGGCAATTTAATGCCTTCTTCCCAGCAGTAGATGAAGAACGGGCATCTCCAATGATTTTTATGCCGACGCCATTCTTCCCGACGCAACTCCTCTTGTCGATATCGATAGCGGTCACCTGAAATTCTGTACGGAGCTGGTCTAGGAGGTCTTCTAGAACTACTGTTTTCTTCAATTATCTCTTTCCCCTTCAAGTCATCGGCAGTTGCTTGATTTCTAGGATCCACCGATGCTCTCTTTTTAGCGTTTGCCGATGTCAACACTTTAGTTTTATTTACGGCATCCACCATGTTTGTAGGGAAAGGATGTTGATCAATCTTCATCGGCTTCTGAGCTTTAGAGTTATCAAATTTGATTCTCTCAGATTCAATTGCTGATTGCAACTGCTGTCTGAACACCTTGCAGTCATTGGTACTGTGCGAAGTTGCGTTATGAAACTTCCAGTACCTCATTTTCTTCAGCTCATCTGCCGATGGAATCACATGATTGGGTGACAGCTTGATTTGGCCTTCTAGAAGTAGCAGATCAAATATTTTATCAGCCTTTGTGACGTCGAACGTGAATTTCTCTGGCTCTTTCTAACCAAAAGGACAAGCTATAGGCTTCTTACCCTTTACCCACTCAGCCAGGCCGATAGTTGGTTCTTCATCTGAGTCTGAATCCTCTGCCTCTTCTACAAAGGACACCTTCTTGTTCCAGCTCTTCCTATGCTCTGGAGCTTGAGCACTTTGATCAGAGATCCTCTGCACAATATGGCTTAAGCTTTCAAACTCTTGAGAATCGTATTTATCCCTGAGATGTGGCAACAAACCCTGGAAAGCCAAACCAGCTAACTGGTGATCATGAAGCACTAGGCTGTAGCACCTGTTCTTCATGTCTCGTACCCTTTGCACAAAACCTTCTACCGATTCGTCGCTTCGCTGTCTCAATTTCATCAAATCAGTAAGCTTCTTCTCATGGACACCAGCAAAGAAGTATTTATGGAATTGTCTCTCCAGGTTAGCCCAAGTAAGAATAGAGTTTGGTGGTAATGAGATAAACCATGTGAATGCCGATCCAGACAAAGAGGATGAGAATAAACGGATCCTCAGCTCATCCCTGTTAGCTGCTTCCCCGCACTGGATGATGAATCGATTGATATGCTCCATCATCGACGTATCATCTTGCCCAGAAAATTTGGTGAAATCTGGCACCTTGTACCGATTTGGGAAAGGAATTAAATCATAAGCTGAAGGGTACGGAGTCTGATAATAGTAAGTATTAATCTTAGGCTGAATCCCAAATTGCTCTTTCATCACTTCTGCGATCTTATCGGTTAAGAGTGCATCCTGATCTTGCCGATGCACTGGCTGAATCTCCACTGGAGGTGTTGGCTAATATGCTTCTATATACCCCTGTGGCACTTGGCTTGGAGGAATCAGCATATTCATAGCACCAATCTGTGGAGTAAAGTTCATCGGCTGTTTTGCCGATGTTTGATCTTAGAAAGCTGCCTGTGGACTATATTGCTGAGTTCCCATTGTCTGGTAACTTGGCTGAATAGCAGATTGCTGAACTGGCGCTTGCCCTGACCAATTGAGATTATAACTCATCGGCACCTGACTTGCCAATGGCTGATGGCTTGTGGACAATTGATGCTCTTGTATGGGTGGATGACAGCTAGCATAATTGCCCTGAATTGTAGATAACCCAGATTGAGATACGAATGACACTACAGGCTATTCTGTAGTGGAAGCTCTCTGTTGAACTGGTGGAGGATTAGTCAATGGATTCGTATAAGATATCTGTTGTGAAGGCACGTAGAATTCCATTGACAATGACTGTATAGCAGAAGGTGTAGTGGAATAATGTGACACTTGAGCCATCGGCCGAATTGGAGTAGCCGATGTCATTGGACCCTTTCCTGCTACATCATGCACTTGGGGCAGTCCAGAGTTGGCAGTAGATGGACCTGGAGGCATCCCGTATCCCCACCAATTAGCAGCAGTTTGACCATGTTGACCTGAAGGACCTGATATTGCCAATGCCGATAGATCTGTTCTCAACTGAGTACTAGGTCTCTCCTGAGATGTTAGATCTGATCCTATCGGCGTGGCTTCAATGATAGATGGTCCTGATATAACTGGAGGAGTAGGCGCTTCCATACTCTCAATGGCTGGAGTTCCCGATGGAGTACTGATAGATGCCGATCCCGGCTGATGATATGCCGGCCTGACATATCCTGGTGCTTGTCCTTCTCTTAATGTTTGCACAACAGCATTGTAAACAGTGTTGGACAACACGGTGGAGTGGTTGATCAAAGCTTGATTTAATGCAGAATTAACCATCTCCTGTAATTTACCAGGGTTGGAGTCAAAGGTTACCTACCGAGGCAATGGCAGATCTTTCTTCTGGATGACTTCTCCGCCCCTATTCTTGCTGAAAGACTTCAAGCAGAGCTGCCTATAATCCTCCATAGCTTTTTCCATGGCTAGCTTCTGATCCTCCTTGAGATCTGACTCTGATATCTCGATGATGTTTTCTAGATTGATATCAGCAGGATTCTTCATGATAGATCTGTTGACTTGGTCCCACCGAGCATGCCAAAAGATGTGTTGATGCAAAATTCTATCTGCAAACACACTGGGCTAATACCCAAAATCGATATCCGAAGCATACCAGTCGATTTGACCTGTTAATCGACAAGGATGATAAATTTGAATAAAATCCAAACGAGACGACAGCGATACGCCCGGACATCAAAGCTCAGAAGGTATTCGATAACTGTTGAATAGATCAGACGAGACGACAGTGATACGCCCGGACGTCAAAGCCTGAATCGTGCTCGGTAGACGCGGAACTTGCAAGGTCGCCGGAGATCAAGTTGATGCAGCCCGTCGATTCTTGAAAGAACTCGTTGAAAAAGAAAAGGTACTTGACGAAGTCGTCGAAAAGTAAAGTACTGGTAAAGGTAAAATAAAAAGTAGATTTGTTTATTGATGCTTGGATATCCATTACAATGCCCTTCAGCATATATTTATACTCTGCTAATCAAAGAGTCCTACTTTAATACATAAAGTTCAAATATAGAAGAAATAAACTAATTCTTTATACAAACTCTATTTCTTGAAAAAGAAATAAAACTTGTATAGGAGTTGGACTTAAACTATAATATGAAAAATCATAAGCTTTGTGTTGCCGATCCTCTGTCCGCTCCCGTCATGACGAAGTTATCTCCTTGTCGGCACATCCCTGGCATCGACAACAACCTTCTAGCCTTCCTGCCTATCTCATCGGCAATAGCTTTTCTGTCTCATCGGCAATGATCCTCGATAATCTTTTCAGCACCATCGGCAATAATCCAGATCAACATGCTCTTCATCGGCAACCACCTATCGGCAGGTTAGAAGCAATGCTGAAGAACAACCAACCTTTTGCTAATTTAGTTTAGTCTCCGATCCTTATTGACACGTGCCAAAAAATGGTGTCAACAAATATAGAAAAAAAGAGCTGTTGTTGTCTGGCCAATGAGCTGCCACTCACGAGGCATGACTCAGCTCGTTTTCTACTGTCTTGTGTCTTGCGGCTGCGGCGGCGGTCGGCCGGTAAGCCAGCCCTGTGCTTGTAAGCCCTCCCAAACCAAGTCGCTGTCGCTGTAGTCGTCACGAAAGCTCTCCGTGGCATCGCGCAGTCTTGCAACGGACGACCACACGAGCTCCTTCTTCCACTCCGGCAGCCGCGGGAAGCCACACCACTTGGCCCCGAACGCGTCACAGTACTCCAAGTAGAAGAAGATGGCGTGCGAGTGGCTCCTAGGCACGCCGGCCGCCTCCCTGGCATAGTGGTACTCCTCAGTGGAATGCAGCATCTCCTCCTCCGACGGCAGCGTCCTCGGCCGGACAGCGCCTGCGCCACCCACCTCGCCGCGCCTCATAGAACCGCGGCACCACCACCAGCCTGGGCACGCCCACGAAGGACAGCGACGGCGCTAGCGCCGTCGAGAATGTGTGCTCGAACAGCGGGCCGACGCGGTTATCATCGACGGTGACCTGACCTCCCGTGTCCAGGAACGGGAACGAGAAGTCGTACCCCGTGCAGTAGATGATGGAGTCGGCGATGACACACGAGCCGTCGGTGAACAGGCAGTCGATCTGGAGGTAGAGGTGCAAGTTGTGGTGGCTTGACATGGCTTTCTTCATGCCGGGGACAACGGTGCCGTCGTCCATGGACTTGACGCTGATGTGCACCTCTCTTGCCACCGTGCAGAGCTCCAGCACGATGTCCGAGCCGCTTGGGTGGCATCCGACCACCACCACCACTTGGTCCTGAAACGAGTCCGGGGTTCGGTATGAGTGCGAATGCAGCTGCCTCTTGCTCCACTTGTCAATGCCTATATTTGCAGCAGTAGCAGATTAACTCAGTTGTCCGTGAAATCAATCGAAACCTACCATTGATGGTTGGGAGCCTTGGTTGGTTGTGTTGGCCGACGGCGATGACGACGGCGTCGAACACCTCCACTGTGGTGACCGCCTCGCCGTCACGGTCACCATGTCTCGACGAGCACTTCACCTTCCATCCCGTGGCGCCGCCGTTGTGGCCACGCGGCGCCAACAACGGACCGACGTGCAGGACCTTGGTGTTGAGCCTGACGACGTCCATGAGCCCGAACGCGTCGCAGAAGTCCCTGATGTACCGCAGGAATTCTGCGTGCAGCGGGTACCGCCGAGCATCGCCGGTGCCCTCGCTGCTGGGGAAGAAGGGGAAGTCGGAGAAACCCATGCTCCCTCTGGGCGTGTTGAGCCGGAGAGAGGCGTAGATGCTGCTCTACGCGCCGGCCATGATGAGGGGGTCACCGCTGTCGGTCCTCGGGTCGTAGAGCCACTGCCCGTCGACGCCGGCGCTCTGCTCCATGACCGTCATGTCGTGGCCCTCATGGAGGAGTTCGCGGGCGGATACCAGCCCCGAGATGCCGCCGCCGACCACGCACACCTTCTTTGATGACATCATCTCGCATTGCCGCCGAACCGATGGACCTGCAGCTGCAGACATGCTACTCGCATGTTTGATTTGATATATCAGCTGCATGTTTGACCTCTGCTCCTCCCAGTCTACAAGGTCATCAATACATGTGCCGATGTCCCTCCTGCCTGGTAGGTAGGCGCCGAACCAAACCGGAGGATCTCAAGGGATTCTGGTGGCTACAAGTTCTGGCCCAAACCAACATCTAACTCACAAAAGCCATTGTATTCCAACGATTCAATAGTGGATTTTTTCAAACCACAAATTCCGAACTCCCACTCCTCTTAAAGTAATACATGCAAATGCATGATTTAAAAAAACCTTATGCTTCATTATTTTGTACCATTTACCCAATTCGATTTGCTATTAATTACTCTCTTATACTACTCCTTAGCAATCTTCTACCTATCATCTCGTTTTCTTATCAAGAATCTCTTTAATATTATATACAATCTATCTATTGTCCTAATAATACACTTTAGCTTTTGCTTTAGGATTAAAAAACTATTGTGGAAGCACAGGCATTCGATGCTAAACAATGATAGCACAACAGCTGCGGAACAAGAAAGCGAGTATAACTCAACTAATTGTTTTTGTCGAATACCTACGAGTGTGCAAATCATTGGGTGAATGGACCGATCATGAAAAAGAGTGTGCAAATCATTATATTAGAAGAAAAGAGTTTATGTTACAAAAATGTTGATCCTGGCGCCACAGTAATACTTAGGTGCTACAGTACATCTTAATGTATTGACATTCTAAGAGCCCCGTCCTAGTAGAGAGCCGGCTACCCATGAGCTAAGTTTGGTAGCCCTTCTGCTCCAGGGTCGATCCATCTATCGGCTTCGGCCCTGATGATTTGTAGCCTGTCACTGACTGACGACGCCGACACATTCCTGAAGATGTAATGTTGCAAATGAAGACCAACCTGCCCTTCGTTAAACCTTAACTTCAAACCATAGCACGGGCGGAGAAAGAAATGGCGATGATGCTTGTCCCGATTGGGGTGTGTGTGGGTGGGTGTGTGGGGGGGGCGGTGGTGAAATTTTTGTATTTTGGTCCTTCTTGGAAATATTTTTTATAAATACCCTTGACAAAACTTTTTCCAAAAATGCACCGTTTTTAGGCGTTCTAGGACATGATGCCAAGGTATGAGGCTCGGCGTTGTGTCAGAGCACGCCGAAACCCCTACCACGTCAGCGACGACCACGGTCGCCGGCATCGCGTGGACAGCCGGGGCCCGCGGCTCGGCACTGTGTCAACCGACGCCGAGTTTTCGGCAGCCGTTGGGACGCGGCCCAGCTAAGCAGCATGGCCCCTCTAGATCGGTGTGCAACAAGTTAGCGCCGGCCCACGTACCTCGGCGCAGCATGACTCGACGCCGAGGTATGGGGAATTTAGGCTAAGCCAAGCGCCCTTCTTCTTGCTGCCTCCATTCTTTCCTCATTACACTTGCTCTCTCTCTCTCACCCTCTCCCCCCCCCCACAATGCCTAGCTCCCTAACGCGACTCTAGGGAGGCCGGATCTCGCCATCTCTTGCTTCCACAAGTTAATGCTCCTTCCCCTCTTCCATTCTATCCGGTTAGATTTTGTTGCATTACCTGTTTAGTTGGGGAACCCTAGGACCATGGTGGCAATGTTGGTTTGTTCATTTGTGTGTGCAATGGGTGGTTTGAAATAGTGTTTGTGTTATTGTACAATGGTATGAGGCCATGATGTTAAACTTTCTTCCAATGGTAGTGTTCATGTGTTCTAGGGTTTGTGAAAATAGAATGAAAATATAGTAAGTTATGTGGATTGTGTTGTTATTATGGTTATGTGCTTATTTGAAATGCTTCTAAGTTTGTGATTTAGGGTTTCATGTATACTATGAACTAACATGTTGGAATTAGGGTTTTGTTACTATATTTGTTGTCTATTCTGTGATGTGCATTGAATTCGTATCTATTTGACTCTATTTTAGGTTGCATGGAGGATCCTTTCGTGCACCATCCACCAACTCACGATGATCAAGATCTACACCCACCAGATGAACCGCCCCCTAACTGTCATTGCGGTTTGCCAGCATGGCTCAAGTAGCCAAGGCACACTGCGGCCTCGGCGTTGAGTCGGCCCACGCGCCCCATTGCGGCGGCTAGGGTTCCGGCCTCGTGTAACACCCCTGGTGTTATATTAACAAAAACATGCCATGTCATCATATGCATTGAAAAGCATTCATGTTTAGGTCAACCTTGATGTGCATCAACTAAAACAAGTTTACATTTCATAGGTTGATTGTGCTTCTGAAATGTTTTGTCACATGAAATCATAAAACTCTACTTTCGAATGTCATCTCAAATACTTAGTTTATACTCTATGTACTTGAGGTGTGTCGGCGTTAGGAACCCGGGGGCGTCCTAAGCCAACGAGTAATCGTATGTGTGCAACCCGTCCGGATGGTGATGCAAGAAGAACACAGCGATTTATCCTGGTTCGGGCAAAGAAGGCCCTACGTCCAGCGGGGGGAGAAGATTTGTATTATCTTGCACCTAAGTGCTTGTACAGGGGCGAGTACAAGCGAAGGAGAGAATTCGAGGGGGGTCGAGTATAGAGCGAAAGAGTTATTCAGAGTCTAGGAGACTGCCTAGGCGTGTGTTCGGTTGTTGTGAGATCGTTGTCTGGAGTCGTTCTCCTCTGTCCCTATTGGGTCTCCTGGCGTCCCCTTTTATAGGCCAAGGGGAGGCGCAGGGGTACATATGTTCTGGTTCGATGACGCGGTGGTGACGTCGTGGGTCGTGGTGGTCAACTCGAGGCCTCTGTAGAGACGTGCACTGAGCATGGCTTGTTCTATAGCAGCGTGGCTCGGAGTTGACAGGCGTCCTTCGGAGATGTGGTTGCTGAACGGTGAAAGACGCGATCCCCTGTAGAGGACGTGCGAGTTCCTGTTGGGGTCGTATCGGGAGTTGTTGGCGCAGCTTTCGAAGTCGATGCAGGTTGACCGGAGGGCGTCGATGCGTACTCGAGGCCTAGTCGAGGGATAGCTTCGAGCGTAGTGGTTGAGCGGATAAGATCGAATCTAGGGAATCCGATGTTGGTTGTTTGTCACGTAGCGCGTCGAGGGGGTCTCGAGCTGCCTAACGGCACTGAGTACGGCGTAATAGTGCCGTGCAGACCGATGCACGTCCTCAGTATGGGCAGTAAAGTGGGATTCGACCGCTGTACGGACCACTGTGCGGACACTATAGCCATATGATTTGACGAGGTTAGGTAGTTTTTGTATTAAATGTGCTATCGAACGCACCTGGAGTTGGTGGATCGAGGGGGGCTCGACCCTTGTCGTATCGAGGCATCCGTCCCACTGGGGCCTCGATACTCGACACGGGGTCCCCCCTCGAGCGATCATCGGCTGGTGACGTCAATGATTTGTCGAGGGTTGCGGCAGAAACTAGGTACTCTGTTGTTGGCCGACCCAGTGTGTATTTGTCGGTGGGCCCCGGTGGGTCGAGGATGTACGGTCTGGTCTTGCACGTGTTTTTTTTCGAGGATCCTGCGAGATTATTCTGAGGGTAAACTCGGGGTTCAACCGAAAACAAGGAAGGTTTAGGTTATCCCTTTTCTCGGTAACCGACAGTAGCCCCCGAGGCTTCGTGTAAGTGTTGATACTTACACGGAGGCTCAGTCAAATGGACTCGGAGTGTTGGTCATATTCCGAAGGGTGCACGCGAGCGCACCTTTGGGTGTAGCCCCCGAGGCCTCGGGTGAGTAGAATACTCGCCCGAGGTCTTTTATTTTTTGTTTGGTCGATGTGTGCTCGAATGATCGAGCCCCCGGGTGGTTGGGTCCTCTTTCGTCGAGGCCACCTGGTTGCGAGTCTGCTCCTTAGCTTCTTTCGTCGAAGCCGATCAGGTGGGAGCTCGACTTTTTCGTTTGACCTCACGAACCCTTTCGATCGGGTAGAGGGGGAGAAGCGTTGCGCTACCCATGCTCGGGCGAGCATCAACGTCTCAGGTGAGCTTCTATCGGGAAATTCAAGTAAGAGCTCATGCCCCGTTCGATAGGGGTCGACTAGTGGCCCTGAGGTGCTCTTATTCGAGCAAAACAGTGGGTCCCGCGGATGCCAAACCCTTTCGATCGGGTCTGGTGGCTCGATGCCTCCCCTCGAGGGGATTCCGTCGTGGTCCCTTAGGTTTGCCTTGAATGTGTCTGAGGGGGCCTCGAGAATTCATTCTTGAGCAAGGGACTCGCGTCGGCCCCCCTCGGTCACCCCTAACTCCGGTACTCGAGGGCGGCTGTCGAACCCTTTTCGAGGGCCAGCCTTCGCTCCTTGGAGATTTCGAGGGCCTGGGCCCGTATCCCGTGTCGTGGGAAGATCCGTCTGTGGATAACTCCTCCTGTCCATCACGCGTGCCTTTTTACGTAGAAGCCAGAGCGGCGCGGTAGTGGGCGATTCTTGTACTTGAAGCGCATTTCAAGGAGGATAACTGTCAGTTCTTGTTTTTTAAGAAAAGATTTGAAATGGCGCGGCCGTAATATCACGGGAGTCGGAACGGCGCGGTTGTGGTGGGGCCGGCATAACGCTTGGTTCGTGGATGCTTGACGTGTGTCCGTGGTCGATGGCAGTCGAGGGGGTGAATGCGAAACGGCCCTGTCCATGACGCACTGGAATCGAGAGGAAAGTGCTTTGGGTGCATTTAATGCGGGGACTTACTGGTCGGGCAAGCGTCGGCCGTCCGTCGGTCTTCTGCCCCTATAAAAAGGGGGCACTCCGCGCACCGTTGCTCTTCACTTGCTTTCCTGCCATTTTCGCATTCGCCTTCCTTGCGCTCGTTTGCCTTCCTTGTGCTCGCCTCCGTGCGCTTTCCTTCCTCGCGCTCGCCTCCCTGCGGAGATAGGAAATCTTCCGGGCCATCCGTCCACCGAAGAGCTCCGTGCCCTTGCCATGGCGCCGCTGGAGATTCTTCAGCCCGCGGCGTGGCTCCCCTCGGATGTGACAAGGAAGGAGTTGGAGGGGTTGGTGGCGGAGGGGCTTCTTCGCCCCATCACCGACAGGGACGAGCCCGAATGGCTTATTTCGCCGAAGGGGGACCGCGAGCCGAACCCACCGGAGGGCTACGTGGTTAGCTTCATCAAGTTCCACTGGCTGGGCTTCGGCGCCCCGCCGAGCCGGTTCATGCGCGCCCTCACTCACTACTATGGGATCGAGCTTCAGCATCTTTCCCCCAACGCGATCTCCTACGCCGCCATCTTCACCACAGTCTGCGAGGGTTACCTCGGGGTGGAGGCGCACTGGGAGCTCTGGCTCCATCTCTTTCGTGCGGAGTACTTTTCCAAGAGCGCGTCGCAGGGGGTGCGGAGGCTGGTGCGGGCTGGGTGCTGCAACTTCGCCATGAGGAAGGCCGACGACTTCAACCCTATCGGCCTGACTTCGAGCCACGGCCCCTGGCCTTCGAAGTGGTTCTACATCAGGAACGACGAGGGGCTGCTACCTCAGTACACGGGGCGCGTCATCGAGTCACGTCCCCACAACTGGGGCGCCCCAGCGCGGGACCATCAAGGGAGGCTCGAAGACCTCCTCGACGCCCTGGCAACCCTTCGAGGGCAGTTAACGGGGTCGTTGCCTCGGCCTTCCACCATCGACGGGTGCTCCCCCTGATGCAGCGCTCGCTTCGCATGAGCCAGATGGTCGCTGGAGTGGAGCTCAGGGGGAGCCGGATGGTTGCCGAGGCTATTACACCGGAGAGCGTCGCCAAGAGGGTTCGAGGCACGGTGTCGGGCCCCTTCACAGCGCAGGATGTCAACCGTCTTCCGATGCTGGTCCTGAGGGGCCCACGGAGGGGCCCAATGAAAGTCACCCGGTCCTCGGGGCCAGGCCGGTGGCGCTGGCCTTAGCCGCATCGGCGGCGGCCTCAAGCCTTCCGCGGCCGTCGATGGGGGCCTCACGAGCCCCGGGAAGGTTCCCGGTGGGGTAAGTTCTTAACCTTGGAGCAGCTTTTGCGTCTCGATTCCACGCGTCTAATTTTTCCTTTCTCACAGGCTTAAGCGCCAGCGGGCACTGGCGGGGCCCGCCCCGGCCAAGCGCCTTCGGACGGAAGCTGCGACGGAGGCGATGGCGGTCGCGGTGGCTCCGGTTACGGGCCCGGTCCCTTCGAGCGCCGCGTCGTCTCCTCCGTTGATATCGAACGCGGGGGTCGTCGCTTAGGTCAAGGCCGCACGCGTGGAGTTGGCCTGGGGAGCTGAAGTGGCCATCGAGCCTGCGGTGGCTGTGGTGTCGAGCCCCCGAGCCGGGATGGCCGTCGAGGCGCCGAGAAGCAGCGTGCCGGAGGGCCCCTCGGATGACTCGCGACTGGGGTTTTCGGTGGCGGCACCCATCGTCCTGGAGGCCGAGGAGGGCGAGGCCTCTGTCGACGGAGGGAAGGAGAAAGACGCCGCGCCCCCCTGTCACCACCGAGGTCGGGGGTCGTTGAGTCCGGGGGTGCCGAAGCGGACCCATCAGGCAGGGCCCCCGTGGGTGCTTCGGTCGAGGAGGCGAGCGTCGCCGTTTCTGCCCTAGCGGACCTTTTTGTCAAGCAAGAGGAGCCACAGGCTGGCTTGCTTGCCATCGTGCCGTGGGAGGGTCAGTCTCCCCCTGCGGTTCTCGAGCAATGATCTGCGACAGTCACGGCTGTCGAGGCGGAGGGTGCCGGAGCCGAGGCGGCGCGGCGGCGCTTCGAGGCGGAGACTTCGGGATGGGGCTCGGAGCCTATCCGCGTCCATGACACCACTAGTCATGACGCTCCCTCGTGGGAGGTGGATGACCCCGCGGAGCTCAAGTGCTGGAGGGCCATCGAGGAGGAGCATTCTTGCCTTCAGAGCTCGCTAAAGACAATGTTCGGTCTCGTCAGCAACAACCTTCACCAGCGCCTCGAGGTAAGCGTCCTTCTTCGAAGTTATGGAACTCGGGGTGTATTTCCTTTGTCGATGATGTCTCTTCTTCTTCTTGCTCTTAGGATCTAAGAAAGCGCTCGAACATCAAGTCCTATCTTATGCACGGCGCTAAGGATAAGTGGAACCAGATCCTCGAGCTAGAAGCAGTGCTCGAGGCTGCCCGGGTCGAGGCCGCGAAGGCAAAGGAGGAGGCTGCTGCCGCTCGGAGTGAGCTTGAGAAGGCAGAGTCCGAGACCGCCTCGGCCCGAGAAGTGGCTGCCCAGGCCAAGGAGGTCGAGGCCAGGGCGAAGGAGGAAGCGGGGAGGGCCCTTGAGCGGGCGAGATCCAAGGCCAGCGACGAGCTGGCAAGGGTTGGCGCAGCCCTGGAGGCGGTGCGAAAGGAGCTCGAGGTCTCGGTCTCCGAAAACGCCAGGCTTTCCAAAGCCTAGCAAGAGCAAAGGCGGAATGCCCTTTCGGCAGGCGAGGCCCTCGAAAAGCTCGAGGAGGAGAAGGCGTCGATGGTCCACGCTGGTGAGGCGTTTGCGAACGAGTATCTCGTTCTGCAAGACACCCACACGAAGCTCGAGACCCACGTCGTCGGTGAGTCTTCCTTCTTCTTTCGAAGAGTTTTCTACCTTGGTCTTCTTTCTTAAGCGTCACTGACTCCGTTTGTTTATTTTCAGCCTTGGAGGAGGAGCTGGATCGGGCTCATCGCGACCTCGGCCTGCTTCAGAAGTCGTACACGACCGAGGTGAAGCTGAACGGCGAGCTCAGCGGTATGCTCAACATGGTCTGCGACAGCCTCGGTGTTCCTCGTCCCGAATCGGCCGCGGATGACGTCCATGGGGCTCCTCTCCTTGACCGGCTGTTCGAGCTCGGTCGCGTGGTTAAGGAGAAGGTGCGGGGTGCCCTTCATGTCGGCGTGAAGCGGGCGATGGCGATCATCGGCTCCGGCTACATCTACGACATGGAGGTGGTGTCCCACGGCTTCGTCAGTGACCCTTCGAAGACTGACGAGGAGAACGAAGCCGTCTTCATGGGGTTGGTCGAGGCTGCCGAGGAACCTGGCGGTCGTCTTGCGAGCCTCTTCGAGCGTGAGGTCCTTCCGCCTCCTGAGGATGATGGCCTGTGAGCCAAGCCTAGGCAAAGAGGCCTTTGTGAGAAATTTTATAATCTTTTGTTCTCGAGGTCGCGAAGCCTCGAGCCAATATTCATACGTATATGTCTAAGTGTGCTCTAAGTCTTTTCTATCTCTACTGCCTGATCGGGTCTCTACTTTTATCGATTTCGTCACACGATCGTGCCCTTCGAAGGGGGAGTGAGTGGAGGTGCCGTAGCCCTGGGGCATTGGCGGTCTCCCCTCGCGATATCCCTCGACCTTTTAGACCTTCTTGTGTCGGCTTTGACTTAGTATTAACCCATGTCGAGGCATATCGAGGTAGAGTGGACCTCAAGACTTAGAGAGTGTATGATTTTTAAGTCCTTTTCTTTCTCGCGTTCCTGATAACGTTTCTTACTTGGTGAATTCGACGTATGTTCGTGCCCCCCTGTCGGGGAGCGAGTGGAGGTACCATAGCCCTGGGGCATAGGTGGTCTCCTGGCTCGACAGCCCTCGACGCTTGGGACATTCGCATGGCGTTTTTGACTAAGTATTAGAATGTATCGAGGTGCGTGGGAGAAAATAGACTTTTTGAGTTTTGAAAAATTGAGTTTTTTGGGGACTTGGGGGGTTCCCCCCCTTTATAGCCCCCGAGGGAGGTTCGACTCTGAGGGAGCAGGGTCGAGGCTACCTCTGACATGTATAAGGAAATTAAGCTTGTGATCGAAAGCATTCCGTTATGCGAAAATGTAAGAAGAAGACATCGACTTAGGGATAGAAGCGACGTAGCTGGTCGATGTTCCATGCGTTGGTGAAGATTTCACCTTTATCATTAGCGAGCTTGTAGGTTCCAGGCTTCAACACCTCTGCTACGATGAAGGGGCCTTCCCACGTTGGAGTTAACTTGTGCCGTCCCTTATTGCTCTGTCGTTGTCGTAGGATGAGGTCGCCCACTCGAAGGTCCCTTTTGCGCACGTGCTTGTCGTGGTAGCGTCGAAGCTTCTGCATGTATCTTGCAGAGTTGAAGAGGGCCATGTTTTGAGCTTCTTCGAGTTGGTCGACGGCGTTTGCGAGGGCTTCCTCGTTGCTTTGCTTGTTGTACGCCTTTAGTCGAGGGGAACCATACTCGAGGTCAGTGGGGAGGACGGCCTCGGACCCATAGACCAAGAAGAATGGGGTGAACCCCGTGGCTCGACTAGGTGTTGTCCTTAGGCTCCATAGGACCGAGGGCAGCTCGATGGCCCACTTCTTGCCATGCTTGTTGAGGCGGTTGAAGATTCTCAGCTTGAGTCCCTGCAAAATCATGCCATTGGCGCGCTCGACCTGGCCATTAGTTCGAGGATGGGCAACCGCAGACCAGTTCACGCAAATGTGATGGCGATCGCAGAAATCCAAAAACTTCTTGCCAGTGAACTGTGTGCCGTTGTCAGTGATGATGACGTTCGAGACCCCGAAGCGATAAATGATGTCGGTGAAGAAATCGACCGCCCGCTCGGAGCGGATATTGCCGATAGGCCGGGCCTTGATCCACTTGGTAAACTTGTCGATGGCAACGAGTAGGTGGGTGAAGCCTCCAGTTGTCCTTTTGAGGGGACCAACGAGGTCGAGCCCCCATACGGCGAACGGCCATGTGAGGGAGATCATTTGCAAAGCATGCGCAGGGAGGTGCGTCTGCTTGGCATAGAATTGGCAACCCTCACATGAGCGGACGAGGCTGATGGCGTCAGAGACAGCGGTCGGCCAGTAAAAGCCTTGTCGGAAAGCGTTCTCGACGAGGGTCCTGGGCGCAGCATGATGACCACAAGCCCCCGAGTGTAGGTCGTTGAGTAACCTTTTGCCTTCCTCGATGGTGATGCAATGCTGCAAAACTCCGATCGGGCTCCGTCGATAGAGCTCCTTGTCTAGACTGAAGAGGACATAGGTTTTGGCCCTTCACGCAATGCGTCGAGCCTCATTCCGGCCGTCTGGCAGTTCCCCTTGAGTAAGGTATTCGAGGAAGGGCTTATGCCAATCGGCTTTGTCGCTTGCTCGAGGGGGTGATACCTCGAGGTCCATGACCTCGGCCCCGGTCGAGAGGGCCGGGGTTGGTTGAGGCTCGACCCCCTCGGACGGATGTTCATGTTCACCCGCGAAGTCAACTGATGGCTTGTAGAGATCTTTTACGAAGACGTCGGGTGGCACGGTGCCTCGGGTTGACGCGATCTTTGCGAGCTCATCGGCGGCCTCATTGTAGCGTCGAGCAATGTGTGTTAACTCGAGGCCGTGGAATTTGTCTTCCAATTTGCGGACCTCTTGATAGAATGCTTCCATTTTTGGTTCACGGCAGCTTGATGCCTTCATGACTTGATCGATGACTAACTGCGAGTCGCCCCGAGCTTGGAGGCGTCGAACCCTGAGCTCTATAGCGATGCGTAGTCCATTCACGAGGGACTCGTACTCCGTGACGTTGTTCGAGGTTGTAAAGTGGAGTCGAATTACGTAACGCATGTGAACCCCGAGGGGCGAGATGAAGAGCAGGCCCGTGCCCGCTCCCGTTTTCATCATCGACCCATCAAAGTACATGGTCCATAGTTCGGCCTGGATCTGTACGGGCGGTAGTTGAGCCTCGGTCCATTCGGCCATGAAATCCGCCAGCACCTGTGACTTGATGGCCTTTCGTGGTGTGAAAGTGAGGGCCTCGCACATGAGCTCAACTACCCACTTGGCAATTCTCCCTGAAACCTCGCGATTCTGGATTATCTCCCCGAGGGGGAAGGACGACACCACGGTTATCGGGTGGCTTTGGAAGTAATGTAGGAGTTTGCGCCGCGTAAGGACTAGAGCGTACAACAGCTTCTAAATCTAAGGGTAGCGGGCCTTAGTCTCCGAGAGCACTTCACTGACAAAATAGACCGGCCTTTGAACGGGCAGGGTGTGCCCTTCTTCTGCCCTCTCGACCACTATGGCCGCGCTGACCACCTGGGTGGTCACAGTGACTAGAGGAGGAGGGGCTCGGCCGGATAAGGAGGTACTAGGATCAGGGGCGAGGCTAGCATAGACTTGAGCTTTGAGAGGGCTTCCTCCTCGGCTTCGGGGGTCCATTCGAAGTGCTCCGATTTCTTCAAAAGGCGGTAGAGGGGCAACGCCTTTTCCCCGAAATGGGAGATGAAGCGGCTCAGGGCTGCCAGGCATCCTGTGACCCTCTGAACGCCTTTGAGGTCTCAAATGGGCCCCATCTTGATGATCGCCGAGATTTTCTCTGGGTTGGCCTCGATGCCGCGCAGAGAGACTATGTACCCTAAGAGCATGCCTCGGGGGACGCCGAAGACACACTTCTCGGGGTTCGCCCGGAGGCATTTAAACGCGACGTCGAGGTCAGAGACGAGAGCCTCGACTTTTTTGGTCTTGACCACGATGTCGTCGACATAGGCCTCGACCGTCGAGCCGATGTGTTCACCAAAAATGTGGAGCATGCAGCGCTGGTACGTTGCCCCGGTGTTCCGAAGGCCGAAGGGCATAGTAATATAGCAGTACATGCCGAAGGGGGTGATGAAGGAAGTCGCGAGCTGGTCGGTCTCCTTCATCCGGATCTGATGGTAGCTGGAATAGGCATCGAGAAAGGAGAGGGTCTCACATCCCGCCGTCGAGTCAACAATTTGATCAATGCGTGGCAAGGGAAATGGAACTTTAGGACATGCTTTATTCAGGCCGGTGTAATCTACACACATCCTATATTTCCCATTTTTCTTTTTCACTATTATAGGGTTAGCTAACCACTCGGGATGGTGAACCTCCTTGACAAATCCGGCCGCCAAGAGCTTGTTGACTTCTTCCCCGATGATCCTACGCTTCTCCTCGTCAAAGCGGCGCAGGCGTTGCTTCACCGGCTTAGACCCGGGGCGGATCTCCAAGGCGTGCTCGGCGACTTCCCTCGGTATGCCCGGCATATCCGAGGGACTCCACACAAACATGTCGGCATTCACATGGAGAAAGTCGACAAGCACTGCTTCCTATTTGGCGTCGAGAGAGGTGCTGATGAGCAGCGCCTTCCCCCCGGAACAGCTCGGGTTGAGGAAGATCTTCTTCGTGTCCTCGGGAGGCTCGAATCTGCCGGCATGTCGCTTGGGCTCGGGGATCTCGTCGGCGAGGGCCTCGAGAGTGGCTGCAAGCATCACCGTCTCCTCGAGGGCCTCAGCGTGTTCGACGCACTCAACATCGCAGTCGTATGCGTGCTCGAAGGAGGGGCCGACGGTGATGATGCCGTTGGGGCTCGGCATCTTGAGCTTGAGATAAGTGTAGTTGGGAACTGCCATGAACTTGGCGTAGCCCGGTCGCCCAATGATCGCATGTTATGTGCCTTGGAACGGGACTACCTCGAACGTGAGGGTCTCCTTTCGGAAGTTCAAGGGAGTACCAAAATACACCGGTAAGTTGATGCACCCGATGGGAATAGCCTTCTTGCCCGGCACGACGCCGTGGAAGCCCCCAGCGCTGAGCTTCAGCTTTTCCCTTGGGATTCTGAGGAGGTCGAGGGTCTCGGAGTAGATGATGTTGAGGCTGCTGCCTCTGTCCATCAAGACTTTGGAGAAGCGGGTGTTGACGATGACAGGGTCGACAACAAGCGGGTAGAGCCCTGGGTTCGGGACGTGGCTCGGATGGTCATCACGGTCGAACATGATAGCCGTCTCAGACCAGTCTAAGAATCGAGGGGTGGCAACTTGAGTGGAGAATACCTCCCGACGCTCCCTCTTACACTGTCGAGGGGTGAGTCGGGCGGTAGGTCCCCCGTAGATCATGTAGCAGTCCAACACCTCGGGGAACCCATCAACCTTGTCGTCATTCTTGTCGTCGAGCTCTTCCTTTTCCTCTTCCTTCCCTCAAACCGTACCCTCGAAATGCCTTCTGAGCATCCGGCAGTTTTTGAGGGTGTGATTGGCCTGGCCCTTGTGATACGGGCACGGTTTCTTGAGCATCTCATCGAAGAGGCACTTTTCGAGAGGGCCTCGAGGCTTCTTGCGCTCGACAGCCGCTATGAGGTCATCGTCGGGGGCGTCTTCGCGCTTGCCTCGCGGGTTCTTCTTCTTCTTCTTGCCCCCTTTCTTGCCGCCCTGGTTCGAACCCTCGGGGTTGGCCGCCTTGGCCTGCGTCTGGCCTTTGCTACCGTTGAAGAAGGCACCGATGGCCTCTTCTCTGGTGGCAAAGTTGGCCACGATGTCCATCAATTCGTCGGCGGTCTTTGGGGGAGTACGCCCGAGTTCCTGGACCAGTTCCTTGCAGGTAGTCCCGGCGATGAAAGCCAGGATTACCTCTTCGTCGGTGATGTGGGGAAGCTCGGTGCGCTGCTTGGAGAAACGTCGAGTGAAGTCGCGGAGAGATTCCCCGGGCTTCTGTCTATAACCTCAGAGTTCCCACCTGTTGCCCGAACGCAAATAGATGCCCTTGAAGTTCCCCTCAAAAACCCTGACCAGGTCGGACCAGTCACAGATTTGGTTAGGGGGAAGCTCCTCGAGCCACCGTCTTGCGGTGTCGGAGAGAAAGAGTGGGAGTTGTCGAATGATGGCGCTGTCGTCATGGGCCCCACCAAGCTGGCACTCCAGTTTGAAGTCGGCAAGCCAGAGCTCAGGCTTTGTCTCACCGTCGTATTTGACGAGACTTGTCGGGGGTCTGAAGGGGCTAGGCAGCGACGTGCTGTGAATCGCACGGCTGAAGACTCGAGGTCCTGGCGGATCCGGGGATCGACGTCGGTCCTCATCGCTGTCGTAGCGTCCGCCCCGATGAGTGCTGTAGCCTCGCGCCTCGGCGTCACCGCACTTGCGCCTGCGGTGTTCGTTGATGTCGTGACGCGCATCGCGGGGCTCGCGGTTGTCATGAACGCGATCGTGGTCCGGGACCGCCCCATTCAAGCGGGGGGAGTCTACCGGCTGGGTTGAAGCCTGCCTCTCATGCCGCGAGGGTTCATGGTGTTGCCCTGAGGCCGCACCTCGACGCCTCGAGGCAGAACTTTCGGCCTGCTGAATGGCGGCCACCTTGAGAAGGCCCTTGATCTCCTGTTGGACTCACTGGGCTTCAGGATTCAAGGGGGCCGGCATGTTGCGAAGGAGCATGGTTGCTGTGATGACATTCTGGCTGGCTCGATTGAAGGCGGGACGTGCAACCGTATCCGCGCCCACAATCTGCCGCTGCACTTGCCGCGCTCGAGCCCGAGCTCCTTCGCGTGGGGGTTGCGATTGTCTTGCTCGAGGGTATGCTCGAGCTGGCACAGTCGCTCGTTGTCTTCGTCGAGCTTGGCCCGAAGCTCCCGGACCTACGTGAGCTGGGCGACGCGAGCGCCCTGCGAATCATGCGGGTCATTGGTCGTGGCAGGGGGCCCTTCCTCCTGTCCTGCCAGGAGGGGCCCACCTGTTGCAGCCGGTGGTGTGGATGTCTCTGCGGGATCGGCGTCGTCGTCGTCCGACACGGCGACTATGTCGACGTGGAAACACTCTCGCGTGGGATCATAGTAGCTGGAGTCGTAGTCGGAGTCGGAGTAGAGCGGGCAAGGCACGACGGTCTGCCCAGATTGTTCCACTTCCAGCCACCTTCGAAGCGCGCAAGGGCAAGCGTCGCGTGGGCGAGGGTTAATCGGGCGTTCGGGGGCCACTACCGGTACCTCCCGATGCGCTGCTGTGCGCAAGGGGGGCCGGTCCGTTCCCTGTCCGTCCCGAAACCCAAGCGCACGATAGTGGAGTACGTCGAAGTGGCATTGTCGAGCCCAAATGGCAGTGCCGGTCGGGCGGCAAACTGCTCATGGGGCAAGAGAGCCGTAGACGTGAAGGGAGCATTCACCTGGGGAGAAGCGTTCAACCCTGGCGAGCGCTGCCCCACGTCGGGCCTAACGCGTAGTCACGGGAGCCTCTGGGCCAGAGAGCTCAATTCATCCATCGAAGACGAAGAGGATGTGACGACTGTGGTCGCACGGCGGCGCCGCTGAAAGTCCCTAGTTTGGTTTTGGGTAATTGATGAAACCTAAGGACTAACCTTGTTTCTAAGTGGATGATTTAGAGAAAGGTAGTCCATGCCAAGTGGAGCTCAATGTTGAGACATGACATGAAGTTATGCAACCTAAGCATGGTGAAGATCAAGATGGGCTTGGCTCGATGGATCGGTTGGAAGTGTGAAGGGCAAGTTGAGGCTTCGAAGCGAAGGACCGTGCGACGGTGAAGCTTGGGCATGACTTGGCGCCGATGGACCAACCAACGGTGAAGAGCAAGTAATATCAAGATCGATGGACCAAGACCGTTGCATGATGACATGGAGTGTCACGTAACATGTAAAGGCTTGGCGGTTGAAGGATCGACAAAATGGGCTCAAGGCAAAGGTATAACCTATAGGGCCATTTTGTTTTTTTGCACTCAAGACACCATAGAGGGTGTAAGTGGTTTAGGATCGATAGCCGAACTACGAAGAGGGGAGATCTTCGGTAATTCGGTTCATGAGTGCCACTAGGTCCATCATTTCATGTGATTGCATTTAGGATCTAGTGCGTGATGAAAGTCCTTTGAAAATGCTTTGGAAAAATGCTAACACACATGCACATGGAGATGTCACTTGGTGGTGTTAACACATTTGCAAAGGCGGCGGTATGATTGTAAGGTTGAGTTGGGTTTGGTAACCGCTCATCACTGTTCAGCGTCCGACGCTCGTGAGAAGTGAAGGCCGAGGTTTCAGCGCGGACGCTACGCCGGACGCATGCGCCGGACGCTGGCTCGGCACTGTTTAGTGTCCGACGCTCGTGAGAAATGAAGGCCGAGGTTTTAGCGTGTGTGAAGCGCCGGACGCCAGGGTGTGCGTCCGGACGCTACTCAGAGAGGGTCGCAGAGCACTTGGTGTCGCCGGATGCTAGACGCCGGACGCCGAGTGGTACCGTCGGACGCTGACGTGTCGTGGGAGTCGACTGTTGGAGGCTGAGCAGCAGAGGCGCCGGACGCGTCCGGCGCTAGCGGCAGACGCGTCCGGCGCGTGTAATCGAGCCGCCCGAGGGGCAACGGCTAGTTTCAAAGGATGGGGTTATAAATAGAAGGTGGCCGGCCCTTGAAGAGGTCTCTTGGCTTTTCTAACACTCTTGTGCATCCTTTGAGCTAAAGCTTCTCCCTCCTACTCATCTCTCTTGCTTGAATGCTAATCTAGAGTGAGATTGAGTGATTCGAAGTGCATTGCATGAGTTGATTCATCTAGTGGCACTTGCGAGTCGTTTGGCCGGTGATTTCTTGTTACTCTTGGAGAGTACCGCTCCTAGCCGGCTTGGAGGTTGTTTGGAGGCGTTGGGAAGAGTTGGTGATTGTTCTTGCCCACCTCCGGTGATTGATTTGTAAGAGGTTCTTGTGCTTGTCCTCGGCGGAGTGCCAAAAGCAACTCTAGTGGAATGCGCGTGTCATTGAGTTACCACGCTTGAGAGTGGTGTCTTGCGATTCCCTTGCGGGGGAGTGCCTTGCGGGGCAAGTGACTTGAGGGTCACACCGAGGATCCATCTAGGTGTTGGTCGACACAACCGGTGACGTAGCTTGTCGGTGCACAAGTGAACACCGGGTGAACAAAAATAATTGTGTCATCTTCTTGTTCCCAGTGATTGGTCTTCATATTGTGATTGTTGTCATATTGTATTGATTACATATCATCTTGGTGATTGGCAACATCTTCTCTCCACCGTCGGTATAAGAATCACCTCTCTACCTTGCATTACTTTCTAGCACTTATCTTGTGTAGCTTGTTTTAGAATAGTTGTTCTTGCTAGCTCTATAGATTAGAAAGTAGTGACATAGCCCTTGAGCTATAGGAGGCTTGCTCACCTTGTAGGCTAGGCAAAACCGCGGTTACGCCATTTGTTATACTAATCAAGTTTTGTCTAGTGGTTTGTAGAATTTTAATAGGCTATTCACCCCCCTCTAGCCATCTAGGACCTTACAGCCGCCCGCCCTGCGATCCACGTCTCCTTCTTGATTGGGAAGCGTGGTGGTGAGGACGACGCGGGGCTCCTCGCGGAGTCCCTGAAGCGTCCCCGCTCGGGTGCCCGATTGAGAGCAGGACCATGTCATGGCTCGTGCCGAGCGACATGAACTCTAGACTCCCAAACCAGATCATCGAGCCGAAAGGGAGTGATGATACGAGGTCCGCCATCCAGACGAAGTGGTTTGACACACAGGCCCCTACCTGGCACGCCAACTGTCGGCGTTAGGAACCCAGGGGCGTCCTAAGCCAACAAGTAATCGTATGTGTGCAACCCGTCCGGATGGTGATGCAAGAAGAACACAGCGATTTATCCTGGTTCGGGCAAAGAAGGCCCTACGTCCAGCGGGGGGAGAAGATTTGTATTATCTTGCACCTAAGTGCTTGTACAGGGGCGAGTACAAGCGAAGGAGAGAATTCGAGGGGGGTCGAGTATAGAACGAAAAAGTTATTCAGAGTCTAGGAGACTGCCTAGGCGTGTGTTCGGTTGTCGTGAGATCGTTGTCTGGAGTCGTTCTCCTCTATCCCTATTGGGTCTCCTGGCATCCCCTTTTATAGGCCAAGGGGAGGCGCAGGGGTACATATGTTCTGGTTCGATGACGCGGTGGTGACGTCGTGGGTCGTGGTGGTCAACTCGAGGCCTCTGTAGAGACGTGCGCTGAGCATGGATTATTCTGTAGCAGCGTGGCTCGGAGTTGACAGGCATCCTTCGGAGACGTGGTTGCTGACCGGTGAAAGACGTGATCCCCTGTAGAGGACGTGCGAGTTCCTGTTGGGGTCGTATCGGGAGTTGTTGGTGCAGCTTTCGAAGTCGATGCAGGTTGACCGGAGGGCGTCGATGCGTACTCGAGGCCTAGTCGAGGGATAGCTTCGAGCGTAGTGGTTGAGTGGATAAGATCGAATCTAGGGAATCTGATGTTGGTTGTTTGTCGCGTAGCGCGTCGAGGGGGGTCTCGAGCTACCTAACGGCACTGAGTACGGCATAATAGTGCCGTGCAGACCGATGCACGTCCTCAGTATGGGCAGTAAAGCGGGATTCGACCGCTGTACGGACCACTGTGCGGACACTATAGCCATATGATTTGATGAGGTTAGGTAGTTTTTGTATTAAATGTGCTATCGAACGCACCTGGAGTTGGTGGATCGAGGGGGGTTCGACCCTTGTCGTATCGAGGCGTCCGTCCCGCCGGGGCCTCGATACTCGACACGGGGTCCCCCCTCGAGCGATCATCGGCTGGTGACGTCAATGATTTGTCGAGGATTGCGGCAGAAACTAGGTACTCTGTTGTGGGCCGGCCCAGTGTGTATTTGCCGGTGGGCCCCGGTGGGTCGAGGATGTACGGTCTGGTCTTGCACGTGTTTTTTTCGTGGATCCTGCGAGATTATTCTGAGGGTAAACTCGGGGTTCAACCGAAAACAAGGAAGGTTTAGGTTATCCCTTTTCTCGGTAACCGACAAGGTGTAAACTGTGTTTACACTAGTGTTAAGCATAGTGTATAAATCTAAGTCCAAATCTAAAAATGATTTCCATATTTGAAGTTGAATTTGGATTTCAAAGCTTATTCCCAAGTCTTGCAATTCAAATTTAAATTCAAATTGGAAAGCTATAAAATGTTTTTCAAAAAGTCAGCTTGGTCAACCAAGGGTACTATTAGGTTACGGACCCAAAAATGTCCTTGGATGATGTTTGTGATCATTAATGACCAACCAATTAACATAGAAACCAAATCAAGTTTGAGTTCAGTTTCAAAAGCCCTTTATTTAAAAATCTTGTTTTGCCCCTTTCTCCATAATTCAAAATCTATATAGAATTTGGATATACTCTAAAAAGATGGTTTGTAGATCTTGACAACAGATACAAGTTTTGTATTCAAAGTTTTTCATGTTTCTAAAAGGAATTTCAAATAAATTTGAAAATACAGTTTTTCAGCATTTGTCCCCTTTTGATTTTTAAACCATAATTCAAAAACTATGCATAATTTGAGAAAATTTTATAGTTGAAAACTGTTTGGTTTAAAAAGTTTAACATTTCGTAGTTTTTAAGATTTTCAAGTTTTATTGAAAAATCAAAAGTAATTTCAAATATTTATTTCTAGGGTTTTGTTCCCCTTTTGAATTTGAATTCAAATTTCAAAATTTAATAAAAATTTGAAAATGATTGTTAAATAAAAAATGTAGCTCTTGAAAAATCATGCAGATCATATTTTGGGATATTTCCATAATGCTATGAAAAATCTGGAGTAATTTGAGATTTTTCTAGGTGACATCATTGGTTACTGTAGTTGCTGACGTCATCGCCTTCTATTCCCCTCTGTTCATCGCCGCCGCCGTGGCGGTCGCGCACATGCTGGCGCGCTGCCACCGCTAGCTCGCTCTCCCTCGCGTGTGAAGCTTCACCGCCCCGTGTCGCCCGTCCATACCTCGCCGTTGGTCTATAAATGAAGGTCGGCCATCGCCGTTTCCCTTCTTCTTCTTCTTCTCTGCCATCGTCGACGTCGTCCTCGTCCGTCGGCAAAATTTGCCACCACCGAGCACACCCTGCCTCCATTTTCCTCTCCATTAGCTCTGCCTCACCTGTGCACTTCTTTTGAGCCAGCTCGCACTCGCTCTCATTGCTCGAGTCGCCCGCGCGCCGTCGTCTTCTTCCCAGCCGGTAACAAGGTTGCCGCGAGCTCATCGCCGTCGACCGCCATGTTGTTGGTCATTTTTCTTCATTTTCTTCACTGTCGTTCTCGCCTTGGTGTGCTACAGCTCATGCATGCCTCGGTTTGCTCTGTGATGCAGAGGTGACGCCGTGACACTGACCCTGCCACCAGAGCACCGCCGCCGCCATCACTGCTGCCGACTACAACTCGACTCAGCCCGCCTCCGAGCCAACCAACATGCGCACCGTGCCTATGGTGAGCTCCTACAACTATCTATGCCCTCAATTTCTTCTCTATCGTGTTGTGGCCGCCGGTCACCGTAGCTCGCCGCCGGCGTGACTTGCCAGCGCCGCCGCGCGCGTAGCCATCGAGGCTAGGGGCCGGGAACGGCTCCATTTTGTTGCCCAATGCGTTCGTGTGAATGCCTCGCTTGTGCCTGTGTGTTTGCCGTCACCGGAGAAGCTCCGGTGAGCTCGGCAGCCTCGCCGCTGCGCCGCCGTGCCGCCATGGCCGCCGGCCAGTGCGCCGCCGTCACCCCGCCGCTTCATTAGCTAGCCCAGGAGCATCACCTTATTGCGCTGAGTCCGTAGAGCCCAAGCTCATTGCCAGAGACCTCGCCGTCGGCGAGATATCGCCGGTCAAAGTCGTCCTGCCGCTAGTCAACGTCGGGAGCCGATTTTTCTTTTTATTTTATTTATTTCAGAAAATGATTTATTTGGTATTTTTTGGAAAATCATAGTAATTCTTGTATTGCTCCAAAAATTCTGTAAATTTTTGTGTATGCTCTTTATGATGTCCCCTACCTAGAAAAAATATAATATGCCAATTTTGAGTATTTTTTGCATAAGTTAAAATTAGCCCTTTTAATTGAAAAATGCATATTCTATGATTTTTAATAAATAAAATAATTGGCTTTTATTTCTGAAAATTGTTTTGCCATCTAATTAGACCAAGACCTATCTAAAATAAAATTTTAAGCTCCATTAGACAAATTTAATTTCATGCCTTTATTTAAATGTTTTTAATTAATTAATTAACCCTTTAATCATGATTAATCATTATAGGGTTGTTTGACTTTGGGATTGATTGATGACCTCGGGTTATTAACCTTAATGACCCTTGTCACTTTAATTAATTATTTGCGCTTACCTGGATCATGACATTAGGGTTTAATCAACGTTATTTTATGTGTTTAATGAACTCTTTTATGAAATAGTTAACCCTAATGAACTTAGTAAGTTTGTTGGCTTGCAACTTTATCGTGAAGGAAAGTCGTACTCAAGCCCCTAATCTGATCATGCATCCATCGATCATCATGTTTACTATTACATCATGTTGACGCATATCATTCTATCGTATAGTTTTCGTTAACGGAGAGTTTAACGTTGTCGCACCAGATCCCAAGGAAGAGTAGACTCCGGAGTTGGGAGTTGATCCAGAACTCGAGACCGTCTACCCTGAATACCAAGGCAAGCCTTGGATACATTTAAACCCTTCCTTGATTTTATAAAAGCTTTATCACTTCAGTTATGAAATGTTGCATTAAGTAATAGGCGTTGAGTGATAACCCACCAATTGCATTTACCTGCCTTATTTTCCATATTCCTTGTTACCTGTTAACTGGAAAATGCATAGTAATGCTTAGCCCTTCTTACATAGATAGGTTTTCAAAAGTAAAAGAATGAAAAAGATGAGTATGGTTTTGTCTGTTGGAATCATGATAATAGTTAATAAATCGAGTCCGGACGGCTAACTTGCTTTGGGAAAGGAGTCCCTCTGTAGTGTTTCCGTCTGTTGATGCCCTAGGTCTCGTGTCGATGGTGAACTGGTGATATCGAGAAACTAGAAAATCCACATGCATGAAGTAGTATACAGTGGGCCAGAGTCCTCACGTATGTCATGGAGTGATATATAGTGGGCTAGAGTCCCCACATATGTCATAGTGTGGTATGCTGTGGGTTTAAGTTCCCAAGTATATCGGTACACTGGGTCATAGTGCCCACGTGTATCATGTGGTGATATATGGCTATGGTTGTTATCCCGGTATATCTATGATCTGGTATGCATCAGAGTTAAAGACTCCGGTATCCCAGTGATCTAGGTCCTAGCTGGGTATAAAAATGGATTCAAATCACCGTTGCTTCTCAGAGAAGAAGACTCGATCATTGTTCATCGTCGTAGTAACAACTTGAATGATGATAAGTTATAAAAATGATTTTGGTTGGTAATCTAGAGCTAGATCAAGACAACCTTTACTTTCTGTCAAGCTTTTCTGCAAAAATCCTTATCTCTTGCAAGTCTTACCTTGTCCCTCTAGCCTGCATTTCCTGAGTCTTCACCCCTCTTATTTCGTCGGGTCAGTCTTGTTGAGTACTTTTGTACTCGGGGTTTGTTGAACCCTTGTTGCAGGTGAGTCCCATGGGTAGGAGTGCTTCGCATCCTATTGCATGACAGTCGTTGCGGAGAGTGACGACGAGTAGGATGTCTGGCTCTTGGGCAGAGCACACCGACTGGGTTTTGTAAATAAGTTATCTATTTCTATTCCACTACTACTAAGGTTTGTAATATTTAAACTTATGGTTTATAAGATTTGAAACTAAAAGGTTTGTAAACTTATGTTGTTGCAACTCTTCTGCTGTTTACTCTGATGTATATTATTTGTATAAAACTATTGTAATACTGCAATGTCTCTTTGTAATGATTGATCCTGCTCGGAGAATCGTGGATGATTCAGGATTTATCCGACAGACCTTTTAAGTCTTATGGAACACATTCATGGTTATTAGGAGTCTGTTAGACAATAATCATGCGTGTGGGCCATATGGTTTTGGAGGTTCTGCCACAGCTGGTATCAGAGCTGGATCATTATTGAAAAGAGTTGTTATAGTATGCTTTTGCGAAAACTTCAAAAGTTTTGAATCAAATAATTTTACTTGGATATTTTGGGTCCAAATTGCTTATTCCTTACCTATAATTCTTTCTATCGACCCTTATTCTTATTTAAAAGTGTGGTGGTGGAATAGCATACTATATTGCCCTATGTTAAAGTTATCTTTATGTATGTAAAGGGGCGTACCCAGTGCCGTAGGCTCTCGCACTGCGGGGTCTGGAGAAGGGAAAATAGCCAACAGCCATCCCTGCACAAATGTGCAGAGGCTGGGGCTTGAACCCTGGACTTCTTGGTCACAGGCGGTAGAGCTCTACCGCTTGCACCAGGGCCGCCCTTCTAAAATTATCTTTATGTATGCGTTGCTTTAAAAACTCTTTTAGGCTTAAATCTTAAGTTCAATTCATGCATCATGTTTAATTAACCTATTTTAATTACCTTCCCCTTTAAAGTGATTTGGGTTAAGTAGTATTAATCCTATTCATGCTAACCTTCAGAGTCCTACCTATCTATCCTTATCTCTTATGACCTATCTTTCTTCAGGATGGCCCTTACTAAGCAGACTCCCCGTAAGAGCACTGCACCAAAGGGGGTACCTCGACATCAACTAGCTCCCAGATATGAGATTGGCAAAAGCAGTAACAATCCCAATCCAGATCCGCAGGCTGAAATAACAAGACTTAGGGCCGAATTGGAAAGGGCTGAAGCTGATAGAGTCGAAGAGGCCGCTGAGATTACTCGGTTGAGGCGATCTCGGAGGTATATGAAGCACCAGAGGAATGATGTTTGGGCACGAGAAGATGCAGCAAATGAGCGTATTCAAGAACTTGAGGATTACGTGGAAGAATTGGAGGAATATGCCGATGAAGCTGATGATGAGAATCAAAGGCTGAACAACCTGTTGGATCCTGAATACCAATGACAGGCAGCCCAAGATGATCTTGGTCTTATAATGGGTCAGGATGAGGAAGAGGAAGACCCTGAAGAAATAGTGTCCGCTGATGATGATGTCATCGATGAGGAAGAAGAAAACCAGATGGATGTAGAGAATGAAAATGAAGAGTATCTTATGGAAGAAGAAGATCCAGAAATAGTGGAGGAAGAGCCTGAAGAGGAAGAAGATCCTGAAGAGAAAGAGGATCCCAAAGAGGAGGATGTAATCCCAGTGGATGCTAGTGAGGAGGATGAGTAAGAAGTTTGGATAGTAAGATGTGTAATATATCTTTCCCCTGCTTTCTGCAACCTAGTAGGTGTGGGAAGTCTTGCCGGGGTGCCGACTGTTGTAACAAAAATAATGTACCACAAGTATGTTGCACGTTTGTAATATCTGCTTATGAAATCCAATAAAGTTTTGTGAATAAAGTATAATTTGTTTATCAACAGATGTTTGCTCACACTCGATCCCGTGATACTGCTGGTACTTCTCATGATGGAGGTGATATCCCAAATCCTCCACCAGTTCCACCAACCCTGGCCGATGCAGTTGCGGCCTTGGTTAATGCAACCACTATGATGTCCTAGAACCAGAATCAAAATACACGTTAGGGGAATCATGGTCGGAATAATAGGAATGAGGCCACATATGTGGATTTTATAGACACACGTCCTCCGGTCTTCACCAGAGTAGATGAACCAATGGAGGCAGATGATTGGCTCCACACTATGGAGCAGAAGTTTGGGCTAATTGAGTGCACCAAATATCAGAAGCCCATGTTTGCAGCCCAGTAATTGAGAGGCACTGCAGGAGCATGGTGGGTCAATTTTGTTGCTGCTCAACCTGAAGGTCATCGTATTACTTGGGCTGAATTTTGTGAAGCTTTTCGTGCTCACCACATTCCTGAGGGAATTATGACCATAAAACTTGAAGAGTTTCTTTCCTTGCGACAAGGTGATATGTCAGTTATGCAGTATTTTAGCAAATTCAATCACTTGTCCTAATATGCCCCTGACCATGTTAGTACTGACCGCAAAAGAAGGAATGTTTCCTTAGAGGTTTGAATAGCAAGATTCAGAGGATGATGACCGAGAACCCAAATGCCACTTTTCATGAGACGGTGAATATTGCTATATCTTTTGAAGAAAAGAACCGTCAGCATCTGGAAACTAAGAAGAAGAACAGTGTGGCATCTGGATTTTCTGGTGGCAATCAAAAGCGCCAGAAAATAATCTATCATCCCCAGAACCATTTTTGTCCTTCTTACCATCCACCACAATACCAAACCCAGCAACAGACAATTGTCCGTCCTACTGCTGCTCTTTCTTATCCACGACAGCCAAATTCCCTTGGTATTCGTAACCCCAATTTTTAGCCAAAAATTTTACCATGTTACAATTGTGGTAAGCCTGACCATTACTCAATGAACTACCCACATCCAAAGCAGTATAATTCTTATGTCCCTAGAACTCTTGCACCGCAGCAACGTCAGATTTCGAACAAGGTTGGTAGTTAGAATATGCAGAAGGATAAAAATAAGAAGAAGATTAGAAAGGTGTTCTACACTCATGTTGGGGAAATTCCAGAAGGAGAACCTGTCATGATGGGTACGTTCCCTATTGCTGATCATCCTGCAATTCTACTTTTTGATTCTGGTGCATCTCGTACATTCATCAATGGTACATTTGTTAAGACACATGAAATACCAACAATGGGACAAAAGAATAATTCTTTATACAATCGCCTGGGGGCGTATGTGTACTAAAGAAATGGTACATGATGTGCCTATAAATTTAGGTGGGTATATTTTTTCCACTGATATGATAATATTAAAGGATCAAGATATAGATGTGATCCTAGGTATGAATTGGATGAAACGGCATGGTGCTGTGATAGACATCCTGAATAGGACTGTGAGAGTGAACATACTTAATTACAAATCTCAACTTCTTATCCAACTTCCAACACTTAAGAGGACTGTTGAAAAGGTATGCGCAACTTCTGTGAAAGAGATTGAAGATATACCAGTGGTCTATGAGTTTCCTGATGTGTTTCCTGATAAGTTACCGGGGTTACCTCCTGATAGAAAGGTGGAGTTTAGAATTGATTTGAAGCCTGGTACTGCTCCAATATCCAGAAGAGCTTATCGGATGACACCACCTGAGTTAGCAGAACTCAAAACTCAATTGCAAGAGTTACAGGATAAAGGTTTTATTCAACCTAGTTCGTCACCTTGGGGATGTCCTGCAACCTTTGTGAAAAAGAAAGATAAAAGTTTGAGGTTATGTGTGGATTATCATCCCTTGAATGAGGTAACAATCAAGAATAAGTATCCTCTACCCCGCATTGATCTGCTTTTTAATCAATTGGCGAAAGCAAAGGTGTTTTCCAAGATTGATCTTCGATCTGGGTATCATCAAATCAAGATTTGCCCGGAAGATATTCCAAAGACTGCCTTTACCACTCAGTATGGTCAATATGAATATTTGGTCATGTCTTTTGGACTTACCAATGCACCAGCTTATTTCATGTACTTGATGAACTCAGTGTTTATGCCAGAACCTGATAAGTTTGTGGTTGTCTTCATTGATGATATATTGATATATTCTAAGAATGAAAAAGAACATGCTGAACACCTTAGAATTGCTCTGCAGCGTCTGAGAGAACATCAATTATATGCTAAGTTTAGTAAGTGTGAATTTTGGCTGAAAGAAGTGAAATTTCTTGGATATGTTTTATTAGATAAAGGTGTTGTTGTTGATCCTAGCAAGGTACAAGATATACTTGATTGGGAACCACTGAAGACTGTGCATCAAGTTCGTAGTTTTCTCGGGCGGCTTACCCGTCGTTTCATACCTGATTTCTCAAAGATATCAAAACCCATAACTGAGTTGTTGAAAAATAATACTAAGTTTGTTTTGTCATCCGAATGTGCAGAGGCATTTTAGAAATTAAATAAATTGATGACTACTGCCCCTATCCTAGCACAGCCAAACAATGAGAAGCCGTTTGATATTTATTGTGATGCTTCTGGTATTGGTATTGGATGTGTGTTGATGCAAGAAGGGAGAGTTATTGCTTATGCTTCTTGACAGTTGAAGAAACATGAGGAGCATTATCCAACACATGATTTAGAGTCAGCAGCTATTGTCCATGCATTGAAGATATGGCGACATTATTTGATGGGCAATAAATATAATATCTATACCGATCATAAGAGTTTGAAATACATTTTTACTCAAGATGAGTTGAATATGAGGCAAAGAAGGTGGTTAGAACTACTCAATGATTATGACTTGGAAATATATTATCATCCTGGTAAAGCAAATGTAGTTGCTGATGCACTTAGCCGAAAAAGTCATTGTCATTGTTTAACTATGAAGCCTTTGGATATTTCTTTATGTCATGAGATAGAAAAGTTGGGAATAGAGATGGTGCAACAAGGAAGTTTGTCTAACATTACTATTGAGTCAACTCTCAGAGATTAAATTATTGCTGCTCAGAGAAGTAATAAGGGAATTAAACATATCAAAAAGAAAGTTAGAAAAGAAAAGGTTTCTTATTTCATAATTGATGAAGCAGATGTGTTATGGTATAAGAATCATCTGGTCATACCAAAAGTTCCTGAGTTACGTCAAAAGATCCTTGATGAAGCACACCTCTCAAAATTTTCTATTCATCCAGGAAGTAATAAGATGTATCATGATTTGAAATAGAAATTTTGGTGGACCAAGATGAAGATTGAAATTGCTAAGTATGTGGCTCAATGTGATACCTGTCAGAAAGTCAAAGATATGCATTTGAAGTCAGTAGGAGAACTTCAACCATTACCCATTCCAGCTTGGAAGTGGGAAGATATCAGTATGGATTTTATAGTAGGTTTACCTAGAACCTCAAAAGGTTTTGACTCCATCTGGGTCATAGTGGACTGACTCACAAAATCTGCACATTTCCATACAGTCCCAAATACATATACAGCCTCACAATATGCCAAATTATATTTTGCATATATCATCAGTCTTCATGGTGTACCAAAGACTATTGTGTCAGACAGGGGCACACAATTCATCAACAAATTTTGGAAACAATTGCATGATTCACTAGGTACTGATCTTTTGCACAGTACAGCCTATCATCCTCAAACTAGAGGGCAGACTGAAAGAGTCAATCAAATACATATGTTGAGAGCTTGTGTTCTGAATTTTTAGAGAAATGGGATGAGTGTTTACCTTTAGCAGAGTTCTCCTATAATAATAGCTATCAAGAAAGCATTAAAATGGCACCATTTGAAGCATTATATGGTCGCAGATGTAGAACTCCATTGCACTGGTCAGAACCCGGAGAAAGGAGATTCTTTGGAGTTGATCATGTAAAAGAAACAGAAGATAAGGTTAAGCAGATACAACGGAACTTAAAGGTGGCACAGTCTCAACAGAAAAGTTATGCGGATAAAAGGCGTCAACCATTGTGGTTCAATAAGGGAGATTATGTATATTTAAAGGTGTCACCCATGAAGGGAGTTACTCGGTTTGGAGTTAAAGGCAAGCTAGCACCTCGTTTCATTGGACCATTTTAGGTTTTGGCACAAATTGGGAAGGTATCATATCGTCTGTAATTGCCTGAATAGTTGTCGGCCGTACACAATGTGTTCCATGTATCACAACTCAAAAAGTGTCTTCGCATACCCAATAAGATTGTCGATGTTGATGGAATTGAACTTGAACCTGATTTGACTTACTCTGAGTATCTAATTCGAGTATTGGATCAAAAGGACCGTGTTACTAGAAGCAGAACAATCAAGTGGTACAAGATACAATGGGATCAACATTCAGAAGAAGAACCTACTTGAGAATCGGAAGATTACCTGTTGGAGAACTTCCCAGACTTCTATGCTTCCATCTAAGTTATAATTCCCTCTACGAGTTGTAACTCCTTTAGTGTGAGTTGTAAAACCCTTTTCTCTTATGTATTTAGTTGAAGTGTGTTTTCTTGACACATTTTCTTTTCCATTACTTTACCTACATCTTTAAATCTCGGGATGAGATTTCTTTAAGGGGGAAGGGCTATAACACCCCTGGTGTTATATTAACTAAAACATGCCATGTCATCATATGCATTGAAAAGCATTCATGTTTAGGTCAACCTTAATGTGCATCAACTAAAACAAGTTTACATTTCATAGGTTGATTGTGCTTCTGAAATGTTTTGTCACATGAAATCATAAAACTCTACTTTCGAATGTCATCTCAAATACTTAGTTTATACTCTATGTACTTGAGGTGTAAACCGTGTTTACACTAGTATTAATCATAGTGTATAAATCTAAGTACAACTCTAAAAATGATTTCCATATTTGAAGTTGACTTTGAATTTCAAAGCTTATTCCCAAGTCTTGCAATTCAAATTTAAATTCAAATTAGAAAGCTATAAAATGTTTTTCAAAAAGTAAACTTGGTCAACCAAGGGTACTATTGGGCCATGGACCCAAAAATGTCCTTGGATGATGTTTGTGATCATTAATGACCAACCAATTAACTTAGAAACCAAATCAAGTTTGAGTTCAGTTTCAAAAGCCCTTTATTTAAAAATCTTGTTTTGCCCCTTTCTCCATAATTCAAAATCTATATAAAATTTGGAGATACTCTAGAAATATGGTTTGTATATCTTGACAAGAGCTACAAGTTTGGTATTCAAAGTTTTTCAAGTTTTTAAAAGCAATTTCAAATAAATTTGAAAATACAGTTTTTCAGCATTTGTTCCCTTTTGATTTTTAAACCATAATTAAAAAATTATGCATAATTTGAGAAAATTTTGTGGTTGAAAAATGTTTGGTTTAAAAAGTTTAACATTCCATAGTTTTTAAGATTTTCAAGTTTTATTAAAAAATCAAAAGTAATTTCAAATATTTGTTTCTAGGGTTTTGTTCCCCTTTTGAATTTGAATTCAAATTTCAAAATCTATGCAAAATTTGAAAATGATTGTTAAATGAAAAATGTAGCTCTTGAAAAATCATGCAGATCATATTTTGGGATATTTTCATGTTGCTATGAAAAATCTAGAGTAATTTGAGATTTTTCTAGGTGACATCACTGGTTACTGTAGTTGCTAATGTCATCGCCTTCAATTCCCCTCTGTTCATCACGCCGCCGTGGCCATCACGCACATGCCGGTGTGCTACCACCGCCAGCTCGTTCCCCCTCGCGCATGAAGCTTCACCGCCCCGTGTCGCCCGTCCAACCTCGCTGCTGGTCTATAAATGAAGGTCAGCCATCACCGTTTCCCTTCTTCTTCTTCTTCTTCTCTGCCGTCATCGACGTCGTCCTCATCCGCCGGCAAAATTCACCACCACCGAGCGCGCCCCACCTCCATTTTACTCTCCATTAGCTCCGCCTCACCCGTGCGCTTCTTTTGAGCCAGCTCACACTCGCTCTCGTTGCTCGAGTCGCCCGCACGCCGTCTTCTTCTTCCCGGCCGGTAACAAGGTCGCCGCGAGCCCGTCGCCATCAACCGCCGCCGTTGTTGGTCATTTTTCTTCATTTTCTTCACCATCGTTATTGCCTTGGTGTGCTGCAGCTCATGCGCTCCTCGGTTTGCTCTGTGATGCACAGGAGACGCCGTGACACCGACGCTGCCACCGGAGCACCGTCGCTGCCATCACTGCCGCCGACTACAGCTCGACTCAGCTCACCTCGGAGCCAACCAACGTGCGCACCGTGCCCATGGTGAGCTCATGCAACTATCTGTGCCCTCAATTTCTTCTCTATTGCGTTGTGGCTGCCGATCACCGTAGCTCGCCGCCGGCGTGACCTTGCCAGCGCCGCCGCGCGCATAGCCGTCGGGGCTAGGGGCCGGGAACGGGTCCATTTTGTTGCCCAATGCGTTCGTGTGAATGCCCTTCTTGTGCCCGTGTGTTTTTCGACGTCGGAGAAGCTCCGGTGAGCTCGGCAGCCTCTCCGTTGCGCCGCCATGCCGCCATGGCCGCCGGCTAGTGCGCCGCCGTCGTCCCGCCGCTTCATTAGCTAGCCCGGGAGCATCGCCTTATTGCGCTGAGTCCGTAGAGTCCAAGCTCATCGTCGGAGACCTCGCCATCGGTGAGATATCGCCGGTCAAAGTTGCCCTGCCGCCGGTCAATTTACCTTTTTCTTTTATTTATTTCAGAAAATGATTTATTTGGTTTTTTCTTTGGAAAATCATAGTAATTCTAGTTTAGCTCCAAAAATTTTGCAAATTTTTGTGTATGCTCTTCATGATGTCCCCTACCTAGGAAAAATATAATATGCCAATTTTGAGTACTTTTTGCATAAGTTAAAATTAGCCCTTTTAATTAAAAAATGCATCTTCTATGATTTTTAATAAATAAAATAATTGGCTTTTATTTCTGAAAATTGTTTTGCCATCTAATTAGACCAAGACCTATCCAAAATAAAAATTTAAGCTCAATTAGACAACTTTAATTTTATGCCTTTATTTAAATGTTTTTAATTAATTAATTAATCCTTTAATCATGATTAATCATTATAGGGTTGTTTGACTTTGGGATTTATTGATGACCTCGGGTTATTAACCTTAATGACCCTTGGCACTTTAATTAATTGTTTGCGCTTACCTGGATCATGCCATTAGGGTTTAATCAACGTTATTTTATGTGTTTAATGAACTCTTTTATGAAATAGTTAACCCTAATGAACTTAGTAAGTTTGTTGGCTTGAAACTTTATCATGAAGGAAAGTCGTACTCAAGCCCTTAATCTAATCATGCATCCATCGAGCATCATGTTTACTATTACATCATGTTGACGCATATCATTCTATCATATAGTTTTCGTTAACGGAGAGTTTAACGTTATCGCACCAGATCCCAAGGAAGAGCAGACTCCGGAGTTGGGAGTTGATCCAGAACTTGAGACCGTCTACCCCGAATACCAAGGCAAGCCTTGGATACATTAAACCCTTCCTTGATTTTATAAAAGCTTTATCACTTCAATTATGAAATGTTGCATTAAGTAATAGGCGTTGAGTGATAACCCACCAATTGCATTTACCTGCCTTATTTTCCATATTCCTTGTTACCTGTTAACTGGAAAATGCATAGTAATGCTTAGCCCTGCTTAGTTAGATAGGTTTTCAAAAAGTAAAAGAATGAAAAAGATGAGTATGGTTTTGTCTATTGGAATCATGATCATAGTTAATAAATCGAGTCCGGACGGCTAACTTGCTTTGCGAAAGGAGTCCCTCTATAGTGTTTCCATCTGTTGATGCCCTAGGTCTCGTGTCGATGGTGAACTAGTGATATCGAGAAACTAGAAAATCCACATGCATGAAGTAGTATGCAGTGGGCCAGAGTCCCCACGTATGTCATGGAGTGATATATAGTGGGCTAGAGTCCCCACATATGTCATAGTGTGGTATGCTGTGGGTTTAAGTTCCCAAGTATATCGGTACACTGGGTCATAGTGCCCACGTGTATCATGTGGTGATATATTGATGAGGACATGACACCTTCGGATACGACCATTGATTATAAGGTGATGTCATTCCTACATTTGTATAGTGACTTTGGATATAATTCACTTGGTTCCACATGTCCATGTCATTATTTGATTGTAGGTACAAATATGTCTCAAAATGCAAGTTCAACAAAGTTCAACTTTTGTTTCATCGGCAGCCTGACGATGCTTCATTGCGAAGGCCATAACTCATCCATCCGGAGTGCAATCGAGATCAATGAGCACTTGGTGGAAAGCTTATTTGATAGGCTTTCAAATAGATCTGGTCCCATATCAATATCACATCGGCAAGGTCTCCTAATCTTCAAAATATTCTGTTGCTATTTTCGTCAGAAGCTACATCGTCGTCATGGGCTTGTTTTTCATCCTTGGGACCCTGGACCAAGTGGAAGCATGACCCAAGTAGATGGAGAACTCACCAAGGAAGCCCTTCAACATCCTCCATCCTGGCCACCACCTTTGAAGGCCAGCAAGGGCGTCCAAGACAAGACAGAGGCCCAGCCCAATTCGAGTTCGAGTCTGCATCGGCCTCCAGGACCAGCACAGATTAAAACGGAAGCCCAGGACGCATACGGACTCTGTTTTCGATGTTCTACCCATGGTTGGAAAGATAATTTCATAAGGAAACCAATGGCATTGCTTTGAGGTCCAAATTCCTTCTGAGTCATTGAGAAACGTCAAAACAAGCCAGCGTCCAGAATCTGTTCCAGTGCTGCACCACAGTTTTTGGTCCATTGGGCCGTGTATCGTGTTTGAGCCCGTTAGGGGGGCGCATCCAGGGGGTGTGACGACCCTTAGGCATTATATTCAGTAGCCACCACCCTCGTTAGGGTTTGGGTTTTGCCTTAGATCAATCTGTTATTGAACAGTCGTCGTTTTCGGTTTGTGAAACCCCACATTCGTGTGCTTAATCATATATCCGCAATTGTCACTTCAATCTTAGTTGTGTTTTATCTTGTTCTTGCTTGTGTTCTTCGATTCACAGTAGGTATTAGCCTTCTTGGTGAGGTCAACCGGATTGTGACACGGCTGATAACCAGAGGAGAAGTGGTGCTAAGGTTGCAGGGTTTAGGTCTTTGTGATCTGAAGCCGGATTGGTGTGTCTCTCTTCGACCAAATCGATAGTTATCTTGAACTGACGGAAGATCGGGAAACCCAGTTCCTATCAAGTGGTAATCAGAGCTTCAGTTATACCGTCAGATTCATATTTTACCCTAGTTCGAGTGTTTCGCCTTCGTCCTATAAATCCAGAAAATTTGCCCTACAAAAATATTCATGTTCATCGTTATTCTTCCGCTGTCCTATTGCCCTTTGTGCCGCTGCAATTTTTAATTTCAGTTTGCTTTATTGAACGGTTGTCCCTTGCATGTGTTTATGTTTGACGTGTCTAGATTTCATTTCAATCTGGTCTTGCATATTTATTTTTGGCGGTGCATGTTCTCAGTGTTTCCCTAATCCTTGCGTCAAATCATACTTGCTGTTTCCGAGATCTCAGTTTCATCTCCACATCTATAGCTTGGAAGTTGTCTTCTCCAAGTCAAAAAAAAGAAGAAAATCATTGCTGCAATAGCTCTGTCTGTTGGAGAAAATATATTTGCCTTCTTTTGTGGTAGTAGAAAAAGAATACATATTTTTCTCTTGATCGCCATTGATTAGAGATTGATCTGTTTTGAATGTGAGATGGAAAGTAGATTGTTTTCCTAGAGGTCTGTACTACACGTGAGTCATAGATAAGAAAAGCAGAGTTATCGTTGCAAAAGTTCCAGATTCTTTTTGCTTCTATCTAGTTGGTGGAGGGATCACTCGACAAAATCCTTTGTGGCCATCTTTTGTCGGCTACAGGAGTACATTGTTGAAACATTTTGTGTCAGTTTGAGTTGTCAAAATATTTTGTGGCACTTCTAAAGTAAAATAAAAAAAAGTAAAAGATGTGGTGCAAAAAAAAGAAAGAAAGAGCTACACAAAAAAATGGAAAAGGCAGAAGGTGCAAAAAAAAAGCCGCACAAAAAAAAGAGAAAAAAATCAGAAGTGATTGCATCTTTTGGGTATTGTGCTGAGTTATTTTGTTGCTTGCTTGAACTAGGTCTAGGACAAGTTTAGGCTGGCGACATAGACTAGCTTGGGACTACTTTTTAGTTTTGCAATTCTAAAATTAATTATTGCTATTCCTTGCTACTAAATATTGTGCCTCCCAAGCTCCACATATACTTCTGATCGGTACAGAGAAAGAGCCTTGCAATCTTGGTGCCATATCCTCACAGGTATCACGAACCAGCCACCGGTTGTACCGTCTACTGCTTTACTTTGGTAAGAACACTTATAAGGGCTTGGTAAGACGCTTGAGAGGGTGCGACTTTACTACTTGACCTCATCCTAGTAGCTGATAGGATAATTCATACTTGCATGTTTTCTTGTTTGATGCTAACAATGACAGGTCACAACACTCACCTATTTGAGACATCAACGAAGCATAAGACACAGACTATTGCTGCTGCACCTCCTCCCGCAGGTCGCTTTATCCTTTCTTCCCCACCTACTTATGATGGTATTGGTGCTGATGAGTACATTGAGTGGGAAAGTAAAATAGATAATATTTTTGCACAATGTCGTATGTGTGAAAGGAGAAAGATTAAGAATGCAACTAATATTTTGCGACATTCAGCTTTATCTTGGTGGGAGTCTTTAAGTTCTTTAGATAAACCTTTCACATGGAATAATATGAAAATTTTGATGAGAGAATTTTTTGTTAATCCATACCTTGTAAATAATTCAAATGATAAGGTGCATCAACTAGAACAGTCTTTTGTTATTCCTCTTGCTACGCCTTATCTTTTACAGGACAACATACAAAAGAGAGAGGACGACATGATAGATAATGAGGTGCTCACAACCTCGTGTGAGCAACATTTAGTGCACACCAAATCTAATTTACTTTTGTCCCAAAATGACTTTCATTATGCTCATTGTGATAAAGAAGAGTTACCAAAAATATGTGCTGAAACTAATGTTTTATTGCCAATTGTTAGTGAAATGGATGAGCTGAAATTATTATCTTCTTTAGATACTTTAGGTTATATTGAGTTTGATACTCTATGTGAACTAAACTATTTGAAGGAGAAATTTTTATGTGCTGAATTTTTATGGTTTTCTAGTCATACTTATCACTTTATTGGCAAATATAATTGTAAAGGAGACTCTATGGTGCATCGAGTTTATATTTGTTCCAATCTAAAATCTTCTTTTGTTGTACATAATTATGATCTATTAGAGGGCTGCACTTGCTATCATCCTACTATGTCGTGTTCCCCAAGTTTTCGTATAAAGAAACAGGTTCAATTTCAAGAAGGGGAGCAATTTTGGCTACTACAAACAACCTGGCCAGCAACTAAGCTCAAACCGAGGACGGTTTGTTGTCAAGAAGGGGAGAATGATGAGGACATGACACCTTCGGATACGACCATTGATTATAAGGTGATGTCATTCCTACATTTGTATAGTGACTTTGGATATAATTCACTTGGTTCCATATGTCCGTGTCATTATTTGATTGTAGGTACAAATGTGTCTCAAAATGCAAGTTCAACAAAGTTCAACTTTCGGTTCGTCGGCAGCCTGATGATGCTTCATTGGGAAGGCCATAACTCATCCATCCGGAGTGCAATCGAGGTCAATGAGCACTTGGTGGAAAGCTTATTTGATAAGCTTTCAAATAGATCTAGTCACATATCAATATCACATCGGCAAGGTCTCCTAATCATCAAAATATTCTGTTGCTATTTCTATCAGAAGCTACATCATCGTCATGGGCTTGTTTTTCATCCTTAGGACCCTGGACCAAGTGAAAGCATGACCCAAGTAGATGGAGAACTCACCAAGGAAGCCCTTGGACGTCCTCCATCCTGGCCACCACTTTTGGAGGCTAGCAAGGGCGTCCAAGACAAGACGGAGGCCCAGCCCAATTCGAGTTCGAGTCTGCCTCGGCCTCTAGGACCAGCACAGATTAAAATGGAAGCCCAGGACGCATACGGACTCCGTTTTCGACGTTCTACCCATGGTTGGAAAGATAATTTCATAAGGAAACCAATGGCATTGGTTTGAGGTCCAAATTCCTTCTGAGTCATCAGGAAACGTCAAAACAAGCCAACATCCAGAATCTGTTCCAGTGCTGCACCATAGTTTTTGGTCCGTTGGGCCGTGTATCGTGTTTGAGCCCGTTAGGGGGGCGCATCCAGGGGGTGTGATGAACCTTAGGCATTATATTCAGTAGCCGCCGCCCTTGTTAGGGTTTGGGTTTTGCTTTAGATCAATCTGTTATTGAACAGTCGTCGTTATCGGTTTGTGAAACCCCACATTCGTGTGCTTAATCATATATCCGCAATTGTCACTTCAATCTTAGTTGCGTTTTATCTTGTTCTTGCTTGTGTTCTTCGATTCACAGCAGGGATTAGCCTTCTTGGTGAGATCAACTGGATTGTGATACGGTTGATAACCAGAGGAGAAGTGGTGCTAAGCTTGTAGGGTTTGGGTCTTTGTGATCTGAAGCCGGATCGGTGTGTCTCTCTCTGACCAAATCGATAGTTATCTTGAACTGACGAAAGATCGAGAAACCCAGTTTCTATCATATATGGCTGCGGTTGTTATCCCGGTACATCTGTGATCTGGTATGCATCGGAGTTAGAGTCTTCGGTATCCCAGTGATCTAGGTCCTAGCTGGGTATAAAAATAGATTCGAATCGCCGTTGCTTTTCAGAGAAGAAGACTCGATCATTGTTTATCATCGTAGTAACAACTTGAATGATGATAAGTTATAAAAATGATTTTGGTTGGTAATCTGGAGCTAGATCAAGACAACCTTTACTTTCTGTCAAGCTTTTCTGCAAAAATTCTTATCTCTCGCAAGCCTTACCTTGTCCCTCTAGCCTGCATTTCCTGAGTCTTCACCCCTCTTCTTTCATCGGGTCAGTCTTGTTGAGTACTTTTGTACTCAGAGTTTGTTAAACCCTTGTTGCAGTTGAGTCCCATGGGCAGGAGTGCTTCGCATCCTGCTGCATGACAGTCGTTGCAGAGAGTGACGACGAGTAGGATGTCTGGCTCTTGGGCAGAGCACACCGACTGGGTTTTGTAAATAAGTTATCTATTTCTATTCCACTACTACTAAGGTT
>CM041631.1:68324222-68339686 GCA_023333625.1 Bothriochloa decipiens
TATCTTTAGCCTCCACGGGTATATCCATAGGTGTCATGTCCTCATCAGAGGGGGCGGTGCGGCCGGCCACGAGGAGTAGAGGAGGAGCCGTGGGCTCAATCATGGGTGACCGCGTGCTGCTCCTCCGCGCCCCGCACGGCCTCGGCCGCGGGTGCCGCCACACAGGGGAGCTCGCACATTAGGGAGGCAGCCGACGCGGGGAGGGGGGAGCTTGCCGGAGGACCGCGCTGGAGCTGGAGGAGGAGGCCGCACTCGCCGGCCTGCCGCTCCCTCTCCGGCAGTGGTGGAGGAGGACGGGGGCGATGAGCCAGCTATTGGATAAGGAGGAGAATGGGAAAAAGAAAAGAAAAAAGGTAAAAGAAAAAAGAAAAAATCTTGGCACGTGGGTCCCGTGGGGGATAGAGGATGATTATAAAGGATGGATGGGTGCGGGAGAATTGGGTGTAGAGGAGAGATTCTTGCTGACTAGGATATATAAAGGATGGAAATAGAGGAACATGAGTGCGGATAGTCTAAATCTCAGTAATCGGAGCCGTGAGCTTGGAGGATTTCATATCAGTCAACACGTGGATTTTTTTATAACCATATATGTATTCACTGGATAAGGAAAACATATACAGACGCGTACACATACAGATACGGGTTAGGAGGATACATGGACAGCTGCCCCTGCCGACATACACAAAATCCCTAGAAGAAAGAGAAAATTACATTGATGTCCCCAAGCCCTGTGTTTCCCGAACATGCCAGAAGCCACCCTCCGCTCGCCGCCATCGAGCCAACGCCCGTCGCCGTCAGTGAAGAAGACTCTATGGCCATCCCAGATCTGAAGGAGCCCCGTCGCCCAAAGGTTTTGGGAGAGAGCCGCAATAGACACTCCTCCCCAAAGATGAGATGAAAATTTAATGAACGCACCTTCGACCTTGAATCCAAGCATGTCGGCGATGACAAATGCCGCCACGGTAAGCTCGAGCTCGATCCAACCACCAAGCAGCCGCACGACCCACAACTTCCACCGCAACCTCCAAGCAAAAGAGCAGACGACCGGCAAACATACCTCCCCCATGGAGCGAAAAGGCGCCGGCGGACTCCAGTACTGGGGCTTGACAATAGCCCCCTCTCCACGAACTCGTTGACGGCACCGGAGTGAAATACCATCAAGGCAGGGACGAGCTCGAGAAGATTTATTTCACGATGCCATCGCCGCCACCGCCTCGCCGACGACGCCCAGGAAGACAAGCCGCGAAGGACGTCCGCCCTCCCGGCAGACCCTAGCTCTGCCGCCAATGGACGGCGAGCAGAACCTAGACCTAGGAAAGCTAAAATGTAGCCTATCTACATAGACTCCGTGGCCTACCATCCCTACCGGCACCAAGATGGTGACCAGAGAGGAGGAAGACCGGCGAAATCCCGCCGGAAAACGGCATCGCCTTCTTCTCGCCCTTTTCCTGTAGCAGGGGAAAGGGGAAGAAGGAACAAGAGAGACCTATGAAATCCCCCGTCAGCACGTGGATTGGATGTGGACTTGTGTGCTCAGAGCGGACGACTATTCCTACTGGGCTACTGGATAAATAGTTTCTTAGGCAAGAGAAGGAATTAACATAAACTCCCTTGGAAGTTGGAACAGGTCTCTGGAGCCACTTATGACATAATGTATTTAGAAACAAACAAGTACGTGTTACTATATTATTCATTCATTGACAAATACAATAAAACAAACATCAATCAATAAAGTAGGGAACTGTTTATCAAATATATAAAGACAGGTCGAGGCATGACGAAATGAATGTCATCAAGCTGACGCTTCAGCGGTGAGGGCCGTGGCTCCGGCCTTGAGCTTCTTGGCGATGCCGGCGAAGTAGGTGCCCTGGTGTCTGGCCACGGCGAGCTCGACCTCGGATGGCGTCCTGCTGCCATCGGCACCGGCGAAGGTCCCGGCGCCATAGGGACTTCCACCCCTGACCTCGTCTACACCGAACATGCCAGCGCCGAAGGTGTAGCCCAGAGGCACGAAGATCATGCCGTGGTGCGTGAGCTGCGTGACGGCGGTGAGCGCGGTGGTCTCCTGCCCGCCGCCCTGCGTGCCCGTGGAGAGGAACACACCGGCCGGCTTCCCTGTTAGGGCTTGGCTCTGCCACAGCCCGCCCGTGGCGTCAAGGAACGCCTTCATCTGCGCCGCCATCATGCCGAACCGCGTGGGAAATCCCAGCAGTACGCCGTCGGCGTCCGCGAGGTCGCGTGGGGAGATGATCGGGTGGTCTTCGTGAGCCGGCGCCGCGCCCATCTTCCCCAGCACCTCCTCTGGAAGGGTCTCAGCCACGCGCCACACCGTGGCCTCCACGCCGGCGACGGCGTCCGCTCCCTTCTTGATCTCCTCCGCCAGTGTTGCCACATGGCCCCACGTCGAGTAATACCTGCGCAGGTGGATGGTGCATGAATGGGCATAGCATCTTCTAAATTCTGATAAAGCATATTGTGCTTGTATGGAATGGAAATCGATGCGAATTGCAGGCTGCTTACACGATGTAGATCTTGGTGGCCATTGCTTGACTGGACTTGAGTTGAGCTAGATCCTCTGCTTTGAGTACGTTGAGCTCAAAGGAAACTGTCTTGTCTTGCTCACTTGTGCTCTGCTCTGTTTGCTGTTGTGCTCTGCTCTCATGCGATGATGGTTATTTATAGAGGATCGGAGGAGGCAGGCGCAGAGACGAAGGAGGGATGGTTTTTAACTTGGACCACGATGGTGATGGTCGATGGCTGCCTGCCGGTGCCATCGATCTCTGCCACGCTAATTCCAACAAAGCGAATAAAGTCATTAGGGTGCCAGATGCTATCATGGTGTCATCCTGACGACGTCTTTTTTTTTAGCCTGTGTCATCCTGATGTCCTCATTTCGTACTTACAGTAGCAATTGGAAATGGTTCCTCTCAGTCTCAGTGAAGTTCAAGGGATTCGGCCAGGATGGCTCTGATTAAACCAGATCCACCTGCCGTAGGCTCAAGTCTCTCTCACTTGAGTTACACATCATCTATTTTTTGAGTGCCCCTTTACCAAAACCTGCTGGAGCACAATTCCAATTGTGTGGGATATGGATCTCAACCCCCTTGACATGGTTCTTAAAGCAATAGCTGACTTCGGTGACCCCATCTTCAAAGAAATCATGATTACCACGTGCTGTGTGACCTGGACCGTGAGGAATAAGATCATTTTCGACAATGGCCAGAGGAGCGAGGACCTATGGAAGTTGAAATTCAAGCATGAACTTGGTTTGGTGTATATCAAAACCAAGCCCCCCCGAGGTGACCGTATCAAAATTTGGAGAGATAACCATATGTAAATATTCCGCTTTTTTTTGTTTGGGCTTGCAAGCCTTGTAAAAAACCCTTTGTAATCTCTATTCTTTCATTTAATTAAAAAAAGGGGTCGGGGACTCCCCGACCGGTTCGGTCAAAAAAGTTACACATTACTCATCCTACTCACATTGTTTTACCCTTTAACTAAGAGTAAGAGCAGGTTTCGATATGAAGAGTGGAAGTAAGGCTGGAGGAAAACCTCGAAGCTCATTACCTCGCTCGGCTCGTAGCCGGCTCGGCTCGACTCGACTCGGCTCGTTATGATAACGAGCCGAGCCAAGCTAGGATTTTAGCTCGTTAGCTATAACGAGCCAACTCGAGCTAGCTCGCGAGCCAAACGAGCCACACATCTAGGTAAAAATATCATGACTTATATTAATTTTTATATTATTAAGTAATTTGTACTTCACAATTAATTGATAATACGTTTATACCTATAATCTTAAGGTTCTTATGACTTTATTGTTTTATTTTTAATGGATTATGGTGTAATATTATATTATATTATTATACTTTTCTTCCATTTACGGCTTTAGACGTATTACTTTTATATTATCATTATTCTCACACTTTAGAAAAATACAAATATTATATTTTAAGTACTTTTTATACCTGGCTCACGAGCTTAACGAGCTAGCTCGAGTTTTTAACGAGCCGAGCCGAGCCAGCTTTCTAGCTCGTTTAGATAACGAACCGAGACGAGCTAGGTCGTTATCTTAACGAGCCAGAACGAGTTGAGCCGAGCCGAACCGAGCCGGCACGTTATCCAGGAGGGTAGCCAGGATGCTTTGACTTGGACCACGATGGCTCATGGCCACCTTCCCCTGCCGCTGCCGTGCCATTTCTGCTCTCTGACGTCGGCGGCTTTTATTTGATTTGCAACATTAATTTTCCAACAAAAGCTAATAAAGTAATTAAGGCGCCAGACGCTGTCGTGGCGTTATCCTGACGTCTCCGGGAGTCATCGTTTCGTATTGCTACCGTAGCAGGTGGAATGGTTCCTCTCCTTATTAACAGTATATAGAAGGCAGAAGCTAGCTCACAAATGACATGTTATTCCCATTTATTATGTTGACCTCACATGTAATTAAATGATTTTTTGTTATATGTCTTATCTCTTCCTTCTTTTGTCTTTATTAGTAGGTCAACGACTACCTAGTTTTCTGAGTGAGATAGACGTTGAGATAAAACATAATCTCTTCTCTCTTCTAGCTTTTCTTTTTCATATAGGAAAAATGCTGACATAGATTTATATCAGCTAGCTGAAGTGACATTATTGTCTATTGCGGACACCCTTAACCTCAAGTGATTCAACCTATAAGATAGGTGGTGGCTGTGATTAAACCATATCCACTACCTGCCGTAGTTTCAAAGTGTCCCTGACTTAAGTTAGACAGTACTCATGCATCGTAGAACTTTAGTTTTTGAACTGTAACACACACAAAGGAAAAATAGGAAAACAAATCTTCATGTTAAAAGTGTGGATTGCTATAACAACCCTCTAATATTTCTAGCTGATTTCCTTCATATTCTTTTGTTTATCCTTCTTTTGCAACAATTATTTTTGTTTATTCTAGCAAAAACTGTTATCTTATTTTTGCATGATCGGTACATAATTAAAATTCAATTTTTGAATTTAAAATTTTGATAACTTCAAACAAATTTTTAGATAGTAAATTATTTCAAATGGAAACATATTCAATAGAAAAGTTGTAGAACTTATCGTGATCTATAAATCTTGTTTTGGTCATTTATCCATTCAACTTTATATGAATAATTCAAATTTTGAATTTTAAAATATTATAACTTTGAACAGAATCTTAGGAGACATTACTTGCTACAGAAATCTGTGAGGCGTCATAGACAACTAAGGAAGACGCAAATGATCCAGATCATTACATAGTTAGCACCTCGTTTTCAAACCATAACAACACCGTCATAGATTTTTGTAAGCTATGACAATTCCAAAAAAAGCATCACATGCAAACAGTGGTGTATCATCACATTTCTTTGTAGTGGACGGCACATAATTTTTGGTTGAATCTCAGTAGTCGGAAACGGACGTGTGAGCTCTGAGGATTCTGTATCTGGACGCAGGCAAGTGGATCCCGGTCTTCATATTGAAACCGAGTACGGCGCGAACGTGTGCTCCGAGAGTGAAGAACGATTCGTATCAAGACTAGGTATCACTAGATAAACAATGACAATATAGTTTTTTAGGTGTAGAAAAACAAATAACATAAACTCCCTTAGAATTTTTCGTCCTCCGGTCCATGGAGCCACTTGTGACATCATATGTAGAAACAAAGCAAGCACGTAGTATGACAATGTACGTAGTACTGTATATTATTCAATCAGAAGTACAATAAAATAAACATTATAAAGTAGGATGTGTTTATCAAATATAGAAAGACAGCTGACGCATGACGAATGAATATTATCAAGCTGACGCCGACGCTTCGGCGGCGAGGGCCGTGGCTCCAGCCTTGAGCTTCTTGGCGATGCCAGCGAAGTAGGTGCCCTGGTGTCTTGCCACGGCGAGCTCAGTCTCGGAGGGCGTCCTGCTGCCATCGGCACCGGCAAATGTCCCCGCACCATAGGGGCTGCCACCCCTGACTTCGTCGATGCCGAACATACCAGCACCGAAGGTGTAGCCCAAAGGCACGAAGATCATGCCGTGGTGCGTGAGCTGCGTGATGGCGGTGAGCGCGGTGGTCTCCTGCCCGCCGCCCTGCGTGCCCGTGGAGAGGAACACGCCCGCGGGCTTCCCCGCCAGCGCCTGAGTCTGCCACAGCCCGCCCGTGGCGTCAAGGAACGCCTTCATCTGTGCCGCCATCATGCCGAACCGCGTGGGGAAGCCGAACAGCACGCCGTCGGCGTCCGCGAGGTCGCGTGGGGAGAGCACCGGGTGGTCCTCCCGCCCCGGCGCCGCACCCATCTTTCCTAGCACTTCCTCTGGCAGCGTCTCCGCCACGCGCCACACGGTGGCTTCCACGCCGGCCACCTCGTTCGCGCCCTTCTTGATCTCTTCTGCCAGCGTCGCCACGTGGCCCCACGTCGAGTAGTACCTGCAGGTGTTCATGCGCGGGCATAGCGTTCAAGCGTATACTGGATTCGAATTGTACACGGAAAAGATGGATTGGAAGAATTGCTCGATCGATCATCATATCGTATAGGAACAGGAATATGGGGTATCGAATTGCAGGTTGCTTACACGATGTAGATCTTGGTGGCCATTGCTTTGCTTGACTTGTGGTGTTTTGCACACAGGAAGAACTTGCTCGAGGCTGCGTTGACTTTAAGGAACTGTGTGTTCTTGTCGTGCTCTGGCTCACCTGTGCTCTGTTTGTTGCTGTGCTCTGCTATGCTCAGGCTCAGCTCTGCTTTTTATAGAGGAGGAGCCTGGAGGGCTTTCCCGGAGGCAGCCGCATGACGGTTTGGCACGAGGGATGGTTTGACTTGGACCACGATGATGTCTGCCGGCCGCCGGCTGCCGTGTCATCTCTGCTCTCTGTCTGAGTTTGTTATTAAGCGTCGCCGTCGGCGGCTTTGATTGTTTGATTTGGTGCACCAGACGCTATCATGGTGTCACCCTGACGTTCCGGCTGATTCGTTTCCTACGGTACAGTCTGTAGCAGGTGGAATTGGTTCCTCTCATCTCAAGGGAATCAGCCTACCGTAGATGGTGGCTCTGACTAAACAAGATCAACCTCCCGTAGGTGGTCTCTGAATAAACAAGATCAACCTCCCGTGGGTTCAAGGATCTCTATATGTCTCCCGTTACACATTTATTATTTTTTAAGAACCCGTAGTAGAACTACAGATACTCAACTATAGTAAAAACTCGGTTGGGCAGCTCCTCCGCATGCGCTCCGCGGCTAGAGCCGGAGCCCGTAAGGCAAAGCTGTTTCTCGTGGCTCCATGTCCGTACGGAAACAGCTCCGGCTCCAGACCGCCAGAAGTGTTTCTCTGCGCACAAGTGTCTGGTGCATGGGCGGATTTAACGGTGGGGCGGACGGGGCTCAAGCCCCCCCTACCGCTGCTAGAACCATAGTGCCCCCCTGGAGCCCCTCCATGAATTTTTAGACAAGGTTCCATGAATTTGACTTCTGTGAGGGTTATATTAGAGCTATATTGTTGTAGCGTTTTTGTTCAGCCCCCCCTAAAAATTTTCCTGGATCCGCCGCTGGTCTGGTGTACTCCACGGCTCCACCCGCTCCATGGAGCCGGTGGAGAAGCCGCTCCCGTAGGGTGGGAGAGGAGGGAAGGGAAGAATCATGTCTATATCCACAGTTTTTTTCCTTAAAATAGAACTCTAGCAAAGAAGTTCTTGTCTATCTCACATCCCTGTTCTTTGGCGCCACTATGCACTTGGGCGCCAAGCAAATTTGGAAGACTGCAGCTCCACCGAGGGTTCGGTCCTTCCTCTGGTTAGTCATGCATGGGAGGTGTTGGACGGCGGAGAGACGATTCCGCCATGGTTTGCAGGCGGACAGTACCTGCGTTCTCTGCGACCAGGGATGTGAGTCCATTGATCACATTCTGGTTGGCTGCGTCTACAGCAGGGAGGTGTGGCAGGTTTGGTTCGACAAATTGCATTTGCATGGGCTAGCTTTAACCTGGAACGACGAGGCGATCCCTTGGTGGCTAGGAAGAGAGTTCCGCGCGACGTGCGGAGAGGCTTTGGAAGGAGCGCAACGCGCGGACGTTCGATGGGAACTTCACCCAGGCGGCTAGTCTAGCATCAGCGATCTAGGACAAAGCGGAACTGTGGTGCGCGGCTGGTAACAGGCACCTGGCTGCGCTTCTTGTTGGATGATCGGTTGCGTCTGCTTGAGAGCAAATCTGTTTCCAATAGTCGTTTTATCTCTTTGAGTGGAGGGGTGAGGTCTGTGTACTGTATTGTTTCATTGGTAACCTTGGTTACCATTCTCTGTATTTCGGGGTTGAACTCTTCTTGGCTTAATGAAAAACATGTCTAAGGGACGGGCATGATCGCGAAAAAAGATTTAATACCTCTAAAATAGTTATGTCTTAGTCATGAAGTCCGCACCTTGTTTCATAAAGCTTAACTCATTGGCACTATACTAGTGCCAAGCTCACTTTCGGCTCATTGGCTACTGGATTACATTAGTGTCAAATCCACCAACTAACCTGCTACTCTACACACGTGATTTCGTAGCTGATTGGGACGGTGGCCACAACGACATCTAACTACGGCTCGTCCTTATCCCAAAGCTGAATTATACATCTACTCATCAGTTGGGTAGCAAGTTTTAATTGTTATATATAAGATGAAGTTATTGTGTATAAGTTCAAGCATCTGAGAATGAAACCAAATATGTACGGCCGCTCATCCGTCCTCTGTGCCGGTGGCATAGCGCATCCAGCTCAAGTTTATGCGCGAGATGGACTTTATCAATGACGATGGTGAGTCATCGGCGCCAGATGCAGCAATCACAGAGTATCTTGATAGTTTTAGACAGGACCTCCCGGAGAAGGCAATCAAGGTACTACAGACTGCGGCGAAGCTGGACAATAAGGAGCTCTGCAAGACCCTAGTTCGAAATTAGGGGTAGGCGAGATGGAGGTTCCATGATAGTGCTCATGCATTGTATGATTTTTTGTGCAGCGGATGATCAGATGGGTTGCTTATGTGTTATCTGGAGGTTGCAAGCAGGTTATAGGCAGAGGTGTTTTAGGTGTGGAATCGATTTGAGAAGCTAGAAGATGCACATTGGTTGCTTTCAAAGGCCAAGTTGTTACGGTCTCTTATTATACCCTTATTAATATATGCCGACTATGTTCTGGACCTTTAAGAAAACCAAATATGTACGTACATATTTTAACTATTTCAAATTTGCAAATTAAATAGAACTTTGAGATTTCATAGGAGCTTTATGAAGCTTTGCTTGCATATCATTGTTTTCATTCACTAGTGTTTGTATTCTCGGTGTTGTGGACAAAATAGGGACTATATAGGTAAAAAATTTAAACACCTCTAGAACGGTACAAGTATACCACAAAGTTAATCTAACCCGTGCTCCTGCACAAGATAAAATGTTAGGAGATATATTAAAATTTCGTGTTTGGTGCCTTATACAATAATCAAATTTAATTATCTCCCCCCTCCCCCCTTCTCTCTTGGTTAATTTTTTATATAGTACCCATATACATACCTCACAATATATGTCCGGTTGTAACATATTTATCAACTATTTCATGCTTTTTATATTCATAGTTTGTCCCCTACATCAATAACTTTGTATGTTCTCATTATGTGTCAACCCTTATTTATCTCTTAATGACAAAAAACAAAATTGAATAGTCTAGTGACATAATCAACATCAAAGGTGACTAGGTGAGGTAAAATGGACGAGTCCAATCTATTTGTATGGGCCATCATCCAACCAAAACAACCTTGTCTTAAATGGGACACAGGCAAAAAGGTGAGGCAAAGCTCTCCTAACAACACGGTAATGCCTCGAGAAAGACCAAAAGAAATATAGATGTTTGGAAAGTGTACCACGTATTACTTCTTATCGTGCATAACTTGAGTTTTTGAAGTATAACAATGCACACATGCACGAAGAAAAAGAAGAAAAAAACAAATCTTCACGATTAAGAGTGCGGATTGCTGTTGTTTATCTCGAACCAACAACGTAGCCCTCTAGTATTTCCGGATGATTTTCCCCTATTGTTTTTGTTTATCTTTTTTTTTGCGACAATTACTCCCGTTTATATCCTTATATAAAAAACAAAAAGATGTTACACGTATGTTGCATGATGGTACACTGCATGGTTGCACTACTGTCGATAATTTTACCAATATATATTTTTCATTTAGGTGCTATCGGACACATCGGTTGTCCGGTAAATACTATGATAACATCTTTTACCGTAGCACTGGATAAATATATTCGAGTTGAAAGCTGAGACATGCGGAAATGTGACAACATGTTGGATTGATATTCTTGATCATTACACGATATAAGGGCTTATTTAATTTAGATGCATATATTGGACGAATATTCGCCAACTAGCTTTAGCCTAATCCATCCAAATGCAAATAGTGGGTGATGTACGGGGGACTCATGTGCATCACACGTGCATGGTATTTGTTTTTTCCCTTTATATGTGATCATGTAAAGGAAAATCAGAAAATGACAACAATGGATGCATCTTTGGAAATCGTGGACTACTCCCCTGTCTCATAAATAATTACATATTTTGACTTTTACACTTTTTTTTGACCGTTCGTCTTATTTAATAGTTATAATAAATATTATTTAGTTCATCACGACTTATTTTATCATTACGGATACTTTTATAATAATTTATTTATTACATTATTTATATAAAAAATTTAAATAAGACGAACGATTAAACATTTAGTGTAAAAGTCAAAATGTGCGAATATTTATGAGACGGAGGGAGTACTAATAACTAAAATAAACTAATCCGGAATTTACCTGCTAACCAACAGTAATAAATAAAAAAAGAAAAGAAAAGAAAAGAAAAGAAGAAAGAAAAGACAAGACGCATCATAATCCTCTTCCCTCCCGTCCTCGCCCGCCCCACGTTCGTCTTCCTCTTCCGCTTCCTCGCCGCCGTCCGCCCCCAGCTCTCGGAAGCTCTTCCCTACGCTCCTCCAATCGCGCCACCCCGATCCATCTTCTCATCACGCGTCCACGGAGAGACGGAGCCGTCGTTCCCGGTGCCTCTGGAGATCCATCCAACTAACCGGGCTTGGATTGCTCTCGAATCTCCTGGTAAGATTCCCTTCCCCCATCACCTCTCTAACCTAGTAGATTATTACTCTCATGGATGGACGCCATCCATTGATGGCGGATGCTTCCTTCCTCGCGTTCTACTATCCTCCTTCCTTCTCGCCCTCAGGCATGCAATCGAATCGAATCGAAACCACCACATCTGTCTTTCTGCCCGACCAATTCATGCATCGACTCCGATCTCCTTTCTTACTACGCGCTGCTGTTGATGTTCATCCACGAGATGATTGAGAATTTTTTTTCCCAACCGGGCAACCCATTTCCATTTATGATTGAGATTTATTTGCCTTATTTCATACTAGCCGTCTAGGAGTTGTTTGGATTCAGCGATCTGCAAACGGCATCTTCCATTCCAATTCCATTGAGCTCCTAGGAGCTCCTGACCACATGAATCGTGTGCTTTCGATTGATGCTGCAGTAATTGCGCGATCCTTGTCCCAGTACAATGCGCGGCGGCCCACCGCTTGCGTCTTTCCCGTGCGCTGTCACCGACGCCGCCGGTCCCCTCCCGGATGCGTGTTTTGGCTCCCCGCACAGGGGAGCAGCCAAAAGTGCTGCAGACTCGCCTCACGGGGGGCAGGAGAAAAGGAGCGCTATCGTTGTCCTGTATGTCTTCAGTATGTGTGTGCTGCTGCAGCTGCTGCTCATGTGGAGGTGCCGGACCTACCTCTCGGTTGCAAACAATGATTAACATCCCCTCAGTACTACCTTTCCGGTGCTGGCAAACTGATGGGGGATCCTTTTTCTAATCCTGGGATCTTGCCATCTAAAACCAACACCCTTCCATCTGAAACAATACAAGATGGTGTAAAGCCTAATATGCATACCATTCCCCTTCTCAATGCAATGTTTGTGCTCATGTCATCCTATAAATGACAGATGCAACTGGATAGGTTCATAGTTATTGAATTGCATCAGCCGTGTGCTCCAATCCTAAATTTTGCATCATGAGACCATTCAGTCTTGTTTGTTATCTCCTTTGTTTTTTAGATTAAAACTGAATAGTTTTGGATGTACTTTATTTCAGTTGGATGCTAATTGATCCATGTGTATTGGAATCAGTAGTGAATGCTTGCTGCTAGTACTAGCTGAATTTATTCATACCTCACTCGCTGCACCGCACCCAGTGTAGCACAAACTATTCTGCGTATGTTTGCACTGTAATAATGATTTGCAGGGTACAACTTAGCTTCATGTATGATATGGCAATCTTAACTTTTCTTTTTTTCCTCAACCACTAATTTCATATCTGCTTTGTGTATCAATGTTTTTTCTTTATTCAAGTAATGCTTGCTCCCTCATGTGTATGCCTTTTTTTTTTCTTTTTGCAGGATTTTCTACCACACACATGCATCCTTTTGGATTTGTCTAGTTCCTAAACCCTTCTTTCAGACTGGCAGGTATCAAGAGGCCATACACATCTCGCACCTCTAAGTGGGTGTGGGCCTGCAACAATTCTGCAACCACCCTATCCTTGCCTTTGGGAGTAAGCCCAACTTACATCTGGAGGCTGCGCCGAGCCTTGGAAGGCCTTTTTGTTGATTACGGCTAACTCCCGACAGTGGCTGAGATGTAACAAATTTGCTCAGCTCAGTTCTCTAGACAAAGGTCCTGTGGTTCAGCAATGTGATTGGTTTCATAGGTTTTTTGGTGTCTTGGTGATCAAAACAATCTGGTGTAAGCTTGCACAGTTGGTATCACAGTTTATTTCTTATGGTTAGGTTCTTTTGCTTTTCATCCTCTACTGCACAGCACAGATCCAAGGTATATACAAATACCACCTGTATTTTTACTGCTTCCAGTTGCATTCCATGAAGAAACAACTATTTCAGATCATACTCTAATCTTCTTTTGTTCTCTTGTTAGGAGGGGTTTTCCCCAGCAGATGAAACCATGCGTGCAGCGTCAAATAAGGATTCTCAGTTGGAGACCATGACTGCCTCAGCTAGTCCAAACTATATGGCAGATGAAAATAACCGTTCAGCTGTTAGTGGGCATTGTGGCACTAGCCCATCGTCTCATCAAGAATGCTGCAGATCAGAAGACTTGAATAGATATGTATGTTCTGATGAGGGCAAGGAGGTTGGGCACCTAAAGAAGAGCCAATCTCTTGGAAACATACTTCGAAAGGATCATGATCATAAGTCAAGCGAAGGCTCTGAGTTTGATGTTACAAACCATGAGCACAAATGCAGCCCCTCTAGTTTCAAGAGAGGTGAAGTTGTTGGAGAATCTAGTAAGGCGTGCAGCCCGGAAAATGAGGACGATTTTGATGCCTCATCTGACCTAGTCAGCCATGACTTTTGCGAACCTTTGGGTGATCACACTGTTGATTCCGATTGCCATCATCGCATGTCTTGTTCCCAAAGCAAATTCCCAAGATCACAATCTGCAATATTTCAGAATGATTGCACCAGTGATCCAGAAGGATCTGTCGATTCTGAAATTCTAGGGTCTCGTTGCAGATCTGTTGATGGTTTATGTTCACTGACTGATGAGAAGTTTGACTACCTGAGCGGTGGTGAAATGCATCGCAGTAAGTTGAATTTGGATGTTTATTGTGCATCTTCTTCTCCAAACGAGTACCGGGCATCAAACATCGACGACCGTGGTTCAGTAGGTTGCTCTGATACTGCTGCAGAGGGTCAACGGTCCACTGGAAGCACAGAAGAAAATTTTGTCAGGGATGGGATCCTAGTAGGTCATGAATACTGGGATGGCAAATACATTTGTGGCGATCACTCACTGGATCCAGTTGGCACTTTCTGTGCAGATCCAGGGGATGTTTATCACCATTCTGGGAATGACGGTGGCCTCAGTGAAGCTACAGATCAGGAGAGAGAGAAGCTGTGGAACAGAGATAGCACACCCCATGAGTCCCTTGTAGTTGAAGTTCCTGAGTTGAACATTTCTGATACAAATGGCATTAGTGGGGAACCTGAACACAGTAAAATTGATGAAGGCCCAAGTGAACTTACTCCAAGAACCTACAATATGAAAAGAATCGACGATTGGATCAACCAAATTGATATGAATGATATCACTTTGGATGAGCAAGGAGAAAGTTCAATTTCTGCTTTGGCCAAATCTAGTGAACCAATGGCTGGTCTTCCTGCTGTGCGGCCTGATGCTAAAAGTCCACTTGGCATGGAGATAGCTTACACTTATATCTCGAAGTTAACTCCTGCTTCATCATCGGCACAGTTGGCAAACCTTGGTTTGGTTGCGATCCCAAGACTGAGCGCATTCTCAGGTTTACGCGTATTGAACTTATCAGGGAACTCAATTGGTAAGCCCTTTTCTTTCGTAGTATTAGTAAAACATTATTTATTAGTGGCATGCTATATGCTGTTTTCCTTTCCTTCTTTCTTTTTTTGGCTGTATTGCTCATCTGTTTCAAGAAGTTTACACAAGCGCATTTCTAACATTTGGGTCTTTCTGCACAGTGCGAGTAACTGCAGGAGCTCTTCCAAAAGGCCTTCACATGTTAAGCCTGTCCAAAAATAACATATCAACAATTGAAGGCCTCAGAGAATTGACACGATTGCGCTTGCTGGATATCAGCTATAATAGGATATCTAGAATTGGTCATGGTATGCGTGCATTTTATATAATTTGCTCCTTTATTAGTTATTATGTGCTTCTCCTTGGTTGTAGTTACTTGATACAATCTTATGTTATTCATACCTTCCCCACCCCCCCCCCCCCCCCCCAAAAACCAAAAACCCCCATTTTCATCTTCTGACTTTGTGAGTTGTTGTGCTTTAGATTCGTAACTATCATGAGCGCTGTGAGAAACTTTCATGGATGTTTCCTGAAACTGAATTATATACGATTATTCAACTGAAAGAAGATTTCTTTGCTTGCATTGACTTTGTTTCGGTTCATTTATTAGGACTGGCCTCCTGTTCCTCATTGAAGGAGTTATATCTGGCCGGTAACAAGATAAGTGAGGTTGATGGTCTTCACCGGCTTCTGAAGCTTAAGGTTCTGGACTTGCGCCACAACAAGATTTCTACATCAAAGGGCCTTGGGCAGCTAGCTGCGAATTACAACTCTCTAGAAGCCATTAACCTTGACGGCAACCCTGCACAGAAGAATGTAGGTGATGAGCACCTGAAGAAGTACCTGCTTGGTCTCCTGCCAAACCTCGTTGTGTACAACAAGCAGCCTATTAGGGCGACTGGTTCAAAAGATGTCTCAGACCGCCATACCCGCAAGATCTCTTCTTCGCACCGTTCTGACCGTGGTGGAAGATCCGACCGCAAATCTTCCAGGTTGGTGGGTGCCTCATCTTCTCACAAGCCACAGAGCTCACGGC
>CM041631.1:68339696-68356902 GCA_023333625.1 Bothriochloa decipiens
ATGAACTTTTTCCAGAACCAGTGTGACTTCCAGACGAGCACCATCTCCTCGATGGGCACGTTCTTGGTCTCCGGCAGGAAGAGCGCGATGAAGACGGTCATGATGACGACCCAACCCGCGAAGAAGTAGAAGAGGCCGAACTTGAAGTGGCAGAGCATGGTGAGGAACGCCTGCGCAATGCAGAAGGTGAAGAACATGTTGACGGAGACGTTGATGCTCTGCCCCGCCGGCCGGATCTCCAGCGGGAAGATCTCCGACGGCACCAGCCACCCCAGCGGTCCCCACGACCAGGCGAACCCGGCGACGTAGGCGCAGATGAACACCACCACCACCGCCGCGTAGCCCTTGGCAATGTCGCCCGTGCCGCTGGTCCCGAACTTGGCGGCGATGAGCGTGCCCACCACGAGCTGGCACACGATCATCTGCGCGCCGCCCTGGAGGAACAGCTTCCGGCGCCCCACGCGGTCGACGGTGACGATGGACACCACGGTGGCGAAGACGTTGACGAGCCCCGTGATGACGGAGGACATGAGGGAGGCGTCGTTCTTGAACCCCAGCGTCTCGAACAGCACGGGCGCGTAGAACATGATGACGTTGATCCCCGTGAGCTGCTGGAAGAAGGGGATCATGACGGCCATGGTGAGCTGCGCCCGGTACCGGCGCTTGACGATGTTCCGCCAGGGGTGCTGCACCTGCCGGGCCTCCTCGCTCGCCGCCACCAGGTCCGCGTACTCCTCGCCGATGTCCTCCGTGCCGCGGATGCGCCGGAGCATGCGGCGGGCCTCCTCCGGGTGGCCGCGCTCCAGGAGCGAGTTGGGGGTGTCCGGCAGGAAGAGGGAGCCCACGGTGATGATGGCCGCCGGCACCGCCGCCAGCGCCAGGCTGACGCGCCACCCGTACCCGGCCTTGATCTTGTTGGTGCCGTAGTTGATGAGCTCCGCCGCCAGGATGCCGATGGTGATCATCAGCTGGAACCCGATGTTGAGCATGCCACGGAGACGCGCCGGCGCCATCTCCGATAGGTACACCGGCACAGACTGCATACATCATGCGTACGTTAGAATTCAATTTTTATTCATTCTTCGTTATAGTACTGCTCCTAGTTGGCAATATATGTCGATCATTAGCATGCAAATTACTCCTACTAGTAACAAAACTTATGCAAATGCGATTATTGAAGAACACACGGCATTGCATTCCATTGCAGTTTCCTACTAGCTACTGTATACTATTGCTTTTTTTTTTCGCGACCACACTTCACCCGTTTTTTATTAAGAGGAATAAAGCTTAAAGGTATAAATAGCGACGAGACACTGTACACTGTTGCTGGTCCTGCATGCATGATCATGGATCAGCCGACATGTTGGACAGGCAGGCAAACAAGTCAAACAAGTGACGTGTAGCCCGTCGATTCATTGACCATGTAAGTAAACTGAAAATGACATTGTATGCAATAGTCCAAGTCAAGTCTTTGAAGGAATCAGGACAAAGAAAGCAATGCCTGCCTGTGCAAGAATTCCTTGCAACTTGTGTCCATGTTACTGCTAATCGATAATCACTTTAACAAACTTTGCAAACTTTGATTGGTTGACTAGATAGCTACACCAGAATTCCCAGTAATAATGCTAAATAGTGGTGCTATGATAGGATAATCTACCACAAACAGGATGGTATATATAATAGTCCACGAAAAATTTGCGTGGTTGAAATTTGAAGCTGGAAATCCCAGGCCCAAATTTGGCCAAGCATATCAGGATATTTTTCACGGGATCTTTGCATGGCTTGCGTGGACAGTGGATTCACAATCACAGTCCTGTCTGAATTTTCTTTCTTTTTTTTTGAAATATAAAGGGCATGAACTCTGTCCTTCAGTTATTGAGAAGAAATGATCAGCAAGCTAAGGTTAAATTGAAGGTAGCCGGTAGCTGGTTGCAAATTGAAATACAGAGTATATACGTATGTATAATGGACTAGTGGTAGGTAGACGTGTGTTTTTTATGTATTTATTACCTGTTGTTATCCTTCTCCGGGGCTTATTAACTAATCTGGTCTGATCTTATCTTGTAATCCATTAAGAGTCACATGAAACCTTGCGTTTGAATGATCTTTGGAAGGAAAAAGAAGTTTACTTTTGAATGAAATTAAGTCTCACACGTGAACCTTGGCGTTTTCGACCGACCTTACATATATACTATTACAGCTAGCTAGCCAGCTAACGACCACGGATAATGTATATGCAATTAACACTTAGCTAGCTAGCGGCTCTGGTGACAGAGCAACAATTTTTTTAAAGATGGAGAAGCAAAAAAAAAAATGCAAATTATATATTAAACCAGATGAGATGTTAACTAGCTAGCTTCTCTGGTACATATGTTTGAGAGACATATAATAAACAAAATTGTTGGCAATAGGTATAGTAAAGGGGTCAAGATCAGCAACTAGCTGAGACTGAGAGCGAGGCCGAGGAGGAGAGGATAATGAACAAGCAAAGGCAGAGGAAGGGCCAAGAAACCGGCGGCAAGCTAGCATATGCATCATAGTGATGTGAACATGCATGAACTAGCTAGCTAGGTGGCAGATAAACATACATAAGAGTCAACTTCCATGCTATACAAGCAAGTAAACATTTTCAACTTGGTTCACTCTCTCTCCCAAGAAAAACAAAGGAAGAAGAAGAGAGAAAAAAAAAGTAAACATCTTTGAATTGTGTTGCTACCTTAGCTTGGACTTTGGGAAGCATGCGTGCATATGCTTCCAGCGGGGTATCAGGACAGTGGAGATACTATTTGTATATGTTTGAGCCGTGATTGTTGCCAAATAAACTAACATACCAACTTGGACTTTGCACATGCACGTTATGTATGTATGTATACAACTTGTTAATATTATAATTATTATCCATTGAACTATTAGTATATATATACATGTATGTGTGTATAGTTTCCGTTGGTTAACTGGCACCTAATGAAGAGAATCTCATGTCCATAATCTTTTCAAAACTTAAGCAACCTTGGGACAGCTATGTACGTCGCAATCATATACGCAAGATCATTGACGGAATCGCTACGGCCTCGCTCCATTTTTTTTCGCTCTTACCTAGCTGTTGTCACACTAATATACACTGCTAGTCACGACACGTTAGAATATAATGAAGAGATTATTTATGGTGTAACATTGTTGTCATATATATACTCTTCTATGTAATTATCTTTAAATATTAAATATATATAGTTTGTCTCATTAGATTAGGTATATTTATTTTTGTCACCTGCCGTGCAAAAGAAACAAGCAGGACAGAGTAGCCGCATCTCGACCTCTATGTATGTACACTATAGCAGAGTATATGTATGTACTAGAAGTAGGAGTACGTTGACGGTACCTGATTGGCGAATCCGACGCCGACGCCGAGGAGGATGCGACCGATGATGAGCATGGCGACGTTCTGGGCGGCGCCGTTGAGGGCGGCGCCGACGAGGAAGGTGAGTCCTCCGACGAGCATGGACCACTTGCGTCCGAGCGCGCGGGTGACGGTGGCGGCGAAGAAGGAGGCGACGAGGGCGGCGAGGTAGAGCGAGGAGGTGAAGGTCTGGAGGAGCTGGTTGTCGTACTTGCAGTACTGATTGGTCTTGGCCTCCTGCTTCTTCCGGAACACCTCCGGGAAGAACTTCTTCAGGAACGGATCCATGGAGGTGACGCCGCCCGAGATACCGATGTCGTACCCGAAGATGAGGCCGCCGGTGGCGGCGACGATGCAGGTGAGCAGGACGAACAGGGTCAGCTTGCCGGGGTAGTCCTTGCCCCCGCCCGTGTTCACGATGGCACCGCCGGCCATCGTGTCCTCTTCCTCTAGCTAGACGGCCGGAGAGGCTGAGAAACCAAGGAGCTGAGGGAGGGAGAGACTATGCAATCAGGTGGAGAGCTGAGGACAGAGTGCTCAAGGAGACGGAGGCCTCTGCTCCTTATATAGGCACGGGCATGGACAAATTTTGGATATATATACATTTATGGACACAACAAAATAGAAGATGCATATATGATATGATTGACGGCATGTAGTAGCTATGATCGATGCTTGTATGTGTGTGTGTACATGGCTTAGTTGGTCCATTACTGGTTGCAGCTAGCACGCAGTCTCTGATCGAAATGGATGCATGGTTGGCAAGTCAACGCTAGCGATCAGTCTCTGATAGACTGAAGATAAGATACATGGATGCATGGTCACAGCAATTAGTCAACAAGTTTAAGGCCCAGTTGGAGTAGCCGTTACGGATGCAGAACCTCTAGCTGTATGTACGTGCAGGTATATGCGGCTGCTGAGTTGGAGGAATTATCTAATCAGTTGTTTGTTGTTTCAGTTCCCATATGTGTATCATCGTCAGATTATGAGGTGATGAGCTAGCTAGGGTTGACTTGCTGCCTGATGCCCTGGCCTGGCCGACCTCATCAACATATCTGTCCTCCAATTCGCCCGTTGCGTTTGCATTTTGCTTAAAATATCTCAAGATACCGAAATCTCTAATTGGTCAGTTGGATGATTAATAAAATTAATTAATGACAGTATACATACAGCCACATAACATGGATATACATAATGCAAGCTAAAAAGGAGTCAATCCGAGATCCCCTCTCCTCTATGAAAAGGTTAATATATGCATATGCATATGAACACAACAGTATAATGCATGGACACATAACATTGGTCAGTTTGGAGGACATGGTCACCGCCTCACCGGTGGCCATGTGAGAGCGATTTATAGCATTTATTGTGGGTTCTAGCTAGCTCTTTTTTTTATATAAGTAGGGTTCTAGCTCTTCAATGGTGAATGTCAATGGTTCTACTTCTACCTTGCGGGGTTCTAGAGTGTTGTCTGCATTGTGGCATTAGTTATCATTTCTCTTGTCTGTTTTACCACTTTACATAGCTTTCAAGGATACCCACTTCTACTTATTTCTGATTTTATTTGTTACAAAGTCCATTTTTTAAACTTCAACTATATTACGATGGTTTTAAAATTGAAGGTTCAAAGGTACATTCAGATTTTTCCTGAACATTTTTACTTTTGACATCAATATATCTCTTTACTGACACTTGATTTTTATAATATGAAGTTTGTGTTATTATATTCATATGAAAACCACTATTGATTTTATTTTATGTCCATACATAGATGACATACTTCATGTCGTGGTATGGACGGATGAATTGATGGAAGCCCTATGTCAGTCTACTATTAAAAAGGCAGCCCAATTTTTGAACCTTGGGCCTCGTTTAGATTGTGAAATTTTTTGAACCCGATAAATAGTACCACTTTTGTCTTATTTGGAAAATATTATCCGATCGTGGACCAAGTAGGCTCAAAAGATTCATCTCGTGATTTTGAACTAAACTGTGTAATTAGTTATTTTTTTTACGTATATTTAATGCTCCATGCAAGCAGCTAAAGTATTGATGTGATGGAGAGAGTGTGAAAAAATTGTAACTTTTGAGGTAAACTAAACAAGGCCTTGGTTTGTTCAGAGTAGGAAAAGCCTGTTGAATATATCAACGGATATATAGATACTTTAATTGGGGTACATGTGAAAGCGAGAAAATACATATGCGTGCTTATTGGACATATCCAATTAATTAAGAATAGTGGCTGATGAACAATCCGATCCTGTCACATCACTAGCTTGCGTAATCGGCGATCATATACTTGTACTTCATATATGGCGCCTCATATTCTGGACCTTGTTTCTTTCACAATAGGACATGACATATCACGTCATGAGATGAGACGTACAGTTCTGGTTAGCACTTCTTTAATCTAATAAAATATATACAAGCATCTTAGTTAAGAACTAAAATATATTATGAGTTAAACTAAAGTAAATGATACATATTATCCTCTATTAATCGTACGTGAGAATATATATGTTTACCAAATTTGGGTTGGTGATTACACACATATTTTGGTAGGTATGCATATTAGTGCTGATTTTAATTTTAAAGTGCGGTAGAGGTCAATTTAGGACAAATTTTAAATACTTATACCTTGTAAGATGGAGGGAATGTTTTTAGTCTTTGCTAGATAGTGACCGATTAACCTGAATAGGAACTCATTTGGCAGAATACATGTATGCTCCGACAATCATATACTTACGAGACATACGAAAGAATAAATAATAACACCCCGGATCGGAGCTATATAGATAGGATCATCATCGATATAATGCCTGTCGTACATACAAATACAAAGAATCTGCAGCGCAGAAGCAGTTTCCTCGTGACTGGGAAGGCAAAGGCGATACCTTTTTGGTTTTGCTGCATGCATCAAGCATAAATTCTGATCTGATCCCTAAAAGCTGGATGCTATCTCGTGTGTCATGCCTGCACGTAGGACATACTACGTATTCACGCTTATCCTGCTCGAGTTTTCTGTGTCCATGTTCCTCTGGTTTTGTTACTCCCACTTAGATACAATTTTATTCTTTTTTAGAATACACAGTACAACAAAGACATCCACACACACGCACACTTCATCCGCTCCCTCCATTATGTAATACAATAATTTTTGTTAAAAAAAGAATAAGATAGCTTAAGGGAATACTCAAATAACACTTGTACCTATTAATTGAACCCAATTAAATAGTTTCTTCTCAAATATAATCATGGTTTCTACTTTAACAAACTTTGCAATTCTAAGCATGGACACCCATATATAATGCCTTATATTTCAGCATAAATTTTAGAAAGTTGTAATAAACTGTATTATATGATAAATGGAGTAGCTTGAAGACACTGATGCATTTGGGAGCACTAGAGCTTCTCTGAAGAGAATCACTTCCAATCACTCAAATGCTCAAAATGCCAACTGATTTATGTGGCACCAGTAGAGAATCACTTCTCCATTTTCACTGCAAGGTGGTAGCTAAAAAACCCGCTTCACCTTGCTCCCTGGCATATTTTTGTGGGGATCGGTAGAGAATCAATTCTCGTCAGTTCCCCACCAATCTATAATAAAATCACTTCACAGGAGAATCAAGGAGCAGAGCTAAAAATGACGTGGGAGCAGAGCTCTCCCAACGGACCGATTCCTTACTTTATATCTGTGTTCTGTACTTCAATTTTACACCTCGTAGTTTATTCTCCATATTATCGACTTGGTCATACCTTAGTTTATTCCGTCCCCTGCCACTGTGTCCACGAGGGAGTACAAGCAGTTAACGTGGCGTGTAGTGGAGGAGGTTTAGTCTGCCACTAATAACGCTGGCTTTGTATTATCTCCTTCATCAAGCTAGCGTGGACTCTGAAACAACCGATAGGCAGTGGTTTCAGCTGCAATTAGATTGCTTCTTGGCTGTGCACATGCATACTTTCATTCGATGCGAGTTGAGGTGAGGATCGGATGATAAAAATATGGTGGTGATTAATAATATTGTACACGAATCACGGAGCACAACTAGGACAAGCTACCTAGTCAAACTAATAACGCTATGGATAAACACGTAGTATGTGGCAAATTGAGATTAGAGTATATCCAGATACACGTGCTGCCTGTGAGGCACTAGCTGTATGTGTAGCCTGCAGCGAGAGATATATACTGTACTCAATCTACAGGAGAGTGTAAAATCAAAGCAGAGAGGAGGATGGACATGCATGAGTCAGTGTCAGATAAATGTCAGGGTCAAATACTTGCATGGTCATTAGCCACCAGTAACCCTATGTCCCTATCGATCCATTGTATATACTGGTGGCACAAAATCAAGTGCAAGTGAAGGCAACGGCTAGATGCGACTGTGTTGTATTTTGTGGCTGTGCTGTGGTAGGATAGCGCCAAACTCGTTGGATACTATCCGGCCGTGCCACCACCCAGTCATCATCAGTGCTTCCTTTTTGTCGCACATAAGTCATAAGTGTTTCTAGGTTTCTGCTTCTAGATTGGATCATTTTTTACTTAAATTCATAAGTAGTACATATATAAAGATACTATCTTAAATTACTCCTACTAGTAACACCCAGATGGATAGTGCTAGTACTTGCCGACGGCACACACGAATCTAGGATTTTTTTTATAGCACACGTATCTAGGAGTTGAGAGAGATTTACCAAGTGCATATCTCTAGGAATTTGTTTTTACAAAATTATTGTAGAGCCATTATTTCTCTCACGCTGCCAAAAACATGAATTTTTTTTAACAACACACCGGGGGGGGGGGGGGGAAAAGTCCCCACCTGAATATATTTACCACAGGTACCAGACAAAAGTCTGGCGGTGGAGGGGCAGTGCCCTGGGCGGTGTCGCGCCGATTACAAGTAGACTAGAGAAATACAATGAGGGCGAGAGAGAGGTTACAACAACAACAACAACACTTAAACAGACTCGAAGGTAATCTAGACATAAGCCGAAAGACACGGACCGAGACCGATTTACGCCACCGCAGAGCAACATACTCGCCGTTTTCACCGGAGCCTTTGTGCCCTGCACCACTCCTCGTAGCTACGCCGCTCCCTGCTGCCCTCCACCTAAGATGCGAAATGTGGAACGGGAACGACCAGAGAATGGGGACTAAGAGTAGTGATGGACACACAAGCCCTAGATCACCGGACACGGCGACCTCCTTCATGTTGACGGCGAGTCATACGGCCGCCCCCCACCCGGCATAAGATTTTCTAGGCGCCATCAAGGAGAGCGTCGATGGAGCAGAGGCGCCGTAGGAGGACGCTCATCAATACACTGGCACAACCAACACTTAGTGCCAGCCTCACCTAAGAGGAAAACAGAACGAGATACGGAAGGAGAGCAGCCAGTGCAAGCACAAGGACACACATTTGGCGCAGGCGTAGGTAGGTGTGCATATATCGATGCCTCCAGCAAGGGAGTGAGATGAAGCACCGAGCTCGGAATGGCTTTCGCCCCGAGACCTGCCAAGTGCCACGAGACAGTCTTCAGCAACGCCTCTAAGGAGGGCAGTGACGCAAATTAGCGCCACCGTCGCTGGTCGGTTGGTCGGAGCACACACCAAACAGGGTTTTCACCCCGACTTGTGATGCCTGAGGGGCATTGTTCTCGCGGACGGCCCTCGCGCCCAGGTGCCGCCGGACGCCTCTCACCACGCAGCGGCTAGCTTGAACTAGCCGCCGGCGGTTCCAGCAGCACCCCCACGGACGCTGTTGCCTTGACGGGGAACGCCTGCGTAGTCGTGCGGCTGCCTGGCGGAGTCCACGGGCAAGAGCGGCAGGTGCATGCTGCTGTAACACCTCTGGTGTTATATTAACTAAAACATGCCATGTCATCATATGCACTACAAAGCATTCATGTTTAAGTCAACCTTAATGTGCATTAACTAAAACAAGTTTACATTTCATAGGTCGATTGTGTTTCTGGAATGTTTTGTCACATGAAATAATAAAACCCTATTTTAAAATGTCATCGCAAATGCTTAGTTTATATTCTATGTACTTGAGGTGTAAACCGTGTTTACACTAGTGACAATCATAGTGTATAAGTCTAAGTCCAACCCTAAAAATGATTTCCATATTTGAAGTTGAATTTGGATTCCAAAGCTTACTTCCAAGTCTGACAATTCAAATTTAAATTCAAATTGGAAATGCTATAAAAGGTTTTTCAAAAGTCAACTTGGTCAACCAAGGGTGTCATTGGGTCAATGACCTAAAAATGTCCTTGGATGATGTTTTTGATCACTAATAACCAACCAATTAAGTTAGAAACCAAATTGAGTTTAAATTCTATTTCAAAAACCCTTTATTTCAAAACCTAGCTTTATCCCCTTTTCTCTAATTCAAAATATATAAAGAATTTGGGGATACTCTAAAAATTCAGTTTGTAGATCTTGACAAGAGCTACAAAGTTGGTATATAAGGTTTTTCAAGTTTCCAAAAGAAATTTCAAATGAATTTGAAAATACAGTTTTCCAGCATTTGTCCCCTTTTGATTTTAAAACCATAATTCAAAAAGTATGCATAGTTTTGGAAAACTTTGTATATAAAAAAGGTTTGGTTTGGAAAGGCAAACATTTCATAGTTTTGAAGATTTTCAAGTTTTATTGAAAAATCAAAAGTAATTTTAAATGTTTGTTTCTAGGGTTTTATCCCCTTTTCAAATCTGAATTCAAATTTCAAAATCTAGATAGAATTTGAGGATGTTAGTTAAAGGAAAAGTGTAGCTCTTGAAAAGTTATGCAAATGATATTTTTGAAGATTTTCAAGTTCTTATATAAATTTTAGAGTAATTTGTATTTTTAAACAGATGGCAATTCTGTAATTTTCTCAAATAGTATCGAAACCTATCATCGGCCGCCATCGTCGGCTTCTCATCGCGCGCCGCCGACCACCGCCGCACCTGCTCGACCGCCAGCGCTCTCATGGATGCGCGAAACTTCATCCTTGTCGTGTCGCCAGTCCAGACGTCGCCTCCGTCGTATAAATACCGTAGCCATGGCCGTTTTCTCCTCTTTCTTTCCCCCGCCGCCATCGCCGACGACCTCGCTCCGCCGCTCAAATTCACCGCCGACGCTTCACCTCTGTCTGATTGCTCTCGCCAATAGCTCCGCCACATCTTCACGGTCCGTTTGAGCTAGCTCGTGCTTGCTCTCCTCGCCCAAGCTGCCCGCGCGTCGTCGTCTTCTTCGCGGCCGGTCACCGAGCCGCCGCGAGCATTTTCGCCGCTGGCCGCCGCATTGGGTGAATATATATTACCTTTAACCTCGCTACTATGTTCTCCATGTCATCTTGCACCTCATGCGCACCTTGGCTGGCTTAATGGTCCACAGGAACGCCGGTGACGCCGACCTTGCCATCGGAGCGCCGCTGCCGCCATCAGCGCCGCCGACCGCAGCTCAACCCAGCCGCTCCGAGCCTCCATTAACGTGCGCATCAGCGCCGTGGTGAGCTCCTGCATCTATCTGTGCCATCAATTTCATCAATCCCGTGTCGTAGCCGCCGGTCATCGTAGCTCGCCGTCGGCACGGCCATGCCGCTCCGCCGCGCGCGTTGCTGCTTTGGCTAGGGACCGGAAAGCGACATCATCTTGTTGCCAAACCAGTCCGTTTGAGTACCCTGCGCCTGCTCGTGACCTTGCCATCGTCGGAAACCGCTCCGGTGAGCGACGCCGCCGCGCCCTAGCTCCGCCGCGCCGCCATGGCCGCCGGCGTGGGTGCCGCCGTCGTCCCGCCGCGCCGTTAGATATCTCAATCGACGCGCCGTGTCGAGATGAGCCTATAGGGACAAACCGTGTCACCAGAGACCTCGCCGTCGGTGAGTAATCGCCGGTCAACCTCCGGTGGGCCGCCGGTCAGCGCGGGAGTACTGTGCCGATTTTCTTTTTCTATTTTCAGAAAATAATTTAAATGCTATTTTCTTTAAAAATCATAGTAATTCATGTATAGCTCCAAAAATTCTAAAAATTTTTATGAGTGTTCTTTATGATGTCATCTACCTAGGAAAAATATGAAATACCAAATTTGAGTACTTTTTACATATGTTAAAATTAGCCCTTTTAATTGAAAAATGAACCTTCAATGATTTTTAATAAATAAAATAATTGGCTTTTAATTCTGAAATTTGTTTTGCCATCTAATTAGGCTAAGAGATTTCTAAAATAAAATTTTGGGCTTAATTTGATAACTTTAATTTTTATGCCTTTATTTAATGCTTTTAAATAATTAATTAACCCATTTACTTAAGCTTAATCATTATAGGATTTGTTTGACTTTGGGATTGATTGATGACCTTGGGTCATTAACCCTAATGACCTTTGACACTTTAATTAATTATTTGCGCTTACCTTAACCATGTCATTAGGGCTTAATTAACGTTATTTTATGTGTTTAATTAATTCCTTAAATGGCGTAGTTAACCCTAATGAGTTTTATAAACGAAGTTTTGTTGGCTTGCAACTTTATCATGAAGAAAAGTTGTACTCGAGCCCTTAATCTGATCGAGCATCATGTTTACTATTCCATCATGTTAAAGCATATTAATTATCAAATAGCTTCCGTTAACGGAGAGATAATGTTGTCGCCCAGATCCGAAGGAAGAGCAGATTCAAGAATCAGGAGTTGATCCAGAGTTTGAGACCGTCTACCCCGAACACCAAGGCAAGCCTCGGATGCATTCAAACCCTGCTCTATTTATAAATTTTTTTTATCGCTTCAGCTCTGATATGTTGCATTAAGTAATAGGAGTTGAGTAAAAACCCACCAATTGCACTACCTGTCTTATTTCCTTATTCCTTGTTACTTGCTTCGGAAGATAAGTAGTAATGCTTAGCCCTGCTTATTTAATTATTTGTTCAAAGGCAAAAGAATGAAAAAGATGAGATTGGTTTTCTTGTTGGAATCTTGATGATAGTAATAAATCGAGTCCGGACGGCGAACTTGCACTGGGAATGGAGTCCCTCTGTAGTGTTTCCGTCTGTTGATGCCCTAAGTCCCGTCCGTTGGTGAACTGGTGATATCGAGAAGGTAGAAATCCACATGCATGAAGTGATATACGGATGGTTGGAGCCATGTATATCATGGAGTGACCTAGCGTGGGGCCAGAGATCCCATCTGTGTCATAGTGTATTTTACTGTGGGGTTTAAGTTCCCACGTATCTCGGTACGCTGGGCCGCAGAGCTCACGGGTGCCATGTGGTGATATACGGCTGCGGTTGTTATCCCGGTATATCGGTTCATCTGGGGTGCATCGGAGTTAAAGTCTTCGTTATTCCAGTGACCTAGGTCCCAGCTGGGTATGAAAATGGATTCGAATCGCCGTTGCTTCTCGGAGAAGAAGACTCGATCGGTGTTCATCATCGTAGTAACAACTTGAACAAAGATTAAGGTTCAATAATGAAGTTGGTTGATAATTGGAGCTAGTCCAAGCAAACTTTTCTTTCTGCTAAGCTTTTACGCAAAATTTCTTATCTCTTACAAGCCTTGCCTTGTCCCTCTAGCCTGCATTTCCTAAGTCTCCACCCCTCTTTTTCGTCGGGTCAGTCTTGTTGAGTACTTTTGTACTCAGGGTTTGTTGAATCCTTGTTGCAGGTGAGCCTCATGGGCAGGAATGCTTCGCATCCTGCTGCATGACAGTCGTCGAGGAAAGCGACGATGAGTAAGATGTTTAGCTCTTGGGCAGAGCTTATCGTTTGATATTGTAATAAAGTTATCTACTACTACTCCACTACTATTATGTTTTGTACAATCTAAACTTATGGTTGTAAATATTTGAAACTCAAGGGTTTGTAAACTTATGTTATTGTAAGTCTTTCGCTGTTTTACTCCGTGGTATTTTATTTATATCAAACTGTTGTAATACTACAATGTCTCTCTACAACAATTGATCCTGCTCGGAGAATCGTGGATGATTCGGGATTTACCCGACAGACTTTTTAGGTCGTATGGAACACATTCATGGTTATTTGGAGTCTGTTTAGACAATAATCATGCGTGTGGGCCATATGATTTAGGAGGTTCTGCCACAGCTATCCGCCACCCACCCCTCGAGACGGATGGCCTTCACCTGCTCCCGTGGGGCCGGCGGCCACCCATCATCCGCTGCTGTCGAGCGGCGCCGAGGAGGCAGAGGCGGCAGAGCTCCATCTCCGTGCGGCCACGGACCCATGCACGGCCGGGCGAGTGGCAGGGGCCGCCTCAGCGATCGCCGCGCGTTGGAGCACCCAACCCCGCCGGCACCGTGCCCCGCACTCAGGAGGGAGCCCGGAGGTGGCAGATCCGGTGTTTGCTACACCGGATCCAGACCCCGGCGGCCGGACGCCGCCCGGCCTGCCCAACGCCGGGAGCGGCTGCTCCACGCGCCGCGCGCGCCCTCCACTGCCGGATCCGGGCCCAAGAGCCCCGGATCTGATGCCCAAGCACGCCGGCGGACACCCCCTAGCCATGGCTGGCGCCCTTGCAGCTCCTGACTTTATTCACTGGGAAAGAAGATGGGGTTGAGGGAGGAAGGAGGAGGGAACAACCGGCTAGAGAGCCTCGCCACCGCCGTCACAGGAGCGCGCACGGGCTTCCTGGCAGTCCCCTCAGGCGGCGGCGAGGGGGAGGGGGTGGTGGTAGGTGTGCCGGCGGCGGGGCGCCTTGGTCGCCCCCGAGGAGACGACCCCGGAGGCATGGGAGTCTGTTCCCCCCAAAACAGACTCCCGTCATATTAGGGAGTTTTTTAAGGAGCTTTTGGAGATTCTTTAAATTAGGATGAAGACATATGTCCTGTCATAATGTATCCATGCATATGCAAAATTGATTTGTAAATATGCTTCTTCTTTTCTATGAACTTGCTCAGACTTAACATAGTTATGATTCCCTCAAAAAATTAAAAAAAAAACTTGACCCTATATTTCACGATATACAAAGTCATATATATATATATATAGTTTAAGTGTTTGGCTTAAGACAGCATCAATGAAATCAGAGTTAGGAGAGTAGGAAGCTAAGTATCAACTAGTCGTGGCCGCCCCAGCTAATGCAATTCGTGGGAACAAAGCTTTAATTAGGCTTTACCATTATTTTATTTGTTGACCCGTCGTGTGTGCGTGTGCCCGGCGACCCGGCGCCGCCGCCATATGCATGAACTCAGTTGTAACCACCGCACCTTGATTCTAGCACATATAGAATTAGTAATCCTTGCATATCCCGTAGACTGAAATTTTCTCTTAGGAGATCTTTTAGACAAGTACACATCAGCTACAGCTACAGTTGAATGTCGTTGGGTTTGGAGATCGTATGCTTCAATTTGGGGGTTTGTTTGGACCTTGGTCCTAACTTGAATATACCAAAGACGAGCTCAGGCGGAAGATTTTTGGTCTGATTTAACTGGCGGATGATTGATATATATATTAACCATGGATTTAGCTTTGCTATAAGGCAGACTAGCTACAAGAGAGAGACGTGTCCGATCCTCTTTTAGACGCGATAGTCTGTTCTAACCCTTAAACTGCGAAACAGATGGCATACAACCTTCAATTATCAAAACCAAACAGATTTGATCCCCGTGCTAGCTAGTTTTAAAGGTGATTCTCTATTTTATGAAAATAAAATAGGAACTGGTATCATTTTGTTTTTTCTAAACATGTTCTCTACCCATTTTCAACACTCATAGTCTGGTTTCATAGTTAAGGATGAAAATTAAACTGGAATATGTACTTTACCCCGTCTGGTACAGTCACTGCTTGCTATGAATGGTCAACGATCGTTTGGAAGAAGCGCGCACTAGAATTAAGGGTACTATTTCCAAGTGGTCATCGATCAGCGTCAGTTAAGTGGTCATTAGCCAGTGACTTTGCAGTAGCCTGACGATCGATCCATTTGAGCAGAAAATTAGAAAACTGTATGGGAGGTATGGGCGCCCTGCGAGTTAGGTTATTCCTTTGGCTAGTGATTCGCCGGAGACAGTGGACTGCCGACAGACAAAGGCGCCACGGTCTTGACGCACACGATACCTGCTTTCTGTACCGGAGACCATCGGCCACATCGTGGTTGACTGCTCCTTCACTAGGCAAATTTGGTTTGAGGGGGCGGCATTGCTCGGGGTCTATCTCAATTGACAACCTACCGGCTCGATCGTCCAATGGTGCGGAAACTGGCGGAATTCGCTATGGCCAACTCTCTCAAAACGTGCCAACTCACTGTTTGCGCTCATCGCCTAGGAAGTTTGGAAGGAGTGGAATGTGAGATGCTTCCGCGGAGCGACCATGGAAATCCAAGTCGTCAAGGCGGTGATCTAGTTCGAGGCGGACCTCTCGGTGTAGGCGGGGGCGCAAAGCACCTCGGTTGCTTACTTCAACGAGTAGTACACTAGAGAACGGTGTTGAGTGGGTGCAAGCTCCATTACTGTATCTTGTATGAGCACCGTAGTTGTAACAAACAAACTTTCTTCTCAATACAAATACGTGCAAGTCTTTTATGGGATTAAGAAAAAAAAAGGAAAACTGGACGCTAGCTACTGGTACACACAAGGCTGAAATATTCATTCGGTAACATATATAAATAGAAGTCTGCGGGTCAGAGGCACGCGCGGGTGAACACGGCGGTCAAGTTTCTCCGGCCGGCCACAGCTATCCCACGGGCTCTGTCATGTCCCAGCATCCATGTCCCCATGATATGGTGCTGTGTTTTCTTCTTTTTCATTCACAACGACGACAATACATATATAGTTTGAGACGTAAAATAGGCACACAGGAGAGAAGAGGGCCCAATGCAAAATGGGCACTTGGTGCAAGATGTAGCTATTTCTTGTATCTGTATGTATACTAGCAGTCGCAAAATGGCACAGTGGCAAAGGTCAACTCTTGTGGGGGGAGACGGGAGACCTATCACCTCGCGAGTCGCCTCGTTGACTCGTCGTCGGCCATGCACTTTACGCTGTCAGAACCACAGCCCAAGCAATGCAGATGGCCCATTGCTGCTCAGTCTGCCTGCCTGACCATATGCATTCCGTTTGACAGTAACATGGTTGACGCCGTCGTCACTTTCAGGTTTCAGTCAACCAAATAACCGACAATGCAGTGACCGTCTGCAAGCACTCTGCACCGCTCCAAACTGTCAACAGAAATACAAGTACAGTTTTACAATTACGCCACTAAGTGAAACAAGGGAATAATAATTGCTGTCAATCAGTTGCTTGCTTCCACCGAAACAAAATAAACATTCTGGCCGCTAGATTGCAGTCATACCCTTTTCATCCTCCTTCCATCGAGATCAAAGCAAGCGGCCTCTGCTGCGTGTGGGCTCCATTACTGCTTGATGAGGGTTGGTCTAAGCGTCAATGGCCGGCCAATGGGGAGGTGAGTTTTGGTTCTGTATGTAGTTAGGATGTCAGAGCTGCTTTTCCTTCTTCGAGACGAGCAATTCAGTTCATTTGGGCCCAAAGGGGCCCAATCGATATCACGACCGGGCCTAATACTCCAGGCCCAGGAATGAGTAACTTTGGGCCTATTCGGCCATTGTTGCCCTGGCCTGCCGGCTGCTCGGAACCCTCTGTCTCTGTCCCTCTCCAGCAGCCAGCACCAGCACCACCGCGGCGGCGCAAGCGTCACTGTCCCTCCCTCCCTACCTGCTCCTCTCATCTCCTCTCCCCCGCGCCGCCACAGCCGCAACTGAAACTCTAGAACAGGCCCCCTCCCTCCGCCGCCGGTCGCCATGGCGGACACGGTGCAGTACCGCCTCGAGCGGATGACGGACGAGCTGGACGACCTGGAGCGCCGGGGCCTCTT
>CM041631.1:68386902-68446377 GCA_023333625.1 Bothriochloa decipiens
AAATTATAGAGATATCCAAATGTGTTTTCATATGGAAACACAAAAGGACAACATTGGATATGGCATACATGTAATGAGATAGGTCTCATTTTGGTTGCATTATGCATACAACCATTTCCTGTACAACATGTTGCGTATAAGAATTTTTCACACCGTTGATACATTAAAGATTTGTAATGATCAACTTGGCATCCAGAAGGATATGTGAAAAATTTTTGCAATTCTTTTGGTCTAGATTTTCCCATAGTGTGGACACAATAATTGCCACAGGAAAATAGATTTTAAGACCCTCTTATCTTAAAATCAAATTGAATACCTTAGATTCCTGAAAGCATATTTAAAAGAATATGTATGGGTCCGATACGAAGATTGTATGGACAATTCAGGCATTTCATGGTTGTAAAGATACATCCACGTGATGATCTATAGTGTGGAAGTATCCACACTCAACCATGCATTTGGTAGATAATGCCTCATCATATGAGCATTATCCTGAACATTACTAAACTTTTGTGCCTACAATGACAATTGTAAGGTATAATACAAGTTTAGTTAGATATCCAAAAGAGGATAACTGGAATCTATAAGTATGACATTAATGTCATAGCAGACCATTATTAGTAAATTGCTATTGCCAACTTCATGTTGGAGTCAGGTAGATTTACACACTCCTGACTTATGATTAACTGCATATCCCCCATATGCATTTAGTACATGGGAATCCAGGAAGATTTCCTATTTGCATAAGATTTGGGTTACATTGCATACGTACCAATCTCACTACCACAGCATACATGATGGGTTCACACAGAAAACTGGGGATCAACAAGAGATTTCAATCTCTGTCGATTGTTAAAGTATCTAGATCTCTTACAAAGAATCTATTTACAACCCGCATGCTGGTTTCATTGAGCTTTTCTAGGCATTAGGGGGAGATTAGTAGTACCATATATAATGCCCAAAAATTATCTAGGAATGCATAAAGAATTTCAAGCTCAGGATCACGTATTAAATGAACTAAACTTTGAGTTCAAAGGATTGTTAATTTGCATAAGATTGCAAATAAATTGCCAAATGCATTTACTGATTACTAATCCGTTGCAAGTATGTGCCAGAAAAAGTAGTGGTACTAAGTAAAACCACTCAACTCCCAATTGTAAATAAGAGGGGGAGTAGTATGGCCATAAAGCATGATTATTCATGCTAGCAATAGAAGGACTTCCTTCTAAGATAGTAAATGCAGGTCAGCCTATATGGTTGGCAATACTATTGGGTAAACATTGATTATTACCCTGTGGATAGATGTCATCCACAAACCTAGCTCAGAGGTGCACCAAATACTAATGCTGGGATATCGGAAAGCCCTGACTCTCATTTGAGGAAGTCACGATGATTCATTTAGGGTTCTTTGAGTTTTGATAGACTAGAGAATTATATAATAGAAAGGCTACATTTGTCGACAAATACTTCGCTGAATAAACTGTATACAATATTCCAAGTCATCCAGTTACTAAGACCAATGCAGAGTGCTTTGTCACTCTTACTAGATTGGAACTTTTTGAGTAATGTAGCACATACAGAGATAGTCTTGCTTACTAGAGAAGATGTGTTTTGGGCTGTGATGCCAACACCTCATTGTACCTTACTGTGGGTACAAAATGTTTCATCCTAAGATTGGATTGAGAACAATGTGGTGGTGAGTTACAAAGCAAGACTAGTAGCACAAGGGATTTACACAAAGCCTAGGCATTGATTTTCAATGCAAATTATTCTCCATAGTAAGTTACAAAATTTCCGATACTACCTTTTGATTGGCAGTACAAAGGCATCTATCATTGCAGTTGATAGTTGATAGATGTAGTGATTGCATATATTTATATGATCACTTGATTTGGATTAGTTGTGAAGTTCCGGGAAGGAGTTCACATACTCAATCCTCAGATATAAAATCGTAACATATATCGTGTATTGCTTAAGTCAATATGTGGCTTTAATCAGATAAGTCAGATTTGGTACAATCAACTTTGCGAGTATTCCTTGATCAATTATAATGATACAAGATTTATTACACGTGGTGTTTATTTTGAAGTCCCTGATTAGATTTTATAGTATTATATGATTGTCAATAATCTTGACATCATTGGGAATGAACACTTGTTAATAGCACGTTGTAATCTAAAGACAGAGTTTGAGATGGGAGATACGGTCTTAACCAAAATTTTCATTTTGTGTTTTGGATCCAAGTATCTTCTCCCAGGATTTGTACTAAAGCTATCTATATCCACATCATATTAAGTAATTCGATATGAAGGTATATCCTATGGTTGTTCTACCTTATGATAGAGGAAGGTTGTTTTATACCATAGTGATTGAGATGAGATATTGGGACAAGTTGTCCATTACCTCAGTGCTATTTATGCGCTAACATATCTTGCAAAAGTTCCCGGCCGGATATTAGTTTGCAAAGATTTGCTATATATAATAGCAGCGCTACTACCAAATGTTGGTAGATTGTAGTTAAGAATATCTCCTGATATTTCAAAATAGCACATGTGGTCTTGGTATAATCCAGGATCCTATTACGTCGATATAATGATTCTGGTCATTTATAGGATCCCCAGAATCCAGATCATTGAAATAGGCTTTACATAACAATCATTCTGATATTGTATTCATAAGGCTGCACATTAATGTGTATAGCTAGTCAGAATGATATATCACATACTGAAGTTATGTGATGTTGATTCTATTGAATCAAAAGTCATTATCTTGAAAAGGTAATGCAACTTGTGTTGTTTAGATAAGAACAAGTTATACTTAATGCAATATTTTTGCATTAAGATTGTTCTAACCTATAGGTTATATGGACATATGAACATTTGCAAACTAAGTTTTATGATAATCTCGTAGAGATATTCACAAAACCTACCATACTCCACATTCGTTATGTGTTGAGTACATTGGTATGAATTTGATTAATTAGTTTGAGGTTTGCAAGTATCAGGGGGAGAGTCTCCCTGATTAATAACTTATTACAAATATCATATTACACTCTTTTCTTTATACGAGTTTTTCCCATTGGGTTTCTCATATAGAAGTTTTTAATGAGGCAATATCAACACAAGATTATGTCATATTATCCATTTTTTTCACAAAGGTTTTTGATGGATAATATTAGGACATAAGATACATTGTACTCTTTTCTTTATGTGAGTTTTTTTTATGGTTTCTCACATAAAATTTTTGATGAGGCAATGTTAACATAAAGGTATATGCTATATCAATCAGTTTTCCTCTTCTGTCCCGAGGCTAGCGGCAGCTAGCTCTGCTATGCCTCGCAGGTCTCACCACGTTCGCCTGGCCCGTTTGCCTCTCTCAAGATCCTGTCTAAACCCGTAGAACATAACCAGCCCAAACCTGAATGCCTCGTTGGCAAGGAGAACAACGCCAGAAATCGATCTCAATTCTAGGTGCACATAGTATAGGAGATGCGACAGAAAAAGGTAAGGAAAATAAATCGGCTTCATCCCTTACAATTGCATGTAAAAGGTAGTATCAGATCAATTATTAGAAAATATCTTATTAGAAATCGTTCATGGCCAACTTAAATTTTCTAGAACTCTGACGCAGGGATTATATGTTCATAGCACCTGGTGTATCCAATGCCTGTCACACTCGTAAGTAATGGATTTGTGAGGGGTCAACTCGAGGCCATCACTGCAGCTCCATATATGACAGCTCTCGTGAGGTTGGCGAGAACGGATCTCCACGCCACTGACGACAAGAAGCTGGTTATCAATATCTTCATCAAGGCCATAGTCCCAGTCAGAAGCGAGGCCTTCTTTCTAGTGGAAGACCTTAGCTATGGCGAACCTGCCTGAGCCCAGGTTGATAAGCTCCACCTGCTTAGCCTTTGGTGCCATCATCCAGTCCTCAGGCGGCTTGTAAAGACGCTGTAGCAACGTCGGTGGCTTCTTCATGGCCATGGACGATAGGGAGAGGCCCGACGTCGTGCACAGCTCGCCGTATACGTAGGTGCTGCTGCTGCCGGTGCCGGTGCTCTCGACGCTGACGGGAATGGAGGAGAAGCCCAGCCAGAGGTCGAGGTCGGCCAAGTACTCCTGCATGAGTCACTGTGAGCTGCTTGGCTTTGCGTATTAGTGGCAGTCTGGCAGCCACTGGCCCAGGGTGGCCAGGCCTTGGCTCCGCCAATGGGCCATCTTGTCTATAGCCTCTAATTTTTTTTGAACAATCCAAAGTTTATTTATTAAAAGAGACAAACAGTCAAAGAAGAGGTCAGTTTAAGGGACCCCAAAAGAAATGAAAAAATTTAAGAAGATTGCAAGTTGACAGCTATCCATGATTCAAGATTAGGTAACACTGTAGATTTTGCTCGATGAAGCAGCAGGACGACTTCATTCGAAAATTATCTTTTGCAAGCAGCCACCTGGGGGGCGATTCCACGGAAAATGGCATCATTTCTGACCAACCAAATAGGCCAGCAGAGCAGAATGAAGATGTCCAAGGCAAACTGAAGGTTCAACAGAATTCTCCATTCTTGAAATATTTGAGAGGTGGTCAACTGATCATTGACTTGAAAGTTTAGGATTTGTAGCCAACAGTCTTGAAAGGGGCATTGAAAGAAGAGGTGAATGACTTTCTCTTCAATTTGTTGCTGGCAGAGAACACAATTGAGGTCATCAAGGTGCATTCATCTTCTTCTCAACATGTTTCTGGTGCTAAGTTTGTCCCTCAGAAGCAGCCAAAAGAAGATCTTGTGTTTACCTTGGCAGGATGATTTCCACAACCTTTTAAATATTCTATCCACTTGAAAAGGGGTGAAGTTTTGTTGGCTTCTAGAACTGTCTATGTTTATAAAGGCTACCTATCCAGCAACTACTTCTTCATGATAGAATGATCAATCCAGCCCTTGCAGTAGGACTGCTAATGGGTCGGGTAATAAGTGGAGTTTTTGGGTTGGGTTGTGCTATGGGACTCTTTGGATGGGGTGGTAGTGGGTTTAGATGTCTAACGAGATGGGCCGGGTTGGGTTCGCTACAAAATCGGGTTGGGTTGGGTTGGAATGGGGTGACAAGCAGTCGTCATGCTCCGCACCTGATGCGCTCGCATCCGCCGCTATGGCCCGATCAAGTTCGATACACTCATGGACGTCCAATTCAGGGACCCCAACAGGAACCACGGCGGCGTGGATCTCGGCTTCACGGTCTTCGTCATGTCCACCAATTTGCCATGGGTGCGACAAAGCATTTGGGTTGGGCTAGGAGTGAAAACGAGTGGGATGGGTTGGGGTGGGTTAATTATCTGATTTTATGGGGGTGGGGTGGGCTAGAAAAACAAATACATTTGATCTGAGGTGGGTTGGGAATGGGGTGGGTTCTCGCCCGTTAGTAGGGCTACCTTACAGTGTAAGAGGAAGAGATATGGTTGTTTCCCTCTAAGGATTTGTGGCAATCTGCTTGCCAAAATAAAAGGAAATTTTCTTTTGGCCCCTTTTAAAAGATAGGCTCAGTACTAGAGCTCTTCTCCGACGCAAGACATTGCATCTCCAGTCTTGTGTCACCTTGCAGTAGATGAGGATCTTCCCCACTTACTTTTCCACTGTCCTTTCTCCGTGGCCTGTTGATGGAGCATTCAAACTTTGGTGTCCAATTCGATGGATACCTTCCATCGTGGAAAATTTAAAATCTCAGCTTCAACAACCTTTTTACATGGAAGTTATAGACTATGTGTTGGACGATTTGGTCCTTCGGAATGACAAGATTTTTCGAGGCATTGATAATTCTATTCAGCGTTGTAAAGTGGGTCTTCACGAAGGAATTTGCCTAGGTTGTCATGCGAGTAAAAAGTGATGCTCAACCTCTTATGTTTTCATGGCTAGAAGCCTTCGTAAAATTTCCCTTATTTTCTTTGTAACATTTTTTTTTCTTGATTCTTCCATGTGGAGCTTGTAACATTTTTGTACCTTTTTTCATATGTTTTAATAAAATCCAGTAGGAGGTAAAACCCCTCCTGTTCTCTAAAAAAAGTACAAGAAAAGTGTGTTTTGGAAGCTGCCTTGGTGGAATAGGGAGCGCTAAGGTTTCATGTCCTAATACAAATATTTGAGTCGTCGGCAGTGCCGGGTGTCGTACCCTTGTAGCGGTCGTGGCTAACAGCGCTGAACTACCTCACACGCCATTTGTAGGAGCCCAGGGATGACCGTCAAGTAGCCCTGTGCATGGATCGACAAATCCACGCCCAACCCACCTGTGTTAGGCCCACCCAAACCGTACGTATAAGTCACCCTGGGCGTTCGGTAATACCGAACCGATCGGTTCAGTACTTCAATGCCCACATAAATTCGGTTCCTTAGCAACATGGTACCGTTTGGTGCCCCAAAAAACTCGGTACTGAGCAAATTCGGTATTGGTAATTTGGTTCGGTATCGGTATTCACCGGAAGAACCAAACAAACAGCGAGGGCGACGACGATGAAACTCACCTGGCGCATTTCCTTTCGCCACTATGGGCTTTGACTGGGCCACGATGACGGCGTGGCCGCGTGGGGGCCGGCGGCGAGGTCCTGCTGTGCTGGGAGAGAGGACGCGCGAGGCGAGCACGGACCACCGGTGGGCGGCTGTGCGCGGTGCAAGGGAGGGGCCGGCGGGGGCGGCTGTGCGCGGAGAGAGGCCAGGGACCCGGTGGCGCGCAGAGCAAGCTCGGGCGGCAGCATCGGGTGTCGGCGTGTGGGTGAGTGTGTTACTTTGTCTCTGTGTGCTAGGGATGAGGATGATATGGGCTGGTCTGAGGGATGAGGATGATATGGGCTTCAGTTACATGGTGTTGAGGATGATGGGCTTCACTTACGTGGGCTGCTGCTAGGCTTGATTAGCAAATTCGGTACTGATTCGGTATTTTCGGTTTATCTCGGTAAAATACTGAATTTACCTTGGTAAATTTGGTTCCCATAAACCAATGAATTTACCTTGGTAAATTTGGTTCCCATAAACCAAGAACCGAATAGGAACCCTGTTTTCGGTATTTTTCGATATTTCATGCCCAGAGGCCGTATAAGGATTCTTAATTATTTCATGCCCAGAGGACGTATAAGGATTCTTAATTGGATTTGGGTGGATAGAGAACTCCATCAGTCTTTCTTGTCTCGCGAACTGATCGATCTTTCACTCACAAACATGTAATCGGGCAGAGTGCTGCCGCCGGTGCCAGCACCATCTCGGTGGCGCCTATCGATGCCACCTTCGCCTCCAGCGTGGATGTGCGGTGTCAGGTACGATCTTCGATCGTCGGCTGACGAAGCATGCACGACGCCGGCACGCAGCGCGGGTCTAGACGCGGGGGCGTGGTGGCACAGGGCCGCCGCGGCTTTGGCGATCGCCGAGACGAACTTTCACACCTGCCCGCAAGCCGCGGCTGCCGTCTCAGCGACGCGCTGCAGTGGCCACGACTCGCTCTTCCGTGTCGCGCACCGCTGCACGTGTTATAAAATTTTGGCCCAACATTCACTGAAACCCACAATATATCTAAAACAAGTTTTAGGTCTAACTCACTTAAAAGACTAGTCTGATAGGTGAGGACTGTCCAGCTTTATATGTTATGCACTTCTAATATTAATTTTCGATGTGGGACTAAACCCAACAATCTCCCCCGTCACACATCGGATTCAGCTCTTCGTATCATAAAGAGGGAGGAACCTGAGTCCACCATGGGATCTAGGCCCAACGTCTGAGCACACATCCGTGTGAACCCGCTACAAGACGTTCACGGGCTCCTCCGTAACCATGTGACTCTGAGATTGCTCCAGAATTTAACGTGAAAAACCCCTCCAATACGAAGAGAAAAATCCACAGACGCCAGCCAGCAAACACTCCCCACTATTACTAAGAATAAATGAATCAGACACAATGAAACCCTAATACATGATATATGTACTCCAAACCTTCCAGTAACAGACCTCCACTTCGCTCCATCAAAAATCAATCTATATAACGTGTAACTGAATTGAGAGCGTATTTAACAGCACGATACACACCCATAGCGAGTCCATCGAGTCGTCGACGACGACGACGGCACTATCGTCACCACCGGCTGTGACGAGGCGCAGAGCGTGTGTGGTCCATCCGCGGCAATAAATGTACGTTCGTCCAGCTAGCCACCGCAGCTGAGGCAAGTTATCATCTACGGCAGCAACGCAGCGCCTCCGAGCCGGCTGTGTACGTGCGCACGCGACGACCCATGAACACACCCAAATCCACCTATGCCAAACCCAACTAACGTTAACTCATGTATTCATGGGTGGGTGAAAAACCTACCCATGCACAGGGCTCGTCAAAGACTGGAGTTGTCGTTGTGCCTCACCTGAGCTTGTCCTCCTCGTGGTGCCTTTAAACACCAAAGGGAGGAGGTGCATCTATCTGAAATTTTGAGCAAAAAGACAGTACAAACAAAAACCATACCCTACTGAGATACTGCAGATTCGGATGCACGTTTTAGGGGATTGGTCTTGGGATAAGTCAAGCTATGAGCGGGAGGGGTACATGGGAGTCAAAAATAACCTAATAGATGAGACTCATTGCAATTTTAGAGAGTCAAAAATATATTTTGAGACTTCGATGATCTACATAATAATATTTTTTAAAAATCATACAGTATAACGTAGACGTCCATGATACGCACAGACACTTATCCACGTGCACACACGTACATAAACCTTAACTTAGAACAACATGGGGAAATTTTACTCAAAATTTTTTTATATATTTTCAAAATAGTAAGGATTAGGTTGGCATGGTGTAGTACAATTTTTTTCATTTGTTTTTTAGAATTATAAGGTACACCACCACATACGCTTATAATACACACGCACACTCACCCTTATGAACACAGGTACACAAACCCTGCCCCTATGAGCACCTCTGAGGAACTGAACACCTGGCAGTTCTAGAGATTCCCAAATCATCACTGGTGCCTCATTGTCGACGGAAACGTCTTTTATCACATAACGCGTAACGCCCTCGTTGCCGACGGGAGCGTCAATTACCACTTAACGCGCAATGCCGGTAAATCGTGCGAAAATCATGGTAAAATGTGCGAGCACCAGGATTTGAACACTTGGTGTCTAGCGTCCCACTAGACCGTCCGGACTACGAGCTTATCAGGTATCATGGGCCAGGGAAAGAAGAACATGGGCTGTGTCGGGCCACTACTGGTATCGTCAATACGTCATGCGTCATCTTGCATTCCAAGTTTCCAACCTGTTGGTAGGGCAGCCAGAAAACGCTGCACCGCCAACACAACATAACAAACTTGTTTGAGATCCGCCGCCACAATACAGCAAACTTGTTTCAGATCAGAGGATGGCGATGCTCAGGCGGCGGTTCCTGAACATCATGGCGGCGAGCAAGTACCAGTCTGGTATGTTGTCGACGCATCACCTCGACGTCACGAAACATCTCTTCTACCCGTCAGCATCTGGAGCAGGACCCATCGGCGGTGACGGTGAGGCACCATGCCCACGCCCACCGACGACAGTGCAGAAACTACCTGCACCCTGCGCCATCTTCTCCGACTCGATGACCGCCGCGGCACCGGCGCACACAAGGTCCACTGCCTTCTTTAGCCTCGTCAGCAGCCCGCGCAATGAGTACAGCAGGATCCTCTTTATCAATTAGGCCGGTGACTCCAAGATGTACTACACCGACGGGGGTTGTCGGAACGGCCACACTCACGCCATGCCAAGACTCGAGGAGTTCGCGGGTGAAACGACCTCGATTTCTAAATGGTATCAGAGCCGACCCTTGCGGTTTCACGGGCGCGTGTGTCAGTTGCGTAGGCATGGTGTGCTTGGCTGGTGTGGATCCGGAGTGGTCGCACAGCATGACACATGCGCTAGCACTAGACACACGGACGTGGCCAAGAGGGGACGTTCCTGGCCTGGGGTTGACCGACGAGGACGTCGGTCTCCTAAGGGGGTGAGTATGTAACACCCCAGCCCAGGGCTTAATAAGATTAATAGGATACTTCTTTTCCAGAAGTCCATCACTAAAGAACTCCGAGGTTAAGCGTGCTTGGCCTGGAGCTTGCTTTGTGGTAACTGGATGCAATTCTTGGATACAAAAAGGAACCTATAAGGCTGGGGTTTTCCTATGCAATTAATCAGGTATATAAATAATAATATAATATTCAAGTTTTAAACACATTCCCATTCCCACCATCCATCACCATCCATATCTGTAGCACCATGCCAACTCCTCCAACACCATCTCAGACTCGAGCCGATAAGCCAGAAGGGAGATGGGGAAGAAGAAGGCTGCTGCGGTCAGAGTTGGAGAAGAAGGAGGAGCGCCGCTGTGCTACTGCTGCGGAGCCATTAGGGACGAAGGACCAGAGCTGAATCATGAGACGAAGCTGGAGTTGGACCTGTACCGCACCTCCATCCTCGTCCACGTCGGTGAGCACCGCCGCCATCGCCCCTCTTCCAACCTCCGCCCGTGCTGCTGGTCATGGCTCTCCGCCTTGGGAGCGCGTAGGCCAAGACCCCCACCAGTCTACCTGGACACACGCACACACACACATGAGACCAGCTGATCCCTTGGACCACGGCATCAGGCGGATGTCGGACCGGAGCGCCGCCATGCCTGCCACCATGCTGCACACCACCACGGCGAGGCCACGTTTCCGCCTCGTCGTTGAGCCCTGAACTGCCTTGACCTTGGATCCGCTCTCGCCTTGATGAGACGGACCCGATGTGCACGTTAGCCCCATGGATGATGCCTCTGACGCCCTGGCGTGAACCACCATGCCAGTGCATCGCCGCTCTGGAGCGCCGCTGTGCACCACCGTGTTCCCACCATCTTCGACCGCCACTGGGAGCAAGAAGATGATGAGCGTCTCCACCGTGACGAGCTGCGTCGATTGGACAAGAAGATGGGAGCCGTGGAGCCTCCCTGAATCTCAAAAAGAGGAAAATACTCTCGCTGATGTCCCTGTGGTCAAAGAATATGAGAACGTGTTTCCAGAAGAGTTGCCAGGCATGCCACCTGATTGTGATGTCGAGTTCATAATTGACCTTATACCGGGAACCGGTCCCATTGATAAGCGACTGTACTGCATGTCAGTTAATGAACTAGAAGAGCTCAAGAAGCAGTTAAAAGAGCTTTCCGATAAGGGCTTTATTAGGCCTAGTGCCTCGCCCTGGGGAACACCCATTCTGTTTGTGAAGAATAAGGATGGTACGATGAGGATGTGTGTTGACTACCGCAATCTCAATGCTGTCACCATCAAGAACAAGTATCCTCTGCCGAGGATCGATGACTTGCTTGATCAGCTTCGTGGTGCTAAGTACTTCTCGAAGATTGATCTCAGATCTGGGTATCATCAAATGAAGATTCGTGAGGAAGACATTCCCAAGACAGCTTTCGTCACTCGCTATGGGTAGTATGAGTTCACCGTTGTATCCTTCGGTCTCACGAATGCCCCTGCCTACTTCATGAATATGATGAACAAGGTGTTTATGGATGATCTTGATTGGTTTGTGGTAGTCTTCATTGATGACATTCTGGTTTATTCATCCACTGCCGAAGAACATGAAGCACATCTGAGAATAGTGCTCGAGAAGTTGTCTCAACACCAGCTCTATGCAAAGTTCAGCAAATGTGAGTTCTGGCTTGAAGAAGTTGCTTTCCTTGGTCATGTACTCTCAGCAGATGGAGTTGCTGTAGATCATGCAAAGATAGAGGCCATCAAAGAATAGGAGCAACCTCGCAATGTGTCCAAGATTAGGAGTTTCTTGGGATTGGCGGGTTACTATCGTCGATTCATCAAGAACTTCTCAAAGATAGCTCGTCCTATGATAAATCTCTTGAAGAAGAGCAACGAGTTTGAATGGACACTAGAGTGTGAGCACAGTTTCCAAACTCTGAAAGAGAAGCTCACTACCACGCCTGTCCTAGCCTTACCTGATATCACTAATGACTTTGTCATCTATTATGATGCCTCTCGCCAAGGACTAGGATGTGTGCTGATGCAGAATGGGAAAGTCATTGCTTATGCTTTCCGATAATTGAAGGAGCATGAGCAACGATACCCCACTCATGATCTTGAGTTAGCAGCTATTGTGCACACTCTGAAGATCTGGAGGCACTATCTCATTGGCAACAAATGTGATATATACATCGATCACAAGAGCTTGAAGTACTTTTTTACTCAAGAGGACCTGAATATGAGATAGCGCAGATGGCTAGAGGTAATCAAGGACTACGACATGGAGATTCACTATCATCCAGGAAAAGCGAATGTAGTCGCAGATGCTCTTAGTAGCAAGACCTACTGTCATGCTCTGTTCACCTCCACCTTGCCACCAGAATTACAGAAAGAGATTGAAGATCTCCAGCTCGAGATAGTACCCCATGGTCTATTGCATGAACTTCGCATCGAGTATAATCTTACCGAGCGAATTCATGAAGCTCAAAAAAGTTGTGAGGAAATGGAATACATTCGAGGGTTGATGAAGCTAGGCTACAGCCCAGAATTCAGAGAAGATGAGCACGGAACCATGTAGTTCAAGGACAGAATCTGTGTGCCCAGTCATCCTGCTTTGCATAAGGAAATTCTATCAGAAGCACATGACTCTAAGTATTGCATCCATCCTGGTGGTGCAAAAATGTATCAAGACATGAAGAAGCACTTTTGGTGGAAAGGCATGAAGTCAGACATTGCTAGGCATGTGGCTGAATGTGACATCTGTAACAGAGTCAAGGCTAAACAAAGAAGACCTGCTGGATTACTCAAACCACTTGATGTTCTTGAATGGAAGTGGGAAAGCATATCATGGACTTTATCATGGGATTTCCTCGAACCCCGCAAGGTCATGATTCCATATGGGTAATAGTGGACCGTCTGACAAAGGTAGCACACTTTATACCAGTCAAGACTTCGATACATGCTAAACAGTTAGCAGACTTGTACATCAAGGAAGTTTTGAGGCTTCATGGAGCTCCTAAGAGTATTGTATCTGATCGTGGACCTCAATTCATGTCCCAATTCTGGCAAGCTCTTCATGAGTCCATTGGGACTGACCTTGATTACAACACTGCTTACCACCCTCAAATAGATGGTCAGACAGAGAGGTTGAATCAGATTCTGGAGGATATGCTTCATGCTAGTGTTCTCAAATATGGAACAGATTGGGAGAAATGTTTGTCATTTGCTGAGTTCTCGTATAACAACAGCTACCAGGCAAGTACCAAGATGTCACCCTTCCAGGCTCTTTATGGCAAACTGTGTAGAACCCCGTTGATGTGGGACCACCCAGATGAGAGGGCAGTCTTTGGCCCCGCCAAGATTAAGGAAGCCGAAGAAGGAGTAGCTCAAGTTAGAGAGAACTTGAGGATCGCTCAAAGCCGACAGAAGAGCTACGCGGATAAAAGGCGCCGAGACCTTGAATTCAAGTTTGGGGACTATGTCTATCTCAATGTATCTCCACTTCGTGGCACTGTCAGATTCCACGTGAAAGGAAAACTAGCTCCAAGATATGTTGGACCTTATCGCATCTGTCAGAGAATTGGAAAGCTTGCATATAAGCTTGAACTACCCCCACAGTTGGCAGGAGTACATCCTGTATTCCATGTTTCATAGTTATGCAAGTGTTTAAGGGTACCAGAAGAAGAAGAAGTTACCACTGATGTGCTTGATATTCAAGATACTCTAGAGTACAAGGAGCACCCCATCAAGATTTTGGGTTATGACACCAAAGAGACTTGAAGAAAGTCCATCCCTATGCGCAAGGTGCAATGGAGCAATCACACTGAACGTGAAGCAATGTGGGAAGATGAGAATCAACTGATGTTACAGTATCCTTACCTCTTTGAAGGGTATGTCACTTCTTAAATCTCAAGGACGAAATTCCAATGAGGGGGGAGGACTGTAACAACCCAAAAATCTGAGCTACAAAATTTTTTCGACAAAACCCTGAGTGATGAGTGTGACATGCCATCATATATCCCTAACCATGTCTTAACCCTAAGCATATCATTCATTAGCTTCATAACATAACCCATGTCTCATGTCATGATCAAGGTTTCACATGTTATATTTCAATGTTGCATTAGCTCTACTTCAATATTTCATTAGTTCACATGTCATGTTGCATTAATATGTGATTTGAATTTTTATTTGGTTTATGCGATGTATAATAAAAAGAGACCCTAATATTTATTTTTACAACTAAATATCAAGGGAATAATACCCTAACATTAAAAGGGCCTTGTATGCTCACTACTTTACTACACAAAGTTGGCACATCATATATATGTATATATATATAAAAGTATTTGAAAAAGGAAAAGAGAAAAGAAAATAGAAGAAGAAAAGGAAAGAGGCTTTTGGCCCGAGCCAGCAACCAGCCCAGCCCCGCAGGCCCAGCCACCCTCTCTCTCTCTCTGCCTCTTTCTCTCCCGCGCAAGCAGCCCAGCAAGGCCGCTGGCCCGCTCGCTCGCTCGCGCACCCGCTCGCCGCACCGGCCCAGCAAGGCGGCCTAGCAAGACGCCGCGCCGCTTCGCGCCGAAGGAACCGGCCGCTGCCGATGACGGGCGGGACCCGCAGTGGGACCCACCTGTCATAACCCCGAGGTCCCCACGGGCCGTTGCGCATGACATCACACGCGTCAGGCGCTGTCCCCCGCGTCATCACTAAACTAGCCATGCTGGCCGCTCAATCCGCTCCAACCCCGCATCCATGGCCGACCCGCCTGCCACCTGGCCCGACAACCCCTGCACAAGATGCCGGCAGCGCGGGCGAAATTCTCCACGTGTGCACACGCACATGCGCAGCCGCCGCAATGAAACTATGCCGCTGTAAAGCATTCTCACACCCAGCCCCCGCTAGCCCCTCTCTCTGACTCCATGGACCCAGACTGAGCCCCAATTGCTGACTTGGAGCCCTCCCTGGCCGCCTGATCGAACTTCCCTGGCTCGATCGCCGTCCGTCGGCCACCTACCTCCGCGGTGCCCCTATAAGAGCAAGGCCAAAGCTCTAGGGTTCCCAGGCCGCCGCCATCGCTCTGGTGGTGTCCAATTTCACCGTGCTGGCCTTAATTGGAGAAGAGGAGAAGGAAGAAAGAAGAAGGGAGGCGGGAAAGAAGAAGGCCGCTACCGCCGGAATTAGAGAAGAAGGAGGAGCACCGCCGTGTTGCTGCTGCGAAGCCATTGGGGATGAAGGACCAGAGCTGAATCGCGAGCCAAAGCTGGAGTTAGACTTGTATCACACCTCCATTCTCGTCCGGGTTGGTGAGCAGCACCGCCATCGCCCCTCTTCCAACCTCCGCCCGTGCTGCTGGTCATGGCACTCCGCCTTGGGAGCACGTAGGCCGAGGCACCCACCGGTCTACCTGGACACATGCACACACACACACGAGACCAGCCGATCCCTTGGACCACGGCATCAGGTGGATGCCAGACCAGAGCGCCGCCATGCTTGCCGCCGTGCTGCATGCCACCACGGCGAGGCCACCTTGCCGCCTCATCATTGAGCCCCGAGCCACCTTGACCTTGGATCCGCGCTTGCCTTGATGAGACGGACCCGATGTGCACGTTAGCCCCATGGATGACGCCTCTGACGCCCTGGCGTGAACCACCATGCCAGTGTACCGCCGCTCTGGAGCGACGCCATTCACCGCCATGTTCCCACCGTCTCTGACCGCTGCTAGGAGCAAGAAGATGATGAGCGTCTCTGTCGTGATGAGCTGCATCGATTGGACAAGAAGATGGGAGCTGTGGAGCCTCCCTGGGTGCTGTTGTCGTGCACCATGGCCACGTCGGAGCTCCGTCGTGGGAGTTGCTGCCTGCGTGGACTCCGCCATGGATTTTGGTCACCGTTGGCACCTCAGAGAGATGTTGCGTGACTTCAATCGAACACCAACGCCCTGAATTAGACACGGAGTGGCTCAGAGTGAAGGGTTCACAAAGCGCCACCGCCGTCAAGCTGCTGACCGCCGAGGAGCACGCCGCCGGAACCAAGGTGCCACCTTGATAACCACCTTCGGGTTCTCCTTGATGTCCTGAAGCCGATAGACAAGTTGATGACGCCAGAGAACCACCGTGGCGCCGGGAATCGAGGATTCCTCGCCGCCGGTGAGCCCGCGCCATCAGGCGGGAACAGACAGAGGAAGGGGATAGGTGCGGCTAGAAGGAGATGGACGTGGTCCACGTGAACCATGACACTGCGAGTGGGACCAAGAGTAATCGGTGCACCGTGAACCAACCGATGGACCGCGTGGACCCAGACTCCGACCAAGTGGACACGGCTCATGAGGACCTGAGTCACTGACAGTGGGCCCAGCAGACACCAGAGCAGCGTGGACCAGCATCTGTGGACTGAGCCCAGTTTGAATCCAGCGTGATGTCGTGGCAGCACCAGAGCGTGCCACGTGGCAGGCCCGGCCTGGCCCATATCCGGCCCACTCGGCCAATAACGGCCCGTTAACGGCCTAGTGGGGCCTACCAGACCGTTGACCATTGATTGTTGACCGTTGACCCGGAATCCTCCTAGATGGGGCGCACCATCGACGATGGCTATCTGGTGGATTAGTGAAACCTCTGCAGAGTGTATGGTTGATCGATCGATACATAAGACAATTCTTTGGATATGGACCTTTCCTTTGTTCTGCATGCACCGCAGAGTCATACTTGGCCCTAGGACGAAACCCTAGAAACGGACATTAGTACAGGACAAACCAGCTTTTCTTTTGGTTATATACCGACCCTGCATTTCTTCTTATGCAAGGCTTCTCTATTTTTACTGACTTGCTAACCCCCTACCTTTAAACGTGCAGATGACGAGCTTTGGACCGCTACTTGGACCGTTGAGCAGCATGCCCAAGGCTGAGTTCACCTACAAGGGACAGCAGTTTCTAGGCTTTCTGTACACTCTACGTCGTGTTCTGGGAGTTCTCGGAGTGCCTGTGGAGGAGATCAAGTACACCTACACCGGAGCACCTGACCTAGAGGGAGGAATCATGGGTTACGTGGTCACTCACCTAGAGATACCTGCAAGTCACACTCTACCTTTAGTACCAGCTCTTCTAGAGATGACAGTCGAGGACTCAATTGAGGAAGGAATCCAGTCTATGTCCCTCAAGGCTCTATGCGAAGTGATGAAGACCGCTTACGAGCACCTTCGCAAATAGAGTTTCATCTTCTTCCTCAGGACCTGAACTCTCTCCTCACACCAGAGCAGCAGGACGACCTGGTCAGGCCAGTCATCCTAGCTGAGACCAGTCTTTGTAGCCGTGCCTCCGCCGCTCACCTCTTTGAGCAGAACTGCTACATAGAGCACTTGGAGAAGAAGAGACATCTCGACCGCAACACCCTGATGGAGTACGAGGAGTTTTGCAAGAAAGAAGCTTAGGAGAAGGAAAGTCTCAAGGCAACCATCGCCCTGATTCAGGACAAGCTCGCACGTCAGGCAAGGGCCCACAAAGCCAAGGTCACTGACCTACGAGACAAGGTTGAGGACATTGGGCTCCGGAACTACTCCTTGATGCAAGAGTTCTCCAGTTGGAAGGAGAGAAGATTGACAAGGACAAGGAGATTAGAGAACTTTAGAAAAGAAGATGGGAAGATGCCAAGAGCAACTTCATCATGCAGTGTGAGAAGTCAATGCTCGTCAAAGCCCTAAAGAAAGCAGAAGCAAAAGCACAGTGCAACCAAGGCCATCTGATTTCCCTGATGATTCAGAATGAGACCTTGGTGGATAGCTACAAGAGGCTCAAGACAACTTCAAAGAACGCCGACGAGAGACGCTGCCAGGAGTACGTTGAGTTGTGGGACCGACTTCCTTTGTCAACCAGATGCAAGGACCTCTTGAGGCATGACCATTGTCCAGCTCCCACCAACCTACCACTCACCAAGGAGTTTGGAGAGGCCCAGGCTTATGTGAAGTGCCTTCACATGTCATAGGAGGAGCTGATGGTTCTTGGCAGCTATTTTCACCTAGCAGTGTACAACACACTGATGTACAAGTCAGAGAAGTGTGGACCCTATGTGGCCACGTCATGAGTTAGAGTTAAGCTAGATGTTATCCATGAGTTATGATGTACCTACCCTGATGTACCCTCCATGAGTTACCTTCTCATAGTGCGAGTCTCGCACGTCATCTAGCGTAGCTGCTAGAGAAGATGCCATGTAATGCAAACCATGTAATGAATGTTCGATCTTATTGCATTTTATGGCTCTTATTGCTTCTTTGTATGAGTGTTGGATAGATTAAATGTTTTTCTTAAATCATTGGAATCATTTAATTATATTGAATTAATAAAGTACTAAACCATTATCGACCCGTGTCGCAAATGTCTGCACATCGTTCCGCACGTCTGGGCAATCGTCCGCCTCCACCCGAGCCCGAGCTTGGGTGAGGAAGGCGCCATGGACGCAGGGGTGGTCGCGTTCCACCCATCAACCTCAACCAAGGTGGAAATGATCTTATGCGAACCCTGCTAGCTGGAGGAGGTGCCGCTGGAGGAGGCGATGCTAATGGCAATGGACCCCAGCCTCAGCCAAACCCTCCGCCGCAGCCGATTCCGCCACCGCCACCACAGAATCTGGAGGAAGTGATGGCGCAACAGACACAGCTACTTGCCGCATTGGTCAATGGGGCCAATCACCGCTATGGAGGAAACCCGAATGACTTCCAGAGGAAACTCGAGGGTTTTCTAAAGCTAAGGCCACCCACTTTTGATGGCACCTACAAGGAACCGCTGGAAGCTGATGATTGGCTTCGTGAGATTGAGAAGAAGCTAGAGCTTACCACTTGTACCCCTGAGGAACGAGTCGAGATTGCTGCTCACCATCTCTCTAGAGCTGCACGCTCCTGGTGGGATAGCTACCGCCAAGCTCATGAGGACCTGACTCGCTGACAGTGGGGCCAGCAGACATCGGAGCACCGTGGACCAGCATCTGTGGACTGAGCCCAGTTTGAATCCAGCGTGATGACATGGCAACACCAGAGCGTGCCACATGGCAAGCCTGGCCCGGCCCATATCCGGCCCACTCGGCCCAATAACGGCCCATTAACAGCCCGTTAACAGCCCAGTGGGGCCCACCAGACCGTTGACCATTGACCATTGATGTTGACTGCTGACGTCAGCAGTGACGTCACCCCGGACCCACCTGTCAGGCCTCTGTTGACCCGGTCAATGCTGACATCAGCATGACGTCATTGCCACGTCAGCCGCTGTGTTGACTCTTTTTGACCCGCGAGTGATACGTGGCCCAATTCTAGGCTGCCACGTGTCAGCTCCAGAATAATCAGCCCTTTTTCTTTTTCAGAAAATGGTTAAATCTTTAAAAATTCATAACTAATTCATACGAGCTCAGAAAATTATGATCCACATATCCAAATTTTCTATAAATCGAGCCTTATCTCTCTAAGCTATGTTTGAGTGCATTTGGATCTTTTATTTGGCATTCATTATTTGTGCTAATATATAGGGGTCGCTTCCATGACCATTAATTCTCGTTACAGGCTCGAGTGAGGACAAGTCTGACGACAGTGACTACCAGGAGAAGTCCGATAGCTATGTTAGTGAAGGTGCCACACCTCACGCAACCTTGTAGATCCCATTATGCATGGCAAATGTAGTATGGCTAGTGCTTTCATTCCTATTGCTATAATGATCTGCCTGTGCTAGGGTTGCATGATAGATTATCGCTTGCTGAGCCCTACCTTGTTGTAAATTTTCACCTGCTTACCCGCTGTTATATTAGCCACTTGCTTATATGCTATATTTATATATATATACTTCACTCACTTACATTTTGATGTGACGTGATGAACCCCGGGAAGGCCTGGAGGGTGCCAGCTAGAGATGTGTGAGTTGATGGATCATATGGGCATGAGAGCTGATGATGTTGTATCTGGGTTAGGATGGAACTTATGGCAGGGAGTAGGGTGAGGGTTGAGTAGATCGAGCCAGGATCTACGACGAGCTTTTGGAGCAAGTCTTCCCGGGGAAAGGATCTGGACATTCCCATGAGAGGAGCCTATGGCGGGCTAACTGAGATGTGATGGTGGTCTTGTGGTGTGATCCTCTGAGAGCTGGAGCCCGGGACGGAGGTGCCGTGGTAGCACATTAAAGATAAACCCTGATGAAGATATCCTGGTTTGGTCAAACTTAGGAACTTCTGTGCTGGTATCCGGACCTTTGGAATCTCTTGCTTTTGACTTCCTCTCCATGGGGGGAGACGACCGAACCACTGGATAGATCGATGCCACTACTGCTAGGCGAGTAGTGATAGGAAGGTATATGCATGGGATGGAGCTAACACCCTACTGAGATGATCATGGCACCCCCTTCGGGAGTGGGTACATGGCATGGCATCCTCTTCGGGAGTGGATACATGCTCTCTTCACAGTTCCAGCGATCCAGAGCTGGATGGTAGAGTGGCATCGTTCTATGGTAGTAGGCGCCCGAAATCTACCTAGATGGGGCGCACCATCGAGGATGGGTATCTGGTGGATTAGTGAAACCTCTGCAGAGTGTATGGTTGATCGATCGATACATAAGCCAATTCTTTGGCTATGGACCTTTCCTTTGTTCCTCATACATCGGACTAGTGAGTGGAGTGTTCTACCTCCCCCTGAGTGTGATTTTTGGTTGTGAGCCAGTTTAAGGGCTGCGGACCGCTAAGACAAGCCGAGAGGGAGTTGGCTTGTCGACTCGAGTCTGAGATGGTGTTGGAGGAGTTGGGATGGTACTACAGATATGGATGGTGATGGATGGTGGGAATGGGAATGTGTTTAAAACTTGAATATTATATTTTTATTTATATACCTGATTAATTGCATAGGAAAACCCCAGCCTTATAGGTTCCTTTTTATATCCAAGAATTGCATCCAGTTACCACCAAGAAATGCATAGGATGAGAGTGTGGCCAGTACAAATTATACTGAAAATTTGGTTTCAGGTTCGAGGAGTGAGTACTCTTCTGGGGAGTACAGCAAATGAGGCTTTCGTGCCTACGCTCAAGTTGGATCGAGGATGATAGCTTCCGCACTTCAAGCTTTTATTGTTATGCTGTCTAAACTCTGACACCGCCAAGTGGCGATGTAATAAGTTATTCTAAACCTCTCTATTGCACTCTTTTGATTGGTGTATGGATTATGGTATGCAACTGTTATCAGGTAATGTGATTTAAATGGTCATATTACACTTCGACTCTGTGGATTTCCCTTTGTGGAAATCGAGGTCATTTCAGTTGGTATCAGAGCTGACCCTTGCGGTTTCACGGGCGCGTGTGTCAGTGCGCAGACATGGTGTGCATGACTGGTGTGGATCCGGAGTGGTCACACAGCATGACACATGCACTGGCATTGGGCACACGTCCGTGACTTGGGGGCGCACCGCTGTGGCACGAGGGATCCGCCATCGTCGCGAAATGCGGGAGATGACGAATGGGTGGCGGCGAAAGCGACGGGGTGCGGGAAGCTAGGGTTTGGGGGCACTGGTTTTATATGCAGGCGGCGCAAACCCCGCTCCGTGCTGGGCCGGCTGAAAGGCCACCATAGCTCAGGCCCACGTTGGGTGCACGATACATTTCGTAGACCTTGGCGAATTCAATTTTTCTGTCGGTAGGAGCAAGACACACAGAAAAATTGTGTATTTTCTGGCGGTTACTCAAAAACCGACAGTATAATTCATTATTCTATCAGTATTTCGTGTTTTCTGTCAGTTGAAGGAAACCTATAATATAAATGCACTTTTTCTGTCGGGCTGTACTGTACCGACGGGAAATTTTCAGTTTCCAGTAGTGGGTGGCACCATGTTTCCACGTCCTCAGGTTCGGCGGCATGACGCCGCCGCCGACGGACCAGTGCTGCGGGAGCACCCGTGTTGGTCAGGGTTCGTACTAGCAGTCTCTTCCATCACCGCCCTTCGCCAGCTCCGTTGTCGACGACGACGACGAACCCGACGCCGTCGTCAGCTCCTACACGGTGCTGGACGGCGGGCGCACCATCTACGTGTCGTCGTACGCGGCCGAGGCCGGCACCTGGTGCTTCGACACGGTCAGATGCTAGTGGTGGCACGCCGGCGACTGGGAGCTGCCATTTGACGGCAGAGCCTTGTACTTGGTCGACCTCGACCTCTGGCTTCGCGTGGCCTCCACTATCGCTGGCCTCGGGACCACCAGCACCTACGAATACGGCGAGCTCTGCACGACGTCAGGCCTCTCCTCCCTGTCGGCCATGGGCGTGAACCAGCCACCGACATTGCTGCAGCGTCTTTACACGCCGCCTGAGGACTGGATGATGGCACCAAATGCTAAGCAGGTGGAGCTTATCAACCTGGGCTCAGGCAGGTTCATCATTGCTAAGGTCTTCAACTGCGATGACTGCTTCACTTCTTTTTTTTTTTTGAACTTTCAACAGGGGGATGAGCTCCCCACCTGATTTTATTGATTATAGCTCTTTATACATCATTACAGGGGTTTCCGTTACAGGCATATAGCATCATTTACATTGTATCAGAATTAGAGATCGCCGAGTCTAGAACCTTCAGCCATTCATCTATCACTCTTTTTGATTTCTTAGGCATTCTTGATCGCCACAGCTGGGCTTCAGTTTTGCATAGGAGGACTAACTGTCTGACGGTCGTTTGCTCACTTCTGAAGACAAAAGCATTTCTTCATTTCCAAATCTGCTAGCAGCTTAAAAGCACAAAGGAGTTGTATTGTTCTTCCGGAATTCCGTTGATCCCTGGCAGTTGAGGCCAGTTTGCACATTGGGAGGCAGTGGAGAACTGAGCACCAATTTTATACCAGAAAAGGGCAGGTATTGTGCAGTGAAAGATAAGACAGGTGAATCAACCATATGCTTGCGATGGAGATTTGCTCGACATTGGATTCTACCTTTGATGAGTAACCAGAAAATACATTTGGACCCGCGGTGGTGCCGAGTTTTTCCAGATGAAGGATGATGCTGGGTCATTTTGTTGTCCCTTGGCCATCAGCAGTCTGTAAATGGCCGAGGTGTCGAGCCTGTCCTTGGATTTACTGAAGATTGATAGTCTTTTATCTGGCTGTGGTGTCAGCTCCGTGTGTTCCAGGATCCCGTTCAGAACTTGTAGCTCCTCCTGGCCGCGGCTGGGCATTCGATTAACAAAGCAGCCTTGCAAGTTTGTTGCGATGGCTTGCTGGACAGTGCATGTCTTGTTGATGCAGTGGGAGAACAGCGTCGGGAAACGGTCCTCAAGTGCCTCATCACCTGTCCACACATCAGTCCAGAAGAGAGTGGAGCATCCATCACCTAGATCGACAGTTGTTAGTGCCTGATATAGTGGCAGCAGCGAGCTGAGAACTTCCCAGTGGCAGCCCATATTTTCTCCCTGCAGGTTTGCAATGTCCACCTTGTTTTTGATCCAGGCAGCCCATGCTGACGATTTGGCGCAGTGTAGCCGGTGAATGAGGTTCAGGAGGAGGCATATGTTGTGTGTGTGCCGAAGTCTCTAATGCCGAGGCCTCCCAGTTCATGAGTGGTGCATACATTTGGCCAAGCCACGAGACATTTTCCAGCTGAGAAATCTTTGTTGCCTGCCCAGAGGAAGGAGCGCCGACGCTTGTCCACTTGACTGATTGTCTCTTGTGGTATTTGCATGGCCGACATTATGTATACCAGCTGTGCATCCAGAACTGAGTTTATTAGAACCACTCTGCCCATATTGTTGAGTAGCGAAGCTTGCCACGAGGATAGGAACTTGTCAGTTCGGTCGACGTATGTTGAGAAGGCAGACGCTGGCAGCTTGTTGGCGGACAGAGGTAGGCCCAAATAATTCTGGGGAAACGATTGTTGGCTCCATCCGATGATCGCTGCACACTGTGACACAATTGCACTATCCATGTTGAGCGGTACCATGGTGCTCTTATCATAATTAATTTTTAGTCCCGTGGCGTCCGAAAAGGTGTTTAGGATCTCTTTCAGTGCTTGTACGTCCTCTGCATCCCCCCTCATAACGATCAAAGTGTCGTCCGCATATTGAAGTACAGCACATGGACGGTCACTGTCTACCGGGTGACGCACCGAGACCGCTGATCTGATCAGTGCTTGCAATGTTTCTGCCACAATGAGGAATAGGCAGGGAGACAACGGATCTCCTTGACGCAACCCACGCTTACCGGCGATCCAAGGTCCCGGGCAGCCATTTACTAGTACTGCTGTTTTTGAGGATGATAGGATATCACGCATCCAGCTGCACCAGCGTTCCTGAAAGCCTCTCACTTTGAGAATAGTGTCCAGGTTCTCCCAGTTAAGTGTGTCAAAAGGCCTTCCCGAAATCAAGCTTTAGCACCAGAGTTGGTATTTTCCTCTTGTTGCATGCCTGGACTAGCTCCGCAGCAAAGACAAAAGTTTCAGAGATTGAACGGCCTTTCAGGAAGCCTGTCTGCTGTAGATCAATCATATTGCCAATCTCCTTCTGTAGCCTTCTTGTTAGAATCTTCCCCAGTATCTTGATTGAGCAATTTTGCAGACAGAACCATGTATGAACGGTTTAATCTTTCTAGTAGTGCTTCACCGTGATAAAAGGATGACAGGAATGCCATCAAATGCTGCTTGACAGTGCTCCATGCTTCTCTATAAAAAGAAGGACCAAAGCCATCCGGACCCGGTGCCCTAGTTCTATCCATTGACTTCAAAGCTTCATAAGCTTCAGTTTCAGAGAAGACTGTCGTTAGGTCTGTAGATGGCTGCTGCTGATTTTGGAAAAGAATGTCAGCTTGAAAACCCCATGACGAAGGACCAGACTGGCCGATGATGCTTCTGAAATAATCTGTTAGTGCCAAAGTTTTCCCCTCATGACTTGCGATGACTGATCCCTGGACCTCTACATATCGAATGCTGTTGCTTCTGAAGAGTACGGTGGCTTGAGCATGACGGAAAGCTGTGTTGGCGTCCGCTTCCCTGATTGCTCTAAACTTGCTCTGTTGTTTCCAGTAGGCTGCTCGTTCCTCGATCCTTTTGGCTAGGATCAAGTGTAGTATCTGTTCTTATCAGTTTAATATCTGATACATGGGCCATGTGTCTACTTTGATATTAATCTAATCTTTTGTGGAGGAGGGTTGTAACACCCTTGGTATAATGATAAGTAAAACCTGCTATATCATCATATACACTGCAAAGCATTCATGTTTAACTCAACCTTGATATGCATCAATTAAAACAAGTTTACATTTCATAGGTTGCTTGTATTTCTGAATTGTTGTGTCACATGAAATCATAAAATCTAATTTTGAATGTCATCTAAAATACTTAGGTGATGCTCTATGTACTTGAGGTGTAAACCGTGTTTACACTAGTGTCAAGTATAGTATATAAATCTAAGTCCAACCCTTAAAAATGACTTCCATATTTGAAGTTAAATTTAAATTTTAAAGCTTATTCCCAAGTCTTGTAATTCAAATCTAAATTCAAATTAGAAAGTTATAAAATATTTTTTAAAAAGTCAACTTGGTCAACCAAGGGTGACATTGGGTTATTGACCAAAAAATATCCTTGGATGATGTTTGTGATCACTAATGACCAACTAATTAATTTAGAAATCAAATCAAGTTTGAATTCGGTTTGAAAAACCCTTTATTTCAAAAAGCTTATTTTACCCCCTTTATGATAATTCAAAATCTATAAGGAATTTTGATATAGTCACAAAATATGGTTTATAGATCTTGATAAGAGCTACAAGTTTGATATTCAAAGTTTTTTAAGTTTCCAAAAAGAAATTCAAATGAATTTGAAAATATAGTTTTGTCCCCTTTTGATTTTAAAACCATAATTCAAAAATTTATGCATAATTTGGGAAACTTTATATATGAAAAATGTTTGGTTTGAAAAGCTGAGTATTTTATAGTTTTGTAGATTTTCAAGTTTTATTGAAAAATCAAAAGTAATTTCAAATATTTTTTTCTAGGGTTTTATTCCCTTTTTGAATTTGAATTCATATTTCAAAAACTAGGCAGAATTTCAAAATATTTGTTAAATGAAATGTGTAGCTCTTGAAATGTTATGCAAATTATATTTTAGGATAATTTCAAGTTCTTATGTAATTTCGGGAGTAATTAGCAAAGTTTCGAAATGACCTAATCTGCTATAGTACCAAGACCTATGGGCAGCCGCCATCGCCGGCTTTTCACGCCGCGCCGCCGTCCACCGGCGCCATACCGCCCTGCCATGGCCACCAGCTCACCCCAGGATGCTCGAAACTTCATCGTAGTCGTGTCGCCTGTCCGTGCGTCGTCGTTGGCATATATATGGCTGGCCACTGCCGTTTCCCTTCTTTTCCTTCCCTGCCGCCACCGCCGACGATCGTCCTCCACCGGAAAAATCCGCCGCCGTCGCTCCATCGTCGCCCACTTGCTCTTGCCAGAACCTCCGCAACACCCTTGCGCTTCTCTTGAGCTAGCTCGCATCGCCTTTCGTCGCTTACATCGCCCAGGCCACCGTCGTCTTTCTCACGGCCGGTTGTCGAGCCGCCGTGGAATCTCCACCGTCGACCATCACCAGGGTCGGTTATTTATCTTCATTGACCCCACTATCATGTTCTCCATGCTATCCTGCTCCTCATGTGCACTTTGGTTCTCTCTCTGGCGAACAGGACACACCGGAGCACCATCCTTGCCACCGAAGCACCGCCGCCGCCATCACCGTCGCCGTCTGTAGCTCGTCTTCGCTCACCACCGAGCCCGATAGCGTGTGCATCGTCACCGCGGTAAGCTCCTGCACCTGTCCATGCTCTCAATTTCACCTCTATCGTGCTGTAGCATCTGGCTGCCATGGCTCGCCGCTGGCACGGTCTTGCCAGCGCCGCCGCGCGCGTAGCTGTCTGAACTAGGGGCCAGTAGCAGCTTCATCTTCTAGCCCAACGTGTTCGCGTTGATGTCCTACACATGCCCGTGAGCTAGCCGTCACCGGAGAAGCCTCCGGTGAGCCGAGCCACCGTGTCGGAGCTCTGTCGTGCCGCCATGGCCACCGACGTGGGTGCTTGTACCAACCCAAAAATTTGAGCTGCAAAATTTTTTTGACAAAACCGTGAGTGATGTGGTGCAACATGTCATCATCTACCCCTTAACCTTGCGTTAACCCCATCATGTCATGCATAACATTCATGTGTTTATAAATAAATTAATATCTCATGTCAATGCTCTATGTTTCACATGTTATATGTCAATGTTGCAATAGCTTTGTTTCAATGTTTCATTAACTCTCATGCCATGTTGCATTATCACATGTGATTTGGTTTTTATTTGATTTATCAAATGAATAATAAAATGACAATATAATATTTATTTTGACAAATAAATATTAAGGGAATAATACCCTAACATTATTTGGGCCAGGTATGCTCACTATTTTGTTGCTCATAGTTAGCACATCACATATATATGTATGTATATATAAATGTATTTGAAAATGAAAAAAGAAAAGAAAATAAGAAACAAAAAGGAAGAAGCTTTCTGGCCTAGACTTGCTTACCAGCCCAGCCCGCCGGCCTACCTCGCCCGCGCGTCGGCTCGACCAGGCCAACCCAGCAAGCAGCCGCTCGCTCACCCGCGTCCGCGCGCTGAAGAAGCCGGCCCAGCAAGGCGGCCCATTCCCGCGCATGTTCGTGCCCGCGCTATGTCGTCGCCCCGCCGATGCTGACGGGAGGACCCCGCCTGTCATAAGTCCCGCTGAGGTCACCCGACCGGACAACTTTTTCCTCCACGCGCCACACGCGCTCGCGTCAGCACTGCTCCTCGCGTCGCCTCGAAGCAACCTTCCTCGGTTAATCGATCTGCATCGATGACCGCTCCGCACGCCACATGGCCCGACCGGCCGACAACAAGAAGCCCATGGCCGCGAGGATTTTTCCCTCCCGCGCGCTCGCACATACGCTGCCGCCATGGTGGAGCATTGCCATGGTAAATCCTAGGCTCGCACAGCCTCTGCTAGCTTCCTCTCGCTGCCACGTGGACCGGACCGAGTACCCCACCGGTGACTTGGACCCCTCCTGGGCCGCTTGATCCAGCCGGAACCGTGATTGGCCATTTGCCGGCCACCAACCTCTGCCTCTGCCCTATATAAGCAAGGGGTTGGAGCTCTAGGGTTCCCGGTCACTGCCACCACTCCGGTGGAACACCAATTGCACCCTCGCCGGTCCAATTTGGGAAGAGGAGGAGGAAAGGAGAAGAAGGGGTCGGGGAGGAAGAAGAAGCCACCGCTGGAGTTGGAGAAGAAGAGGAGCTCCACCGTGTAGCTATGCCAGAAGCAAAAAGAGGAGGCCGTACCGCAAGTCGGAGCCACAAGAACGCCGAAGCCTAGACTTGTACCGCACCTCCTATCCACGCTAGCACCGGTGAGCACTTTCGCCATGCCTCTCTTCCCAACCTCCGCTCGTGCTGTTGGCCATGGTGCTCCGCCTTGGGAGTGCGTAGGCCAAGACCTCCGCCGGTCTCCCTCTGGACATACCCGCACATACGCATGAGGTCAGCCAAGCCCCCTTGGACCATGGCATTGGGAGGATGCCGGACTAGAGCACCGCTTTGCCCGCCGCCACGCACCGAGCGCCGCCACGGTGAACCCAGCTGCCTCTCCATTGAGCTCTGCCCTCCATTGACCCCGGATCCATGCCTGCCTTGATGAGACGGACTCTGTGCGCACCCTAGCTCCACGGTTACCTCACCGAAGCACCAACCCGAGCCACCTTGCCAGCCATCGTGCCCATGCACCACCACTCTGGAGTGCTGCTGTTCGCCATCGTTTCCCGCTGACTCCGACCACTGCTGGGATCAAGAAGACGCTGAGGAGCTCTGCCGTGGCATGCTGCATCGATTGGACAAGGTGATGGAGGCCGTGGACTCTCCCTGACCGCCGTTGCCGTGCACCGAGAACCCGCCGAAGCCCGCCGTGGGAGTAGCTGCCCGCACGAACACCGCCGTGGCCTTTGGTCACCGCCGGCGCTTCGGGCAGGCGCTATGAGACCTCAATCGCGCAACCGTGGCCCCAATTAGACTCAAGATGGCTTAGAGTGAAGGATGCACCGAGCGCCTCCGCTGCCGAGCCGCCGTTTGCCGCAGAGCACATCGTCGGGAGCCAAGCCGCCGCCTTAAAGCCCACCGTCATGATCGCCTTGACGTCCTAGAGCTGTAGGTCGAGCTGATGAGGCCAGAGATCCACCGTGGCACCAGGAATCAAGACTTCCCTCACCGTCAGTGAGCAGCGCCATCGGGCCGAAGGAGAAAGAAGAAGGGGATGAACTCGGCCAGAGAAAAGTGGACATGGTTCGAGCCGTCGCTGCCAGTGGGACCAGATCGAGCCGCTGCACCGATGGACCGATGTGTGGACCGCGTGAACCAGACATGAGCCGGATGCACCCGGCATACGTGGACCCGAGTCACTGACAGTGGACCCAGGGACGTCGGTGTACCATGGACTAGAAGCCGTGCACCGAGCCCAGTTTAAATCCAGCATGATGACATGGCAGCACCAGAGCGTGCCACATGGCAGGCCCGGCCCGGCCCATATCCGGCCCACTCAGCCTAATAACGGCCCGTTAATGGCCCAGTGGGGCCCACCTGTTAGTTGAACGTTGACCGTTGCCGTTAACCGACAACGTCAGCATGACGTCACCCCGGACCCACCTGTTAGACCTCTGTTGACCCGGTCAATACTGACGTTAGCATGACGTCAGTCGCCATGTCAGCATGATGTCAGCATCTGTGTTAACCCCGTTTGACCCGCGCGAGACACGTGATCCAATCGGAGGCTGCCACGTGTCAGCACTAGAATAAACAGCCCTTTTCTTTTTTAGAAAATAGTTAAATCTTTGAAAATTCATAACTAATTCATACGAGCTCCAAAAAATGCGATCCACATATCCAAATTTTTTATAAATCGAGCCCTATCTGTCTAGGCTATGTTTGATGCATTTGGATATTCTATTATGCATTCTTTTTTTGTACTAATCTATAGGGGTCGCTTCTGTGACCATTAAATCTCGTTACAAGCTCGAGCGAAGACAAGTCTGATGACAGTGACTACCAGGAGAAAGTCTGACAGCTACATCAGTGAAGGTGCCACACCTCATCCAACCTCGTAGATCCCATTACGCATGGCAAATGTAGTATGGCTAGTGCTTTAAATTCCTGCTGCTATAATGCTTTGCCTGTGTTAGGATTGCATGATAGATTATTACTTGATGAGCCCTACCTTGTTGTAAACTTTCACCTGCTTACCCGCTGTTATGATAGCCACTTTCTTATCTGCTATATTTATATAAATATATATACTTCACTCGCTTACATTTTGATGCGACGTGATGAACCCTGGGAAGGCCTGGAGGGTGCCAGGCTGGATGTGTGAGTTGATGGATCAGATGGGCATGTGAACTGATGATGTTGTATCTGGGTTTTGGGGTGGAACTTATGGCAGGGAGTAGGGTGAGGGTTGAGTCAATCGAGCCGGGATCTACGACGAGCTTTTAGAGGAAGTCTTGCCGGGGGATGGATCTGGACATTCCCATGAGAGGAGCCTGTGGCGGGCTAACTGAGATGTGATGGTGGTCTTTGGGTGTGATCACATGAGAGGTGGAGCCCGGGACGAAGATGCCGTGGTAGCACGTTAAAGATAAACCTTGATGAAGATATCCCGGTTTGGTCAAACTTAGGAACTGCTGCACTGGTATCCGAACCTTAAGAATCTCTTGCTTTCCACTCGCTCTCCATGGGGGGAGACGGCCGAACCGCTGGATAGATCGATGCCATTACTGCTAGGAGAGTAGTTATAGGAAGGTATATGCTTGGGACGGAGCTAACACCCTTCTAAGACGATCATGGCACCCCCTTCGGGAGCGGGTACATGCCATGGCGTTCACTTCGGGAGTGAACACATGGGCTCTTCACAGTTCCAGCGATCTAGAGCTGGATGGTAGAATGGCATCATTCTGTGGCAGTAGGCACCCGAATCTGCCTAGGTGGTGATCAACATCGATGATAGTTATCTAGTGGATTAGTGAAACCTCTGCAGAGTGTACGATTGATCGATCGATACATAAGCCAAATTCTTTGGATATGGACCTTTCCTGTGTTCCACATGCACCGGACTAGTGAGTGGGGTGTTCTACCTTGCCTGAGTATGATTTCTGATCGTGAGCCAGGTTGAGGGCTGCGGGCCGCTGAGACAAGCCGAGAGGGAGTTGGCTTGTCGACTTGAGTCTGAGATGGTGTTGGAGGAGTTGGGATGGTGCTACAGAGATGGATGGTGATGGATATGTGGGATGGGAATGTGTTTAAAACTTAATTATTATATTACTTATATACTTGTTTACCTGCATAGGAAAACCCCAGCTTTATAGTTCCTTTTTGATATATTCAACTTGCATCCAATTTCCACAAAGCAATGCGTAGGATGGGAGTGTGGCCAGTACAAATCGTACTGAAAATTTGGTTTCAGGTTCAAGGAGTGAGTACTCTTCTGGGGAGTACAGCGAATGAGGGTTCCATGCCTACGCTCAAGTTGGATCGAAGATGATAGCTTCCGCACCTCAAGCTTTTATTGATATACTGCATGAACTGTGATTCCGCCAAGTGGCGATGTAATAAGTTATTGTAAACCTCTCTATTGCACTCTTTTGTTCGATGTATGGATTATGGTATTCGACTGTTATCGGTAATGAAATTTAAATGGTCATATTACACTTCGGCTCTGTGGATTTCCCTTCGTGGAAATCGAGGTCGTTTCAGTGCTACCGTCGCTCCGCCGCTTCATTAGCTCACCCAGCTTGTTCTCCTTGTCGAGCAGAGCACGTAGGGCTAAACCCCGTCACCGGAGACCTCACCGCCGGTGAGTAATCGCCGGTCAAAATCGTCGTCGCCGCCGGTCAACTCGGGAAAGAATTCCCTTTTTCTTTTTCTATTTTTAGAAAATGTTTAAAATACTATTTTCTTCCATAATTCATAGTAAATCATGTACTGTTTCAAAAATTATGAAAATTTTTGAGTATTCTCTTTAGGATGTCCTCTACCTAGAAAAAATATGAAATACCAAATTTGAGTATTTTGCATAAGTTAAAATTAGTCCTTTTAATTGAGAAATGTATCTTGTTTGATTTTTATTAAATAAAATAAATGGCTTTTATTTTTAAAAATTGTTTTTCCATCTAATTAGACCAAGATCTATCCAAAATAAAATTTTGAGCTTAATTAAACAACTTTAATTTTATGACTTTATTTAAATATTTTTAATTAATTAATTAACGTCTTTAATCATGATTAATCATTATAGGGTTGTTTGACTTTGGGATTGGTTGATGACCTTGGGTTATTGACCTTAATGACCCTTGGCACTTTAATTAATTATTTGCGCTTACCCGGATCATGCCATTAGGGTTTAATTAACGTTATTTTATGTGTTTAATGAACATTTTTATTAAATAGTTAACCCTAATGAACTTAGTAAGTAAGTTTTGTTGGCTTGCAACTTTATAGTGAAGGAAAGTTGTACTCAAATCCTTAATCTGGTTATGCATCCATCGAGCATCATGTTTACTGTTACATCATGTTGAAGCATATCATTTTATCGTATAGTTTCCTTTAACGAAGAGTTTAACGTTGTTGCACCAGATCCCAAGGAAGAGCAGACTCAGGAGTTGGGTATTGATCCAGAGCTCGAGACCGTCTACCCCGACCACCAAGGCAAGCCCCGGATACATTTAAACCCTTCCTTAGTTTTATAAACAGTTTTATCGCTTCAGTTTATGAAATGTTGCATTAAGTAATAGGAGTTGAGTGAAAACCCACCAACTGCATTATTAAAAAGAGTTGTTGTAGTATTCTTTTGTGAAAACTTCAAAAGTTTTGAGTCAAATAATTTTAACTTGACTATTTTGGGTCCAAATTGCTTAATTCTTACCTATGATCCTTTCTATTGAACCTTATTCTTGTTTTAAAAAGTGTGGTGGTGGAATAGCATAATATAGTGCCCTATGTTATAAAAGTTACCTTTATGTATGTGTTGCTTTAAAAACCTTTTATGCTTAGATTGTAAGTTTCATTCATGCATCATGTTTAATTAACCTCCCCTTTAAAGTGGTTTGGGTTAAGTAGTATCAATCCTATTCATGCTAACCTTCAGATTTCTCCCTATCTATCCTCATCCTTTATGACCTACCTTTCTTCAGGATGGCCCTTACTAAGCAGACTCCCCGTAAGAGCACTGCACCGAAGGGGGAACCTCGACACCAATTAGCTCCCAGATATGAGATTGGCGAAAGCAGTAACAATCCTAATCCAGATCCATAGGCTGAAATAGCAAGACTTAGGGCCGAGCTGGAGAGGGCTGAAGCCAATAGGATCAAAGAGGCCACTGAGATTACTCAATTGAGGTGATCTCGGAGGTATATGAAGCACCAGAGGAATGATGCTTGGGCACAAGAAGATACAGCAAATGATCATATCCAAGAACTTGAGGATATCATGGAAGAGTTGGAGGAATATGTCGATGAAGCTGATGATGAGAATCAAAACCTGTTGGATCCTGAATATCAACGGCAGGTAGCCCAAGATGATCTTGGTCTTGTAATGGGTCAGGATGAGGAAGAGGAAGACCCTAAAGAAACAGTGTCCACCGATGATGATGTCATCGATGAGGAAGAAGAACACCAAATGAATGTAGAGAATGAAAGTGAAGAGGATCTTGTGGAAGAAGAAGATCCAGAGATAGTGAAAGAAGATCCTGAAGAGGAAGAGGATCCCGAAGAGGAGGAGGTACTCCTAGTGGAAGATAGTGATGAGGTGTAAGGATTTTGGATAGTGAGATGTGTAATATATCTTTCCCCTGCTTTCTGAAACCTAGTAGGTGTGGGAATTCTTGCCGGAGTGCAGATTGTTGTAACAAAAATAATGTATCATAAGTGTGTTACACATTTGTAATATCTCCTTATGAAATCCAATAAAGTTTTGTGAATAAAGTATAGTTTGTTTATCAACAGATGCCTGCTCACACTCGATCTCGTGATGATGCCGGTCCATCTCATGATGGAGGTGATATTCTAAATCCTCCACCAGTTCCACCAACTCTGGCCGATGCAGTTGCGGCCTTGGTCAATGCAACCACCATGATGGCCTAGAATCAGAATCAAAATACACATCAGGGGAATCATGGTCAGAATAATAGAAATGAGACCACATATGTGGATTTTACAGACACACGTCCTCCAATCTTCACAAGAGTAGATGAACCAATGGAGCCAGATAATTGGCTCCGCACTATGGAGCAGAAGTTTAGGCTAATTGAGTGCATCGAATATCAAAGCCCATGTTTGCAGCCCAGCAGTTGAGAGGCACTGCAGGAGCCTGGTGGGTTAACTTTGTTGCTGCTCAGCCTGAGGGTCATCGTATTATTTGGGCTGAATTTCATGAAGGTTTTTGTGCACACTTTATTCCTAAGGGAATTATGGTCATAAAATTAAAGAGTTTATTTCTTTGAGACAAGGTGATATGTCAGTTATGTAGTATTTTGGTAAATTCAATCACTTGTCCCAATATGCTCCTGACCATGTTAGTACTGACCGCAAGAAGCAGTGTTTCCTTATGGGTCTGAATAGCAAGATTCAGAGGATGATGACTGGAAACCCAAATGCTACCTTCCATGAGATGGTAAATATTGCCATATCTTATGAAGAAAAGAACCGTCAACACATGGAAGCTAAGAAGAAGAAAACTATAACATCAGGATTTTCTGGTGGAAATCAAAAGCGCCAGAAAGTTATCTATCATCCCCAAAACCATCTTCATCTGTCTTACCGTCCACCACAATACCAAGCCTAGCAACAGAAATTTGTTCATCCTGCTGCTGCTCTTTCTTATCCACGACAGCCGAATGCCCCTGGTATTCGTAACCCTAATTTCCAGCCATAAAGTCTCCCATGCTTCAATTGTGGTAAGCCTGGTCACTTTGCAAAATACTGCCCGCATCTGAGGCAGAATAATCCTTATGCTCCCAGGGCTTTTGCACCACAATAGCAACCATAGAATTAGAATAAGGCAGGAAATCAGAAGGTGCATAACAGTAAGAATGAGAAGAAGTCTGGTAGGGTGTTCTACACTCAAATTGGGGAAATTCCAGAAGGAGAGCCCGTCATGATGGGTACGTTCCCTGTTGCTGATCATCCTGCAATTCTGCTTTTTGATTCTGGTGCATCCCATACATTCATCAATGGTACATTTGTTAAGACACATGAAATACCAACAATGGGGACAAAAAGAACAATTCTTTATACAATCGCTTGGGGGGCGTATGTGTACTAAAGAAATGGTACATGATGTGCCTATAAGTTTGGGTGGGTATATTTTTTCCACTGATATGATAATATTAAAGGATCAAGATATAGATGCAAACCTAGGTATGAATTAGATGAAACGGCATGGTGCTATGATAGACATCTTGAATAGAACTGTGAGAGTGAACATACCTAATTGCAAATCTCAACTTCTTATCCAACTTCCAACACTTAAGAGGACTATCAAAAAGGTATGTGCAACTTCTGTAAAAGAGATCGAAGATATTCCAGTGGTTTGTGAGTTTTCCGATGTGTTTCCTGATGAGTTACTAGGTTTACCTCCTGATAGAAAGGTGAAATTTAGAATTGATTTAAAGCCTAGTACTGCTCCAATCTCCAGAAGAGCTTATCAGATGGCACCACCTGAGTTAGCAGAGCTCAAGACTCAATTACAAGAGTTACAGGATAAAGGTTTTATTTGACCTAGTTCGTCACCATGGGGATGTCCTGTAATCTTTGTGAAAAAGAAAGATAAAATTTTGAGGCTATGTGTGGATTATCGTCCCTTGAATGAGGTAACTATCAAGAATAAGTATCCTCTACCTCGCATTGATCTGCTTTTTGATCAATTGGCAGAAGCAAAGGTGTTTTCCAAGATTGATCTTCGATCCGGGTATCATCAAATCAAGATTCGCCCAGAAGATATTCCAAAGACTGCCTTTACCACTCGGTATGGTCTGTATGAATATTTGGTCATGTCTTTTGGACTTACCAATGCACCAGCTTATTTCATGTACTTGATGAACTCAGTGTTCATGCCAGAACTTGATAAGTTTGTGGTTGTCTTTATTGACGATATATTGATATATTCCAAGAATGAAGAAGGACATGCTGAACACCTCAGAATTGTTCTGCAGCGTCTGAGAGAGCATCAATTATATGCTAAGTTTAGTAAGTGTGAGTTTTGGTTGAAAGAAGTGAAATTTCTTGGACATGTTTTATCAGACAAAGGTGTTGCTGTTGACCCTAGAAAGTTACAAGATATACTTGATTGGGAACCACCGAAGACAGTGCATCAAGTTCATAGTTTTCTGGGAATGGCGGGTTACTACCGTCGTTTCATACCTGATTTCTCAAAGTTATCAAAGCCCATAACTAAGTTGTTGAAGAATGATGTTAAGTTTGTTTGGTCACCCGAATGTGAAGAGGCCGTTTGATGTTTATTGTGATGACTATTGCCCCTATCCTAGGATAGCCAAACATTGAGAAGCCGTTTGATGTTTATTGTGATGCTTCTGGTATTGGTATTGGATGTGTATTGATGCAAGAAGGGAGAGTTATTGCTTATGCTTCTCGACAGTTGAAGAAACATGAAGAACATTATCCAACTCATGATTTAGAATTAGCAGCTGTTGTACATGCATTAAAGATATGGCGACATTACCTGTGGGGTAACAAATGCTACATCTATACTGATCACAAAAGTTTGAAATATATTTTTACTCAAGATGAGTTGAATATGAGGCAAAGGAGAAGGTTAGAATTACTCAATGATTATGATTTGGAATTGCATTATCATCCTGGTAAAGCAAATGTAGTTGCCGATGCACTTAGCTAAAAAAGTCGTTGCCATTGCTTGGTAGTGAGGCCTTTGGATGTTTCTTTATGTCATGAGATAGAAAAGTTGGGAATAGAAATGGTGCAACAAGGAAGTTTATCTAATATTACTATTGAGTCAACACTCAAAGACCAAATTATTGCTGCTCAGAGAAGTAACAAGGGAATTAAGCATATCAAAAAGAAAGTTAGAAAAGAAAAGGTCTCTTGTTTCACAATTGATGAAGCAGATGTCTTATGGTATAAGAATCGTTTGGTCATACCAAAAGTCCCTGAGTTACGACAAAAGATCCTTTATGAAGCACACCTCTCAAAATTTTCTATTCATCTAGGAAGTAATAAGATGTACCATGATTTAAAAAAGGTTTTGGTGGACCAAAATGAAGATAGAAATTGCTAAATATGTGGCCCAGTGTGATACCTGTCAGAAGGTTAAAGCTGTGCACTTGAAACCAATAGGAGAACTTCAGCCATTGCCCATTCCAGCATGGAAGTGGGAGGATATTAGTATGGATTTTGTAGTGGGTCTACCCAAGACATCAAAAGGTTATGATTCTATATGGGTTATTGTTGACAGATTTACTAAGTCAGCTCATTTTCTCCCTGCAAAGATAAGAGATTCTGCTTTTACCTATGCTAAGATCTACATGTCTCAAATCATGAGTTTACACGGGATACCTAAGACCATTGTTTTTGATAGAGGCACATAGTTTATCTCCCAATTTTGGAAGCAATTACATGATTCACTGGGTAGTGAACTTTTGCATAGTACAGCCTATCATCCTCAAACTAGTGGGCAGACTAAAGGAGTCAATCAAATACTTGAAGACATGTTGAGAGCATGTGTTCTCAATTTTCTAAAAAAATGGGATGAGTGTTTACCTTTGGCAGAGTTCTCATATAACAACAGTTATCAAGAAAGCATCCAGATGGCACCATTTTTGAGGCATTATATGGTCATAGATGTAGAACTCCATTAAGTTGGTCCGAACCTGGAGAAAGAAGATTTTTTGGAGTTGATCTTGTAAAAGAAACAGAAGAAAAGGTTAAATAGATACAACAAAATTTAAAAGTGGCACAATCTCGCTAGAAGAGTTATGCGGACAAAAGGCGTCGACCATTATGGTTTAAGAAGGGAGATTATGTGTATCTAAAGGTGTCACCCATGAAAGGAGTTACTCGGTTTGGAGTCAAGGGTAAATTAGCACCTCGATACATTGGACCATTTCAAATTATAGAAAGGTATGGACAATTAGCATATCGTCTGCAATTGCCTGAACAATTGTCGGCCATACACAATGTGTTCCATGTGTCCCAACTCAAAAAGTGTCTTTGAGTGCCGGATAAGGTTGTCGATGTCGAAGGAATTGAACTTGAACCTGATTTGACTTACTCTGAGTATCCAATCCGAGTATTGGATCAAAAAGACCGTGTTATTAGAAGCAGAACAATCAAGTGGTACAAGATATAATGGAATCAACATTCAGAAGAAGAGGCTACTTGGGAATCAGAAGATTACCTATTGAAGAACTTCCCGGAATCCTATGCCTCCATCTAAGTTCTCTTTCCCTCTACGAGTTGTAACTCCTTTAGTGTAAGTTGTAAAACACTTTTCCCTTATGTATTTAGTTGAAGTGTGTTTTCTTGACACATTTCCTTTTCCATTACTTTACCTACATATTTAAATCTCGGGACGAGATTTCTTTAAGGGGGAATGGCTGTAACACCCTTGGTGTTATGATAACTAAAACCTATCATGTCATCATATGCACTACAAAGCATTCATGTTTAAGTCAACCTTGATATGCATCAACTAAAACAAGTTTACATTTCATAGGTTGCTTGTGTTTCTGAATTGTTGTGTCACATGAAATCATAAAATCTAATTTTGAATGTCATCCAAAATACTTAGGTGATGATCTATGTACTTGAGGTGTAAACCGTGTTTACACTAGTGTCAAGCATAGTGTATAAATCTAAGTCCAACCCTTAAAAATGATTTCCATATTTGAAGTTGAATTTGGATTTCAAAGCTTATTCCCAAGTCTTGCAATTCAAATCTAAATTCAAATTAGAAAGTTATAAAATGTTTTTCAAAAAGTCAACTTGGTCAACCAAGGGTGTCATTGGGTAATTGACATAAAAATGTCCTTGGATGATGTTTGTGATCACTAATGACCAACCAATTAATTTAGAAATCAAATCGAGTTTGAATTCGGTTTGAAAAACCCTTTATTTCAAAAAGCTTGTTTTACTCCCTTTTTGATAACTCAAAATCTATAAGGAATTTTGATATACTCTAAAAATATGGTTTGTAGATCTTGACAAGAGCTACAAGTTTGGTATTGAAAGTTTTTCAAGTTTCCAAAAATAAATTCAAATGAATTTGAAAATACAGTTTTTTAGCATTTGTCCCCTTTTGATTTTAAAACCATAATTCAAAAATTATGCATAATTTGGGAAAGCTTTATATATGAAAAATGTTTGGTTTGAAAATCTGAGTATTTCATAATTTTGAACATTTTCAAGTTTTATTGAAAAATCAAAAGTAATTTCAAATATTTGTTTCTAGGGTTTTATTCCCCTTTTGAATTTGAATTCATATTTCAAAAACTAAGTAGAATTTCAAAATATTTGTTAAATGAAATGTGTAGCTCTTGAAAAGTTATGCAAATGATATTTTGGTATATTTTCAAGTTCTTATGTAATTTCAGGAGTAATTAGCACAGTTTCAAAATCTGCTACAGTACCAAGACCTATGGGCAGCCGCCATCGCCGGCTTTTCACGCCGCGCCGCCGTCCATCGGCGCCATACCGCCCTGCCACGGCTGCCAGCTTGCCCCAGGATGCTTGAAACTTCATCGTAATCGTGTCGCCCGTCCGTGCGTCGCCGTTGGCATATATATATGGCTGGCCACTGCCGTTTCCCTTCTTTTCCTTCCCTGCCGCCACCGCCGACGATCGTCCTCTGCCGGAAAAATTTGCCGCTGTCGCTCCATCGTCGCCCGCTTGCTCTTGCCAGAACCTCCGCAACGCCCTTGCGCTTCTCTTGAGCCAGCTTGCATCGCCTTTCATCCCTTACATCGCCCAGGCCGCCGTCGTCTTCCTCGCGGCCGGTCGTCGAGCCGCTGTGGAATCGCCACCGTCGACCATCGCCAGGGTCGATTATTTATCTTCATTGACCCCACTATCATGTTCTCCATGCTATCATGCTCCTCATGCGCACTTTAGTTCGCTCTCTAGTGGACAGGACACACCGGAGCACCGTCCTTGCCACCGGAGCACCGCCGCCGTCTGTAGCTCGTCTCTGCTCACCACCGAGCCTGATATCGTGCGCATCATCACCGCGGTGAGCTCCTACACCTGTCCATGCTCTCAATTTCACCTCTACCACGCCGTAGCGTCCAGCCGCCGTGGCTCGCCGCCGGCACGGTCTTGCCAGCGCCGCCGCGCGCTTAGCCGTCTGAGCTAGGGGCCAGTAGCAGCTTCATCTTCTGGCCTAACGTGTTCGCGTTCATGTCCTGCACATGCTTGTGCACTAGCCATCACCGGAGAAGCCTTCGGTGAGCTGTGCCACTGCGTCGGAGCTCCGCCGTGCCACCATGGCCGCCGGCGTGGGTGCTGCCGGCGCTCAGCCACTTCTTTAACTCGCCCAGCTTGTTCTTCTTGTCGAGCAGAGCACGTAGGGCCAAACCCCATCACCGGAGACCTCACTGCCGGTGAGTAATCGCCGGTTAAAATCGTCGCCGCCGGCGGTCAACTCGGGAAAGAATTCCCTTTTTTCTATTTTCAGAAAATGTTTAAAATGCTATTTTCTTCCATAATTCATAGTAAATCATGTACTGATCCAAAAATTATGAAAAAATTTTAGTATTCTCTTTAGGATGTGCTCTACCTAGGAAAAATATGAAATGCGAAATTTGAGTAATTTTTGCATAAATTAAAATTAGTCCTTTTAATTGAAAAATGTATCTTCTTTTATTTTTATTAAATAAAATAAATGGCTTTTATTGTTGAAAATTGTTTTTCCATCTAATTAGACCAAGATCTATCCAAAATAAAATTTTGAGCTCAACTAGACAAATTTAATTTTATGCCTTTATTTAAATCTTTTTAATTAATTAATTAACCCCTTTAATCATGATTAATCATTATAGGGTTGTTTGACTTTGGGATTGATTGATGACCTTGGGTCATTGACCTTAATGACCCTTGGCACTTTAATTAATTGTTTGCGCTTACTTGGATCATGCCATTAGGGTTTAATTAACATTATTTTATGTGTTTAATGAACTTTTTTATTAAATAGTTAACCCTAACGAGCTTAGTAAGTAAGTTTTGTTGGCTTGAAACTTTATCATGAAGGAAAGTTGTACTCAAATCCTTAATCTAGTTATGCATCCATCGAGCATCATGTTTACTGTTACATCATGTTGAAGCATATCATTTTATCGTATAGTATCTGTTAACGGAGAGTTTAACTTTGTCGCACTAGATCCCGAGGAAGAGCAGACTCAGGAGTTGGGTGTTGATCCAGAGCTCAAGACCGTCTACCCCGACCACCAAGGCAAGCCCCGGATACATTTAAACCCTTCCTTAGTTTTATAAACAGTTTTATTGCTTCAGTTTATGAAATGTTGCATTAAGTAATAGGAGTTGAGTGAAAACCCACCAACTGTATTACCTATCTTATTTCCATATTCCTTGTTACCTATTTCTGGAAAATGCGTAGTAATGCTTAGCCCTGCTTAATTAGCTAGGTTTTCAAAAAGTAAAAGAATGCAAAAGATGAGTTTGGTTTTTCTTGATGGAATCATGATGATAATTAATAAATTGAGTCCAGACGGTTAACTTTCTTTGGGAAAGGAGTCCCTCTTTAGTGTTTCCATCTATTGATGACCTAGGCCCTATTCGTTGTAGGCCTGCTAGATCAAGACTAGAAAATCCACATACAATGGTGTGATATACCGTGGCTTAGCTTCCCACGTATATCGATACATTTGGACTCAGAGATCCCAGGTATATCGTGTGGTCGGTATACATGTTGGTTGGAGCCTCACGTATACCGTATGGTCTGATATGCATTTTGGTTGGAGCCTCATGCATATCGAGATCTAGGTCCTAGCTGGGTACAATCGATTCGAATCGCCGTTGCTTCTCGGAGAAGAAGACTTGATCACTGCCCTACATCGTAGTAACAACTTAAATTCTAGTTAAGGAATAAGAATGGAGTTGGTTGGTAATCTTGAGGTAGAGCAAGAAAACTTTTCTTTCTGTCAAACTAAATTCTTATTTCTTGCAAGCCTTACCTTGTCCCTCTAGCCTACATTTCCTGAGTCTTCACCCCTCTTTCTCGTCGGGTCAGTCTTGTTGAATATTTTTGTACTCAGGGTTTGTTGAACCCTTGTTGCACGTGAGCCCCATGAGCAGGTTTGCTTTGCATCCTGCTGCATGACAGTCGTTGCGGAAAGTGACGATGAGTAGGAACTTTGGCTCTTGGGCAGAGCGTACCGTCAGGGTGTTGTAAATAAGTTATCTATAGCTACTCCACTACTACTATGGTTTGTAATAATCCAACTTAAGGTTTGTAAAGTTTTGAACTAAATAGTTTGTAAATTTATGTTATTATAATCCTTTCGCTATTTTACTCTGATGTACATTATTTGTATAAAACTATTGTAATACTGCAATGTCTCTTTATAATGATTGATCCTGCTCGGAGAATCATGGATGATTCGAGATTTACCCGATAGACCTTTTAAGTCTTATGGAACACATGCATTGTTATCAAATGTCTCTTTAGACAATGATAAGTGCATGTGGGCCATATTATTTAGGAGGTTCTGCCACAAGGGTCCACCATAGTGGCTTGTCACTGGGGCCCTCACGCGTCGCCTAGCCATTGCATTGCTTCACTTTTGACTGGGACTATGGGACTATGACCCTAATTATATTAATGAGTTCGATCAACTTGTCATTATTGGCGTGGAGATCCGTCCTTGCCAACCTTGAGATAGCTCTCATATATGGAGCTGTAGTGATGGCCTCGAGTTGATCCCTCACAAATCCATTAGTTACATGTGTGAGTGCAACCATAAGATACACCAAGTGCTATAAACATAATCCCTGCATCCAGAGCTACAAGTGCGGCTGCTTTCCGATTAATTTCTTTTGTTTCTTTTAGGTTCATTGGCCACGAATGATTTCCATTAGTAAGATATGTGTTTAGTTTTTAAGAATTGATATTTGATTCCTTTACTTGCAACTGTAAGGGAGATGAAGCCGAGATTGTGTCCTAACCTTTTTCATGTCACGTCTTCTATACTATGTGCACTTGAAATTGAGATCAATTTCAGGCATTATTCTCCTTGCCAATGAAGCATTCAGGTTTGGGAGGCGAGCCGACGAGGCGGAGGTGGGAGTGGGGACAGAGCTGCGAGACAACAGAGCTGCCACTGGCCTCGGAAGAGGATTCGGTTGGCCTTCTTATGGAATGATCAATTGAGTTCTTACAAGGTAAGAGGAAGATATATAGTGTAGGAGAGTGCTAGCTCGTAGTAATCTAGGTTTTTGGATTTGTTCCCCCTCTAACGGAACCCCTACCCACCTTACACTACCGGAATCAGCTGATTTGCCGAGTGCCTAATACACTTGGCAAAGGCTACATTGCACTCGGCAAAGCCTTTGCCGAGTGCAACAATCGGCAAAGAGCACTCGGCAAAAAATTGGGTCGGTGAAGGATCTTTGCCGAGTGCAATTTATTGGGCGTCACACTCGGCAAAGTTTGGCACTTGGCAAAGATAAAAATTAAAAAACTCAAAAATAATAGAAAAAAGTTTTAAATAGGGAAGGGACCCACTGGCCAGCCCCCACGGGCCTCTAGCCATGGTATTTTTCTTAGGATTTTTGCACACTTTGTGGCAATGGGGATTCAAACTCATGACCTCTCTCTCGCGCGGTTTCTGCCTTAACCACTGCACTACACTATCACATATGTCCATAAGTAGTTTTAGTACCTCACATATTATAGCAAACCGAGTGTAAATCTCTTTTTTATGCTCTAAACGATTTCAAATAGAAAAGTTGTCTTGAAATCTACACTTTTCGTTTAGAAAGATTTTCCATCCGAGGTGCTTTACAAAATTTGAATTTCAAATTTGAGAAATTCAAATGTAGGTTTAGCATGGCAAGATAAACTCAAATGAAAAAGTTGTCAACTACAACCTTTCATAACTTTTTGAGATCTACAAATCTTATTTTGAATATTTTTCCATCCGAGGTCATTTAAAAAATTCATATTTTGAATTTTTAAAATTCAAACGTAGTTTAACATGGCAAGGTGAACTCAAATGAAAAAGTTTTCAACTACAATATTTCATAATTTCTCAAGATTTACAACTTTGTTTTGGGTGATTGGTCATTTGATCATTTAAAGTTTAGAATTCAAACGTAGTTTACAAATCATATTATCTCCTCTTGTAGTTTTATAAACTTTAGGGAGACATGTAAGATTTGTGAACAAATTTATTTTTACTTTGTTAAATGAAGAAACTACCAAAATAAATTTTGTAGACCTTGATGAGTTAAACAACTTTGTAGTTGAAAACTTTTTATTTGAATTCGTTTAAGGCTTAAATTTGAGTTGAAATTTTATTTGCCGAGTGCATTTTTTTTTACATCTTTGCCGAGTGCCAAAGAAAACGCTCGGCAAAGAATTCTTTGCCGAGTGTTTTTTCTGGCACTCGGCAAAGAGGCTTCTTTGCCGAGTGCCTTTTCTCTGCCGAGTGTATTTTTTGGCACCCGGCAAAGAAAAAACACTCGGCAAATTATGATTTTCCGGTAGTGAGTTTGGGCGTCTCCAATGGCTGACTCATAAGACAACTCTTAGCATATTTTTTATATTTTAATAGAAGAGACAGAGCAACTATCTTTTGACTAAGAGATAGTCTTATACACACATTTAAAAAAATATGTGAGAATGGCATATGGGGTCATTCATATTATAGCTATATGCTAAAAGTTTGCACTATTGAAAAACTTAGCTTAGAGTTAGCAACTAGCTTATACAGCTGCGGATGCTCTTATATGCCGACGGGCGAGAACAGTACAAGGAAAGTGTGTTCTGGAAGCTGCCTTTGGGCGGGAAAGGGATCGGAGCGCTAGGGTTTCATGTTCTCCTGGTGGTCGTGGCCAATAGCGCTAAACTGCCTCTCACATCATCTATACGATCCTGGGGATGACTGTTATAGGCCAGAGTTGCTGTTGTGCCTGACCACCTAAGCTTGTGTTTCTGTCATACGTGAAAGGGAAGGGGCGCATGCTAGGGCCTTGTTTAGATTCTAAATTTGGCCACCAAATGTACTATGTAGAATTCTTATTCCCCGTCGCATTAAAATACCGGCACATATATGGAGTACTAAATGTAGATGAAATTAAAAACTAATTACATATTTTTGTTGTACTTTGTGAAACGAATATTTTGAGCCTAATTAGTCAAAGTTTGGATAATTTTTACCAAATACAAATGAAATGGTACAGTACATTGATTTGACGTGGCACTATGCAGAATGCCAATTCTGCCTCCAACTAAACACGGCTAAGGAGAAATTGATCGGTAGGCCCACACCCCATCTCTTTCATCATGCAGAGCTGTGGGCTCGTTGTTGTTGTGTTATGTCACACCCTACGCCTGACCTTGTGCCAGGTGTGACCGACATGATGTAGCGAGGGTGAGGAGACAGGCCTAGCATCCTGTGGTTGTGTCCGCGTGTTAGACTCTGGCCCCTACCTAAGCCCAGAGCAAGATTTCCCTCGTGTGCCCCGTGCGCTGTTGTTCGGGTGGGTGCTTCTAGAGCGCATGACTCCTAGTCTTCCTTGGTCGGTCAAGGCTATCCAAGGCTAGGAATACCTCAACCTCCAAGCCCCCAAGCACCATGACATGGCTGTGCAGGCTTTGCTTTAGGGCTTCTTTTGTAAGGCTTTAAGCCACATAATGAGTGGGTTGTTCCCGTTATATAGTATGGGCGTGTGAGCGTCCCTTAGCCCTGACCGGTCTAGTACCTCCAACTATCGCAAAAGTCTGAATTTCAACCTTTAATTTTAAAACCAGATAACATTGACCCTCCACCTTAAAAAAATTCATGACCCTGACTGGTTTTCTAGACGGTTCTGCATAGTTGCATGAGTTGATTCATCTAGTGGCACTTGCGAGTCGTTTTGCCGGTGATTTCTTGTTACTCTTGGTGAGCACCATCACCTAGCCGGCTTGGAGATTGTTGGAGGCGTTGGGAAGAGTTGGTGATTGTTCTTGCCCACCTTCGGTGTTGATTTGTAAGAGGTTCTTGTGCTTTTCCTCGGCGGAGCGCCAAAAGCAACTTTAGTAAATTGCTCGTGTCATTGAGTTACCTCGCTTGAGAGTGGAGTCTTGCGGTTCCCTTGCGGGGGAGTGCCTTGTGGGGCAAGTGGCTTGAGGGTCACACCGAGGAACCATCTAAGTGGAGGTCGACACAATGGGGACTAGCTTGTCGGTGTACAAGTGAACCTCGGGAGAAAAATCATTGTGTCATCTCTTGTCTCCCGGTGATTGGTTCTTCATCGATATATTTATATTGTTGTCATTGTGATCGATTGAATATCATCTTGGTGATTGGCAACAACTTCACTCCACCGTCGATATTGAAATTGCTATCCTACCCCTTGTATTTACTTTATTATATATATTCATATTGTATAGCTTGTGTAGAATAGATTATCTTGATAGCTCAATAGATTAGAAGGTAGTGACATAGTCTTTGCGTGACATAGAGATCATAATATATATTAGAATTGTCACTAGGAGGCTTGCTCTCAATATAGGCTAGGCAAAACCACGTTTACGCTATTTGTTATACTAATCAAGTTTTGTCTAGTGGTTTGTAGAATTTTTAATAAGCTATTCGCCCCCTCTAGCCATCTAGGACCTTACAAGTTGTGGCGTGTTCCATCCTTCTTGTTGTTGCATCCTATGTTTGCGGTGGTGCGTGGTTGAGGTTGGGATCGGAAGCGTTGTTGGTGTTGGGGATGCCCCTTGCTAATTCGGCTGATGTAGTCTCCTGGTGAAGCTTGCTGGCGATGCCAACGTGTAGTGCATAGATGCTGAAGTTGTTAACTTTGTCATGCATGGTACCGATGTGCCTAGGTGGTGCGAGGTATCGGTTGTTTCCCGGTCGATGCACATGACAAAATCGCGAGTGATGCGTCAGGTGAAGTTTGCCTACTCATCTATGGGCTCATGCTTCGATGGGTAGAGGAACAATAGTTGTGCCACATCTGTCAAGTGAAAAGCTACATATCAAACAAGTTGAACTGTAGATAAATGTTGCAGCTTGAAGAGGAGTTGCATTCGAGAGAGCTACGATGATGGATCTGTGGAGCCATCATACATCAGGGTTGTCAGCCAGGTTGTGATGGTTGATTGAAGTGGTGGTTGTAGTGGTGTTGCCGAAGTGATCAGGTGTTCCTGAGATTGGGTATGGGGGCTCCTACGGCATTAGCAACTAGATGGTCGGCTGCAGTAGATGGCGGCCTACTTGGGCTGGCTGCATGGCCAATGGATTGACCATGGACAGTATTGGAGCTTCGGTGCACGACAGCAAGGGTGGCTGCAGTGCTACTGGTGTCACAAAAAAACTTTAGAGGGGCATCTCGAGGGATCTCCTTGAGACATGAATCCTTGCTGTTGCAGCAAGTGTCGGACAGTAGCGAGTTGCTGCTGTTGTTGGTAGAGGTCACCTTGAAGGTGATGATCCCATTGTTCACATTCTGATGTAGGCATAATAGCAAGGGCAACTGCAGTGCTAGTGGTGCCACAAACAAGTTCTGTGACACCTCCCTGACGATCTTTAGGGTGTCGGATGAGAAAGATTCATCCATCTTGGTTTTGATGAAGGATTCATCGCCAGCGATCATAACTTGTTGTGTCTTCATAGTATGGTTGTCAACGGCGGTGTCTAGATCCAATCTGGCTTGGACTGTGGTGGTGGTGGTGACATACAGGTGGGCTTGCTCAATGCCCTCAGAATCGGTGATGGCGGTGTCGCTATGGAGACGTGCCAACTTGTCCTCGCTGGCCTTGAGATGTTGATCCAGGTTGGTGAGCATCTCATTAAGATTGATAGTCAAGGAGTCGATGATCTTGATGGTGGTGGAAGTCATGGATCGTTGCCTGAAGGATTGTTGTGGTGGTCTCGGGATACTAGTGTTGAAGGTGTGGTGGGGAGGAGGTTGTAGGGCAGCAGCTATGGAGGAGGAGGCTTGCTGTGTGGCGGAGGGAGGGGTGGTGGTGGCGTTAGGGCAAAGAGAGTGAGAGAGAGATCATCGTAGAGGGAAGAGAAAAGACTTACAGAAATTCCTTCTTAATCTCAATGGTTACATAGCTTCTCTATTTAGTCTTGGGTAGACAACTTCTCTCTTTAGCAATCTAAAGATGGAAGTCCTTATAGATGTGGACTCCTTCCTATCTTAACTAATCCTATTCCTATTGGAGATCCTCAAGATATGGATAGTGGAATGGCGAGGGCTCGCCCTTGCATGTGCACGCCCACCCTAGGTGGCAGCGTTGCTACTGCCATCATTGGCGGCCTCCCTGGCGCCGTTGCTGTTGTCACCACTTGGGTCATGCAGACATGCCTACTTGTCCTCGCTGGCCTTGAGATGTTGATCCAGGTTGGTGAGAATCTCATCAAGATTGATAATCAAGGAGTCGATGGTCTTGATGGTGGTGGAATCCATGGATCGTTGCCTAAAGGATTGTTATATTGTCATCTCTGGATACCACTGTTGGAGGTGTGGCGGGGAGGAGGTTGTAGGGTAGCGGCTATGGAGGACGAGGCGTGCTGCATGGGGGAGGGGAGGGGCCGGGGTAGTGGCGGCATTAAGGCAGAGAGAGAGAGAGATCGGCGCAAAGAGGAGAGAGAGAGAGAAGAGATAAGCCTTACAGAAATTTCTTCTTAATCTCAATGGTTGTGTAGCTTCTCTATTTAGTCTTGGGTAGATGACTTCTCTCTTCAGCAATCTAAAGATGGAAGTCCTTATAGATGTTAACTACTTATCTTAAGTAATCCTATTCCTATTGGAGATCCTCCAGATATGGATAGTGGAATGGCGAGGGCTCGCCCTTGCATGTGCATGCCCACCCCAGGTGGCGGCATTGCTACTGTCGTCAATGGCGGCCTTCCTGGCGCCGCTGCTGCTGTTGCCGCTTGAGCTTTGGGCCCTCGTGGGACTTGTAGCACCTACTAAGTTTACATCTAAGGTAATTTTATTGGATTTAGGTAGTGTCAGCAAGTGTATGGTTTTTGAAATGTGCCAAAATAAGCAGAAAAATAACGACAAAGCCTTTTAGACCCTTTTTATCCATTTGCTGCATTGTTTTTATTATGTATTTTGACAAGGTAAATATCTAAGTACATAGAAAAAGTTATGTATCTAAAAAGGTCAAATATTTTATAATTTCGAATAGAGGGAGTAGCTAATAGCTCATAACTAATAGTATTAGCTAGCTAACTATTAGCTGGTTTGGCCCAACTCATGAGATTGTTGTTTGTTGGGTATTCAGTTGTTAATTAGCTAGACTATTAGTTGGACCTGTTTGGACCCAAAAGAGATAATTTTTGCAGCTAAGTATTACTGTATGGATCCATATAGGACCTTAATCCAAGCATTGGGGTGGCCCACAAAATAATCATTACCCATATTCATGGATGTGTATTTGTGACCTTTTGTCGAATCTAAACTTCTACTACGGTATCTAAGCTTACACCCATAATCTAAGGAAATTACTTAAAGCTTGAAAGGATCACTTACTCAAAGGAAAAGAAATAGTTATGAACAATAAAGATGAAGAGTAGGTACCATTAAAATTGTGCCTTCTATCCTTGAGGAGCTCTATAATTCTGTCGATGAGTTGCTTCATTTCGCATGGTCCATCTTTGCAGAAAAACTTTGTGTCGTTAAGTTGAAGGAGGATGTTTTTGAAAATCATCATTATATCAGGATTAAGGGAAACCGAGACAAAAATATGGCAATCAAATTTTGATTTAAGATCTTGAAACAATGAATTGGCAAGAGTAGTCTTCCCCAATCCTCCAAATCCAACAATAGAAATTATGTTTGATTGCTGCCTTGATGATGGTAATGAGTGGTCCTGTTCCAGGAGTCGCTTAGTTAGTTCATTCTTTGGCCCACCAATACCAACCAGCACTGTTGCCTTTGTGTACATAGCTTCTAGGCGAGGATCAACATGCACAATATCTGGCCTGGTAGTAGTGTTGTCACCCTTTTTTGAAATGACAATGTTGTCAATCTTGTACCTATCTCGATGCTCAGCGACCTTCCTGACCTGGTCCATGATGTCTTTGACAACATTGTGGATCTTATGTGGCCTTGTTGTACAGATTGGTGGCCTTAGCAATGAGCCCCTTGAGGCTGAACGGCTTGGTATGGTCATGCTCCTTGCCCCGCAACATGAAGGTGTCGACTTCATCTTCTATGTCATAGGATAGCTCCCTCACATCACTGGCCCAAATCTTGACCTGCTCATCAAGCTGGTTCGGTGGCACCTCAGCCACCTTGCGGAGGGCTGTTGTCATGCTTGTCAGCTCTTCCTCGAGTTCCTTGATCTGTGCCTTGACACCCTTCTGCAGTTTGTATTCACCAACCACCAGTTCCGCAAGCTTGGGGAGGAGAGTATTCATGGCCCCAGTGGCAAGATTCATCTTGGCCTAGCTTGTTTTGGTGGCAAACACTTGCTTAATAACGTATACAACTTTGAAAAACTGGACACCTGATTATTAATAAATTTTCAGACAACTGAACAAATTAATAAAGCGGAAAAAAAATGCAGACAACAAAAATAGAGGTGATCCAAAATTGGATTACAATATATCAAACCAAACTAGATCAAATATTCAACACAGACAAACTAGTGAGCATTTACCGAGCTTGTTTAAATTCTTTAAATTCGCCCAAGATTTCTCCCGAAGAAAACTGTCCAAGATTCTGCAATGAAGGAAACATTGAGAAATAATCCAAAGGAAGAAAGACAAGTAAACTCCTATAGTTTTGGAGGAAATATGCAACCAGAAAACAAATAAAGAGCTCTGATGCAAGGGGAAAGCTACCCTGTGAGGTAATCATGCAGCCCTGTGTCTCCCTTCTACTGAATGTTCTCCACGCCACCCAGTAGAGCCATCTGTCTGGTGGATCTCTCGCCCCCTCGCAGCTGAGACGGAGGACAGGAGAGTGCACCCTTTGCCTTGGCTAAGAGAAGATGGAAGCCATGAGCAATAATAACTTAGGGAGACATCTTTTGTGGATGTCGACTTCACGAGATAAGCCTCTCGCTAAAAGCAAAGTGATTTCCACATTCGACAAAAAAAAAGATGGTCGCCCAAAGCATCAGTGCCCATGATCACCACCCTTTAGTTTGTGCTGTGCCCACGTTTTTGGTGATAGAATATCAGCTTTAACGCGGATAATTCCAAGGCAGGTACCTAAAAGCCAATTATGTTTGTACCATTCATCAACCCTTACCTCTACATAGGTTAGCTGTATTTTTTTTGACCGAAAGTTAGCTGTATTTTTTATTGAAGACGTGGATAATTGGATATCATGTGATGTCTTCGAATAGGATTTAGAGCTGATTGATGTGTGTCCAGGGACCATGATTGCTTACTTATACTGCCCCAAAAATTTTGACAGAGAAATGAAAGCGAGTTTAACGATGAAAGCTAAGGCAAAAAAAAAATCTTACAAGAACTGAAGATGCACAGATATTGTCCAACGGTGGAACCCGAGTTGATTGGACACAAACTTGTGGTCCAGACATCAAACAGCGGCATAGATGGTACTGGGTAGGAAGGAACGGTCCAATTGGGTGTCTGCACACCCGACCTGTCGTTGGTGGCGCTTGTCTCTCTTGGATGTATGGTAAGGTATTGTTGGTTGTAAACATGGTCTCATTCCTAACCTTATCAACCAACATACTAGACTCTCTTCTTGATTGAAGTTTCTGTACTGTGTTGTTTGCTCATCTCAAACAAATGAACTGCAAAGAAAAAGGCATCACACTGCAGGAAAAAAAGAGTCATACTAATTCTGTAAAATTTATCTTACATGTTTTACCAATACGGTAGATATCTTACAAGGCAAGAGCAACGTAATGTCAAAACAAAAAAAAAATGGTTATGGATACAATCAACCAAGAAGGAATTATTCATAGGTACTTCTTTCATTCATATGCCATGCTGGATAGAAATACTGTTTGCAAAAACAAATGCTCATGCTAACAAGAATGTTGTGTGTATCTATCTTATACTCTGCAACTTAAAAGTGTCACTATTACAAGACACAATTAGTACACTGCAATGTAGCAAGGTGCTACAACTGAATGACAATAGGCGAGGACGTCAGATCAATGATCTTTGGGCAAATGCTGGAAACGCAGTCTCTTCGCCGGAGCCGGCCTACTGGGGTCGGGGTAACCAAGTCTACCACATGGTTTCCATCAAGGATACGGCAGCCATCACCATCATCTGAACTAGCATTGGGCATCAATAACGGAGACATCAGTCCTGTCTCTTCTTCCAATCCGTCATCGCCGCTGCACGAGCTCAAGGAACACAGAGGCGATGTTCTTGGTCCACTCAGTTCTCTTCTTGTGTCAAGGATTTCGCTCCATTCCATTGGAGGAGCGAGCTCGTCAGCTAAGTCATCCTCGACATCAGAACCTGCAGCTCTGGTTTGCTCGTCCATTGGCTGCACTTGATCATCAGAGGACGATTGCTGGAAACAATGGTCAGAATATGAATATCCATCTCGGAGAGGCGAATCAGACAGTTCTTCGTCATTGTCTTGGGGCTCCTCAGGGTCACGGATGTCATTGCCATCCTCTACAGATGACGGGCCGTCGGCCTGGCACTGCAGATCCTCCATCGCGCAGACGACAGTCTTCATCTGGCTCGGCAGCGACGGGCAGCCGGCCGTGAACTTGGTGTTCTTCGAGGAGAAGAAGTTCACCGTCAGGTTCAGGCTGACGACACACCATCAAATTCCATGTCAGTATATATACCATGACCGTCATGAATAGGCAAGAAATGCAGAGACAGGAATGGAGATTCAGAGATAAAGGAAGCTGCTTTTGCTTACTTTTCCCATGAGGGGAGGTTGAGCATGGTGTACGCGAGCTTGACCTTGTTGCCGATGCCGCCGAGCGACTTGAATTCGGCGGCGGCCTTGCGCACGGCGAGGGACTCCGTCGGGTGATGCCACGCCCACTCGAACTGCAGAGGAAACAGACCTCTTCAAAACAGCAAGAGGAACACATTAAGATCTCCGTTCGAGAGGACGGAGGCAGAGACCGGGCAAGGAGGCGCGTACGTACCTGGAGGGCGGCGACGTTGGATGGGAACCCGTAGATGCAGAGCACCATCTCCCATGGCCGGCCGCGGCGGGTCCGCCACGCGCCGCTGCTGATCTCGCCGTTGTGCTGCCGGATCCGGCGCCGTGGGTTCACCGTGAAGCCGATGTACGTGCGGCCCTTGCTGCGCGGGCACAGGGACCGGAGCAGGTAGCAGCAGAAGAACCCACCGCCGCCGGCGCCGGTGGCAGTTCCGTTTCCCTTGGGCGGCGGGCGCCCGCCTTCCGCGCCGCCGTCCGCAGCGTCGCAGTCGCCTTCGTGGTCGGCGTCTCCTGGCGCCCGTGCGGGTTTCCTCCTCCTCGGCCTCCAGGTGCCCCTCGCCGCCGCTCCCCTCCTCGCCATGCCCCTCACTCGCCTCCCTGCGCTGCGCCTGGGCGTGTGATTGTGATTGGATTCTGCAGTTTTTTTTTTCTAGAGAGAGAAGGGGATGATTTGACCGTTGGAATCTGCGAGAAGGGAGAGAGAAAGAGCCGTTGGTGACTCATCGATGGTGAGGACACGTGTGGGCTCCGGTATCGTCGGCCCAATTGCATCTGCCGATTGGGCCTGATTCGTGAGGTAATAACGGGAAAAGGCTTTTCTCCTCAGCTTTCGTGGTTCTTCGATTTTTCATTTTCTCCACGCGTTCATAAAACCTGATTTTCCCTCGTTGTAACTAAAGCTGTATAGTTTGTGACTTCGATCTTTCTGGTGTGACTAAATTGACCATTTAGGAGGAAAAATTGGATTTTATTGATAGTTTAAGAAAGTAAAACAAATAACAAATAGTTTTCTTTGAAATTTGATGAAATTCAAAATCACAACTGATTTATAACCTCAAAAAAATATTTATACCAGACTATTATGAAAATTGGTTTCATAGATTTCCAAAATCATGCTATATTTTTTATATTTTTATAAGAAGTTGTTCTACTTTCTTTGAGAAGAAAACATGTTTTACCTCGTCAAGAGGGGCTAGCACAACAAGATCCCAAGAAGTAAATGCATAGTTACATAGATGCAAATATTTCTTTTAGGCGCTTAGCTCCTGCAACGCACCAAAATCTTGCCTCATCCTTGATCCTAGAAATGGTCTAGCTGGTAGTGATTAGATTAATCTAGACCGCAGACCATCCAGCGGGTTTGCCCGTAGTCGCCACCGATCTGAGATGGTACCAATCCTTGCCAATGCTCTGTCCATGGGAATTCTCCACCTGCCCACAGCTTGGTAGTATTCTAAGGCCATGTTTGGATCATATAGCTAATCATTAGTTGCTAATAATTGGCTCCTCTAGATTTAAGTAAATCTTTTTTTAGGAAATCCAAATAGGTCTACCTATTACACAAGGAATTGGATCCTCTAGATAATTGTTAGCTATTACCCAAGTAACAATTGTATCTTACAAGTTGGGCCCAACCAAATAATAGCAACTAATATTAGATATGAGCTATTAGCTAGTTAGCATTGATCGGATCCAACCAAATCCTAAATCCTATTTCGTATACTCTTGAAGAGTTATTTGAGGCTTGGGCAGGGACCTCAAAAGACTAAAAGGCCATATATATAGTGTAAGTCATCTCATGATAAATTTAGAAAGTCACGCGAGATTACAAATAGAGACATGAATTTACTACCAATGTTTATAACTACTTTGAGACATCAACTCTTCTTACTCCATAGAGAATAAGGACATAGGGCTAACTCCATGATTTTATAATTTGAGCTCCTCAATAGGTACTCTAAATACCAACGTTTTGATTTGCGCTAATTACACTAGACCATTTCAATCTCAACACTTCATATATAACGACGCACACATCCGTAATCTGGTTTTTATATAAGATGGTGATATGATGAAAACATTTCATTTGCTCGAGTGCTATGCGCACAAGGTGATATAAAATATAGAGTTAACCTTTTCAATGCCAACAAAAAAAAGGTATGACTTCTCTTTATGTCACTGGAATTATTAAATTTGCTTTGGGTGGCACACTATTTGAACTCACATTTTGCTCCTTAAAACAAACAAAAGTGCTCTGAAGCACTAGCTCACGTTCCCTCCATACGACACAAGCAGGGACAGAATCACAGAGCAATGTACCTCGTACCAGAACCCTCGTTGCCACCTGTGTCAACCTCCGTTTCAAAGTGTGACGTTTGTTACCTACTTCCACTGACCCAGAGGTGCCGTCGAATTTTTTTTTATTTTTAATTTTTTTAAAAAATTTATAATTTTAATTTTTTTCGAATTTTGACAGAACTAAAAACGCCCACGCGTTATATGTGACGTGGTTCAGGGCCGGCGGCGGCCGGCCCCTGACGCCCGTTTTTTGGCGGCGAAGTGCGCGCTGTGTGGGCGTTTTTTGCGCGCCAGAGGGCCGCCTGCAAAAGGGCGAGGCTGGCCGCGCAGTGGGCGTTTTTTGGGCGCCAGGGGCCGCCCGCAAAAGCCGGCACCGGCGGCGGCCGGCCCTGTGCCACGTCACATATAACACCCACACAGTGGACGTTTTGTAACTGTGGGCGACTAGTTTTGTCAAATTTCGAAACAAAAAATTAAAATTGTAAATTTTTTTAAAAAAATTAAAAATAAAAAGAATTCAGGTGCCGTCAGTGAGCACTTTAGCAGGCCTTATCCATTCCCACAGGCCAAACCAAACGCCATCCTCCACCCGATCGAGCACGATCGGGAGAACTGCTGCTGAGCATTATTTTTTTTAAGCCTCTCTGTAGTAAAAACTGCTGCTGAGCTGAGATTAGACGCTAACCCACGTCGGTAAAATTAAACAATGGCACACTTGGAATTGGAGATAAAACCGCATTCTTTGTCACAACTGATACACAGTTTACATTAAACTGGTGCTAGTCCATGCCGCAATACACATCGCGTCCAGTGGACACCTGCCCCCACAAAAAGCCAAATAATGTCCACGTCGAAACCAAACAATACATACTGCAAGCAAAGAGACAGACACCCTCTGAGAACCCAAAAACAAATGTCAAGCACCAAGCAAAGCTCGGTTGCTGAATTGTTGAAAATTGTACCGGGCAGCAATGGTCAGATTCATGCTGCTCTGCTCCTGCACCTGCGTGTCACCATATGACAAGGATGCCACCATCCTCTCCACCTCAAAAGTGACTTAAGGGACCCTGGCCTCACCATTAACTGACACTGTTGAGCCTCAACCAAAGCACGGGAGAACAGAGAAAGCAGAGCTCTGCTTTTTGTGAAGCAGCGGCAATGGCAGTAGGAACCTGGGTGAAGGTCTGCTTCCCTAGCCTTCCTCTTCTCCTCCTCCTCCTCCTGCAATTCTGTTTATCGTACTGTTCTGTCCCGTCCAATTCTCAGTGGCACGTGCACCTTCCTTGGAGGCGTTTCTCTTGATGTCTGAATCGGATTTAGGTTTGGTTAGGATTCGCGCAAAGATTTGGGTTTGTTCTTGTCCTGTCTCTTGTGATTTTGTGAAGTTTAAAAGTGAGTTGGGATCAATCGGTGATAGTAACGCTTTCGGCCTTGTGGTTAGCTGAAACCCACGAATTCGGGGGAATCGGACTCCTGTGTCCTGTTGTGTAATCTAGAAAGAAAGGTCGACGAGGGAATTTCGGTTCTGTCATCGATGGATCTTCGTCTTCCTCATGTCAAAGGCCTGCTGGCATGGAAATCGGTGATGCTGAAGTTCTGCTAGAGTCAACACTCAGCTTCTTTCGCAGCTGAATCATTCCCCCAGTTGCGAGCGTTGCAACTTCTGCTGCACCAGCAGTTTCAGATACAATATTTTTTTAGTCACTTGATCTGAACCAAATCATAAGCATGCCACACTTCTTCAAATTCTGATTCCATTTATGCAAAACTTAAGCCTCAATTTTCGTTTGAGGTGGCATGCTCGAGCTTAACTTCTTTGTGAAATTAGAGGTTCATCAGCGGAGATTAACTTCTTTGAAAATTCCACGCAGATGGAGCAGAAGGGTGCGGGGCCGGGAGCACGAAGCTCCCACGCCATCACGCTGATCGGACACACGGCCTACTCCTTCGGCGGCGAGTTCACCCCGCGCGTGCCGGTGGACAGCACGATGTACGCGTTCGACCTCGACACCCAGACCTGGTCCGCCCTCGCCGACGCGACGGGCGACGTGCCGCCGCCGCGCGTGGGGGTGACCATGGCGGCCGTGGGCGGCACAGTGTTCACCTTCGGCGGGCGGGACCTGGAGCACAAGGAGCTGAACGAGCTCTACGCCTTCGACACGGCGACGCGGACCTGGACGCTCCTCTCCTCCGGCACCGACGGGCCGCCGCACCGGAGCTACCACTCCATGGTGGCGGACGCCGAGGGCGGGAAGGTGTACGTGTTCGGCGGGTGCGGCGACGCCGGGCGCCTGAACGACCTGTGGGCGTACGACGTGGCGTCCGGGAGGTGGGAGGAGCTTCCGTCGCCGGGGGAGGCCTGCCGCCCGCGCGGCGGACCGGGGTTGGCAGTTGCTGGCGGGAAGGTGTGGGTGGTGTACGGGTTCTCCGGAGAGGAGCTCGACGACGTGCACCGCTACGACCCGGCGACGCGGGAGTGGGCCGTGGTGGAGACCACGGGCGTCGACAGGCCGAGCCCGCGGAGCGTGTTCTGCGCGGCCGGGATCGGGAGGCACGTCGTGGTGTTCGGCGGCGAGGTGGACCCCAGCGACCTCGGACACCTCGGCGCCGGCAAGTTCTCGGCCGAGGCGTTCGCGCTCGACACGGAGACCCGCGCGTGGACGCGGCTGGTGGACGACGGCAAGGCGGGGGCGGTGGCGGAGCACCACCCGGGGCCTCGCGGGTGGTGCGCGTTCGCGGCGGGGGAGAAGGACGGGCGGCCGGGGATGCTGGTGTATGGCGGCAACTCGCCGACCAACGACCGGCTCGACGACATCTACTTCTTCGCGCCCGTTCTTGAGGCCGCAAGCTAGGCGTGGCCATGGCAGTGTAGCAGTGCAATCTGCAGGGCTTTGTATGTTGTGATCATCGTCTTGTGTCATTGTGTGGTAGTTGAGTTTTCTGGGTTTTTATGCTGTGTAATTGGAGAATAATCATGGTAATTAATGTATGTAAGTTTCTGTTTTACCATGGCTTTGCATTGCAGCCGCAACAGTGTCCTGGATCAGCCCATTTTCTTCGATTCTGTTTTGGGTACAGACACCGCTAAGTAGATCCCAATCTCATGACCAGGCCGAATTTTTTTTGGTCCTAGAGCGTCCGTCATAGTAATAGTTAGTACTAGCTACATCGTTAGTTAAAGTAAAGGTGAGAGAAAAAAAGATTATTTAATACTACTGGACCTACATGCTCTGCTCGCATGTTCTTAAGCTATATGAAATAGATCAGATATTTGTTCGTAACTAGTGATTACTCTCTCTCCTGCTTTTTACTTTTCATGTCAGATCTAACTAACCAAATAGCTAGATATTAGGGACGCCCTTACACTGATCCATCATTCCGATGAAAATGACTCAAAAGACACATAAAGTTAGATCATAGGACCTTTAGCCCTCTCAGTTTACCAGCCCCGATCGTTGCGCTCAAGGTAACACATAGGCCTACTATCTCTCTTAGATATGTCATATTCTCCAGAGTCAAACCATATGGCGGTTCCACCTCATTGGCGAGTAGTCGCACAAGTTTCTTAGTTTAGCAAAGGACAATGGTAATACGATTGAATTTGAAACATATATGTTTTCTCTTATGTCCAATGTCTCTAGGGACTCTAGGTTGCCAATACTCTCTAGTAGCTCATCAATATCCAAACCACATATTTTTGCAAACAAAAAAATATCTAAACCACATAGTTGCAGAAATCTCAGGAGATGCAACTTGCCAAGATCATTGAGATGATTGTTATCTACATTAGAGCAATCATCTATCTACAACACGTGTAGGACATCAAAGCTCGATATAGGGGCGATATCAACTTGAACTTGCTAGGGATGGAGGCAGCGGTGGGGAGAGGGGCTTGAGCCCCCTGGTGGAGCTCCCCTAGAGCTAGTTGCCTTGAATTTTTCAGCCATAAATATACAAGGTAAGAGAGGCATAGATTCGCTAAGAGTAGAAGATGTTACTATCACCAATCATGCTTTGATTAACTATTCC
>CM041631.1:68446387-68530327 GCA_023333625.1 Bothriochloa decipiens
TCATGCTTTGATTAACTATTCCACCCCTTTCATGCTTTGGTCTTCTACGTCTTTTGGAATTCTTGAAGGTTGTAATTTTACAAATCATCTATGTCTAAGTAATGCTCAGAAAAGACAAGGAAGGCGATGGGATGAAAGCAAGTGAGTAGTCATCTCTAGAACTTAACCTTGCTAGGGACAGAGGAAGCGGTGGAGCATGGGGGCTTGAGCCCCCCTCTCCCTGGTGAAGCTCCCCTAGAGCTAGCTGCCTTGAATTTTTAGTCATATATATACAAGGTTAGAGAGGCTGACTCATTGAGAGTATAAGATGCTACTATCACCAATTATGCTTTGATTAACAATATGCCACCCCTTTCACGCTTTTGTCTTGTACGTGTATTGGATCTTGAAGATTGCAATCTTACAAATCATCCGTGTAGAGTTTGTCTATAAATTATTTCACATGAGGTATCTAAGTCTAGAAGGTATTAGATATGCTGAAGAGATCCCAAGAGAGGTAAGGAAGCTACTATTTTTTGCAGACATTGAATGTCTTTGAAACTAACATTAAAGAGTTGTCATTGAGTATCTTAGAGCTAAGGCAATTGATGTACCTAGATGTTGGTGAGAGCATAAGACTGCCAAATGGATAGTCTTATGGATGTGTTTGGATTTTGCTTCGTATGCAAAAGATCTATGCTATTTGATAAAATTGAGGGTGTTATCGGTAATTCTCAAAAAAGACAAGGAAGGAAGATTGGATGAAAGCATCTACAGAGTTCTTGTGGAATCCATTGGCGAACAACACAAAATGCAAACAAATATCCTGGTAGTTAATCTTGAAGGCTTTGTGGACTCCCTGTGGAACCTATCTCATATTTTTATTTATGGAACCAGTCGATGGTTGCCAACATGGATTGATCCCACATCACTTCTTCTTCTATCCTACTTGTACATAAATGTGGCTCAAGTTCGAAGTGTGGACATCCAAGTCTTCGTGTTCTCAGGGTGGAAGTGGCTAGCACGAAACAAGTGTTTTAAAGGTTCTTGATTAGCTCAGATGCCTTCTCTAGGTTTTCAACTTGTAACCGTAATGTCCAATTTTTATTCTATTCACCAGACTCTAGCAGCAAGCTCTGTGTTCTTTGCACATTTGTTTAGAGACCCCGCTCATCTCTGTTTTATATACATAGGGTGTACGCACATTCAAAGTGGAGCCGATCGAGTGCATCTTTAAGTGATTTTGAACTGCAATTCCCGGTGGAAAAAAAATGTTCCAAAATGTCACTTGTATGATCAATATTACATGGTGACACGCACACATAAAATCTCTATGGGCGGCTCCTTGCAAAATACCGAAGCAGGTGCTTTCTTTCTACGGAGTATCTTGGTTTGCTTGGCACTAGCTTTTTACTATAGCAATTCTTACGAGACGTTTGTTTTCTTGTATTAATAAGTAATACTTTTAGGTACTTAAAAAATCATACCCAAGTGATTTGTGGCTAAACAACTTTAGTTATGATATATTTTTTGAAATATCTAAAGAAATTCGGATTATGAAGTCTGCTACGGTATACTCGTAGGTACATATATACTATAAACGAAACAGAGGCGAAGCCAGACCATGCATTTTCCAGCTGGAGCTGGAGCCCGTGAACTGGTTGTACGTGGGACCTTGGGTGTCATCCTCTGCTATTCCTACATGCAAGCGGGCCCGCGTAAAGTAGAGTAGAGCTCACGTGGCGGGGCAACGCCACCATCAATCAGCACGAGTGCGTGCACCTGGGCACGCGTGCCCCGTTTCCGTTTCACCTCGTGCTCACGTCGGGTCCGGCTTGTGCTGGAACTTTTGGAAGGCGTGGCTGTGCGTGTGGCCTGTGGGTGCCCACGGTCTGTTCCTCGCCAGACCCACCGGGTTTAGCTCCGTCCACCCGGCTCCGGGAGACTGCGCAGCCTTGAGCTCGATCGAACGAATGCAAGTCGCAGCGTTAGATCCTTTCCATCCAATAGCTTACTGCACATCAACATTCACAAATTCATACTACATTCTTGTTCTTATTTCTCAAGACCTTTCCATCATCAGTGAAACACTAGGGTTTTTTTTCATTTCATTTCATTTGAGTGCTCAAGATGCATGATTATTAAGCAAATATAATTCTTTAGACATGTAATCACTCATAGGTGTATTACCATCAATACGTAACTACACGTGTTTTACCGTAGAAGCGTCATTCCTCCACAATATAGTTTGCGACAAATTAAAGAAAGATACCATTGCTAACACCCATTCACAAAAAGTGCATTAATTAAATGAAAACCTCAACAAAAGAGGTGTTTATGTTAACTATTTCAGCCACGTAAAACCAACATTCTACCATTGCCAACGTCGGTGTAGTGTTGACTCATCTCCCCTTGCCCAAAGCATTCTAGCGTTGTCTTACTCACTTTGGAATTTGTTTGCCTTTCATCACCATCCTTTCCCGTCAACACTAACACACAAAAAAAAAAGTAAAGGAGTTACAAACCTAATAGCTCGAAATGAAGGAAGCAAAAGAAGCACATGGGGTAGTACCGTTAGTACTCAAAGAGTTAAAAGGTTACTCTAGATGGTGTGTACGATGCCCCCTAGAGCATTTACAAAGTACGACACCAAACCTCTACTCTATAGGGGTACTTCCATTTGTAAGCTACTCAGTCTAAAATGGTGCGAGCTAGTATTTACAGGGATTGTTTTTAGTGATCTTATGTGATTTATTTTCATTTGAGCATATGGTTGCATCAGTTTCCATTATTTGATGCCAAAGAAGTTAGATCAAATCTTCTTGTTTACTTTGTCTCTAATAAACATATGTATTGTTGTGTCTCCGTACCAAAACGTGTCTCTATAATATGACCCGACTATTACCATTCAATGATTTTGTACCACTGATGCCTAGCCTTGTCTCGATCTGACTTGCCTTCCACTCTTTCTCGAAGGACAGAGAGAAAAAATTCTACCAATGAAGAAAAACAACACACATTTTATGCCTTTCATCAAACATAAAAGCGTCACATTTTCAATCACAATCTTGAGAAGAGCTTGATCAATGAAGCTCGATCGATCGGAGAGGCATCTCATTTCCAATCTCCTCGATCATAGGAAGCGTGACGTGAAGAGAAAACGGAAAACCTAAATAACTGAAGTTTGACCGGGTCTTGTAATCAGCAGCCGTCGATCTAGACGTGGGCGGCCTCGATGGGGAGAACTCCCATACGTTGCAAGCCACCCCCACCGTGGGACCCACTGTGTGGCAACGGCCGAGGATTTTTGCGAGTCCGCGCTCCTCTCGCTCCTCCCTCTTTTTTTTTTTTTTCAGTCTCGCTCAGCTTGTTCTTCTAGTGGGGGCTGGCGGCGGCGGCGACTGGGCGAGCCGCGAGCGCGCCGCCCTTCGCCAGGTCCTCGCCGGCCGCTTCGCCGGCGACGGCCCATTCCCTCCGCTTCCCTTCCTGCCGTGGGGAACGGAGCACTCGCACTCGCTCTCCAAACCTAAGTGCGAGCTGCTCGAGTTCGGATCAATCGCAGCTAATACCTGCTAGCTTCCATTTCTCAGCGAAATTCATAGGGGTGCTAATTCTATGCCGGGTCCGCTTGTACCCATTGTCTTCTCCGGCGGATTCCTAAGCTAACATCGCAGTGCTGCTGCTATTTTTCTCTGTAGGCTGCTGAGGAGTAACGACGATGTCCGTCGGCGAAACCCTGCGGGCGGAGCTATCTTCCAGGACGCCGCCGTTCGGCCTGCGGTTATGGGTTGTGATTGGCATCTCTATCTGGGCGCTAATCCTGTGCGTCCTGGGCTCCATGTGCTTCTGGTCCGTACACCGGAGGAACAAGAAGCCAGGCAGCAACAAGCACAAGCCCTGCTGCGATAAGATTCCCGTGTCCCAAATCCCGGACGTGTCCAAGGAGATTGCGGTGGACGAGGTGCGGGAGCAGCATGTCCACCACAACCTCCGTGTACAGGAGAGCCACCGGGCGCTGGCCGTGCAGGTGCAGGAGAAGGATTCGGGGAAGATGCTGGGGCACCTGGTCAGGAGCAAGTCGAGCGACGCCGATAACCTGAGGCAGTGCATCTCCGCGGCGTACCAGTGCGAGAGGGCTGGGAGCTCGTACTCTGGCGATGAAGGTAGCTCGGGCAATGCGAGGAGGCAGTATGCTCAGTATGCAACTGTCTCTGCGTCGCCGTTGGTTGGTCTCCCCGAGTTCTCGCACCTGGGTTGGGGCCATTGGTTTACTCTGAGGCATTTGGAGCATGCGACGAGTCGGTTTTCTAAGGAGAATGTCATTGGGGAAGGCGGTTATGGAGTTGTTTACCGTGGTCGCCTCATAAATGGTACTGATGTTGCAATAAAGAAGCTCCTTAATAACATGTAAGAGCCTCTGGAGTTTTGTTTTAACCTAAAGGACACCTTCCATATCAGACTTGAAATGTTGTTCTGCTGTATTTGATGGTCTCAGCATACTGATAATGTTTGATATGTCATTGTAGGTGTCAAGCAGAAAAGGAGTTCAGGGTTGAAGTTGAGGCAACTGGACATGTCAGGCATAAGAATCTTGTCCGCCTTCTTGGATATTGCGTCGAGGGAATACACAGGTGAAGCTAATTTCTGATCAATTTCACTGACTGATGGATAGATTTTGTATCAGCTCGGCTGCCATACATTATGTGCCTGAATAACATGATTACTGATGCATGTATGATCATATTCTAGTTTTATGAATTATGATTAAATCTTCAACTTTAAACCTTGAAAGAAAATTCTAATCTGACTTTGAGAATGCATATGCCCTGTTACATTCATTGAGCTATTCCAGTTTCCGCTCATGATATGTTATCTGTTAGTAGATCATAATCATTGGGGAATACTGCCTCTATAGCACTTTTGGCAAATCATTTTGCCAACATACGGGTGTGCTGGCTCAGATTACTATTTTAGCACAGCTTAATTACCCTGTTTCACTCTGTTATAACTCCCAGTCAAATACTCGATGCCCATCAAACCCGTTGTCTCCTACACTTTTTCCTCCACTTCATTCATGTCCAGTAATTAATCATGACATGGGGAGCTTAAGGACAACATGGTTTTGCGCGGAAGATAAGCTCTAATTACACTTTGCAAAAGACAAGCAGCCATGCATAATTGCATATTGCACGTATATTAAAGCAACGGCAGAGCAATATTCTACACTGGACTAGTTTGTACCTGATGGTGCTTTTGTGGAATCTAAATAATTTGGAATGGAGTTTTAGACTGGGTCTCAAATTGTGTGCATGTGCTTTTCATGTGCCCTGTGGAGGTGTGGACACAACAATTGATGAATGTCAGAGAAAATCTAGGAAAAACTTCCTTGAAGGAAACTAATTTGGTAGATAAGCAAAACAGAAACTTTACAGGAGAGTTGGGTTGATGCCATATATAACTTTTATTCTGTCATTTCAGATGAGAAGATGGTAACCAGCATCGTTTTGTCTGTAGCACTGTCCTAGGAACTATGAACTCAAGCCAGCCATCTAATAGGACACTTGTTATCTGCTTTATCGATGTATCCAGCACTGATGATATCGTATCGCTGGCAGTTTTGGTGTTTGTCGCATGGTTCAAAGATCAAAGGCTTCTAGTGACCAGTGAAGCCTTGCTGGCCACTGCTGCCAGTGAGAGGCATGGACTCCATGAACTAAACTCCACCGTATGTGGGTGATAGGAGTTGAGTCATTTGTCCAGGCAGTGTTAAATCCACAAGACCCAGGCCACCTAGTTAAATCATATGTACTGTTGCACTGTACTACCTGCTATCACATGTTTACATGATTTTTACAACTATAAAGTTGTGATAACCTGATTACTATTTCTTTACAAGAAAATTCTCATTTCGGTGCTTAAGATATGCATTTTAGTCTTTAACAGTGTTTTTATTCAGTATATCTGAATTAAAGTGAACGGAATCATGCTCCTCTCGTTGGTTTTAGCTGTTAACCATGTGCAACGCTTCTTGGTAGTTCGAAATTTTTGAATCAGAACACTTGATTTTAGTTTGAGTATTTTAAAAAAAAAGACTTAGATGCTATTAATGTTTACACGGGTTTTCCCTTTTTCTGTGGTTTACACGGGTTTTTCCTTTTTGCTGTGGTTTACACGGAGGGGTTGGTTTGCACTTGATCCGTTAGCCTTCTAAAAATGGCTCTTTTTATAGGCCTTTATAAATTGACTTTGTAGAGACAAACGTACTGTCTCTTAAATTGCTTTAGGGGCAGTTTTTTTTTTTGAGAATTTTAGAGGTAGTTTTGGTAGAACAGTCTCCTAGAATTGTTTTTGGCGTAGTAATGTATGCACGAGGATGATTAACAACAAGCAAGCAAGGGAAGCAGCCTCGTTATAGTAAAAATCACATATTGCAAGTAGCAGAGGAAAAAGCTACTGCTGGTAGAAATGATTATGAGCAGCGCAAAGCAATGCAACCACCATCCATGTGGGTCCACCCACCCATACACCACACCAACCAAACCCCACTACACCAACCGACATCTCACCTAACTTTCCGACCGACCACGCACGCGCTGTCCAACCAATCTTCGCTTTCCAAGATTCTCACATCATGCTCTCCACCACCACCAGTCATCCTCACCAAGGTTGCGGTTGCGGTTGGTCACCAAACCCAGCAAGATCCAACCACCGCAAGCACGACGGCGACGACCCACCCGCCGGCGGCCATCCTCATGCTCCTCGCCGCACCGGAGCTCGACTTAGACCCACCTCCAGACCCCGCTGCCCCTCCGGACGACGAGTCTCCACCTCCCTCACCACCACCAGGCGCGGGGGCGAGCGCATCAACTCCATTGCCATCCGTGGTGACATGCACATCGAGCTGAACAGTGGCATCGGTGCCATTGATCCCCTCCGGCGTCTTCCACAGCACGTACCCAGTCGCCATCCGGAACGTCCCGGTGCCGCCGACGACGGGGATCTCGCGGACGTCCTCCCCGGTGTCGTCGCGGCCCATCAACTGGAGCGTGCTCCCGTTGTGCGCCCCCGACGTGAGCAGCAGGTTGGCGCACACCATCAGCGCCGCCCCCGACTGCGACGCCAGCATGTAGATGCCCTGCATCCGGCCCAGCTCCGCCGAGGTCGGGGACGAGGTGGACGTCACCGGGTCGTCGATCACCGTCGTGTCGCCGAACGTCATGCCCAGGGTCGGGGCCGTCAGGGTGGTGCCCGGGCCCTTGATGATCTTCACCGCCGTCGGGTTGCTGCCTGAGGTGATGTCGTGCATGTAGAAGGTTAGGCGGGTGGTGCCGTTGTCGGCGTCTGCCGCCAGAGTTAGGACGGCGGACATGGCCACGAGGAGGAGGAGGAGGATGGGCGCGGCGGGGCTTCTGGTGGTGGTGGCCATGGTGGCGGCCGGCCGGCGGCAGCTAGCCGCGTGAATGGGATGGATGGATGTACTTCCGGGCTTCCGGCCGAGATAGCTAGTTTGTGATAAGGCTGGAATGGAAATGAATTAGCCTCTTGTGTTATGTATGGATGGGCGAATCGGAGCTGCTGCTCTGGTTGTTGGGTTAGTTTAGGAACGAAGAGGACATATGATGGATGATATACATGACATTGACAGCATGTGCAGGTCAGTGAATTAGTGTGATAGTTGTTGTTGAGCTAGCGAGATTTGTAAAGTAACCAAACCAACAAATGTGTTGTTGAGCTCTCACCTACCACTATACGCATTGCGCTAGTAGCTCATCCCTCCATGTCCACTCCATGTCCATGTGGACCATGTGCCGTCAGGTCCACGCCTTCGCTTTTTTAATTTATTTTTAAATCTTCCTTTTTCCCTTTTTGCCCTTCATTCGAGAACACTTTATTGTTGTTTATATTTATCGATTCGAGGCGATGTTTAGAACCGTCAACGGCCGTGTCCCTTCGCGCCAACTTTTCTACTACCACGTTCGGCGCGTTTTCAAGAGTTAAACTTAATATAAACAAAATATAGTAGTAATTATTTTGCACAATATGTATAATTAAGTATTTTATAAGATTAACAATGGATATGAATTTATAATAAATATATATTACGAGATTTAGATGTCGAGTTTTTTTATAAATCTGGTTAAATTTGAAAAAGATTAGTTAATTCTTAATCTCTCTATGAAAAAAATAAAAACATTGTAAAAGTCAAAACTTCTTTCATAAAACTTTTCAACGTGTGCACGATGTGTATACAGTAGTATATTTTACTAATGTCCTCTCGAAATCAGTCGAACTTATGGTTTGACTTAAGATAACTAAAAATTTATTATTTTCAAGACCGAGGAAATTGATTACAGCATCTCCAATAATTTGTCAAAGTTCACTTCATAATCTTGTAATTTGATAACTTCCTAAAATATATGCTAAGTGAAAATAGACCCTTTTCAATAGTTTTCTATTTTGACTTGATAAAAATTAAAAAAGTATGCCCGCATCCACCTGAAATCAACTGTTGGAACCGCGAGTCGTTCCTCTCGCGCCGTGATCCTCCTGATCGCGTTCGTGAAGGGTTTCTGAAAAGAAGCAGCAGCACAATACCTGACAGATAATCACCGGCAGGACCACATCGATGGCGGCCGGGCTTGGCGCGTGATGGTCTCCTGACGGCGGCGGCAGGGAGCTCGATCTACGCGGTGTTGTTCTCGTTACGACGACGGCGGGGCGCAATATCTAATCACGCGCAAGAGGAAGAGCGGGCTAGGATCGTGTGGGGACCAGATCGTGATATATAGGAGGGGCTTGGCGGCATGGGAAGGAAACCAGGAATTCTCAAGCACGCGCGGGAAGACAGGTGGCGTCGTGCGGGCTCATGACGCGAAGCTTGATACGCACGCGTAAAGTTACGCGCACGGAGGAGAGGAATAGCAAGTTGTCGGCAAGTTCATTTGGCAAACTGTTGGAGAGACAAATTTTTTTATTTTGTCAAAATTTTAAGGATGGCAAGCTCATTTGGCGAATTGTTCGAGATGCTCTAATAGAGGGAGAGAATGATTGAGTTGGGCTGAGAGCACGAAGAACTTGAGCCCACGAGACAAGGTAGCAGTGAGTGTGTTAGGATTTTTTTCTAAAGCAGTTGGCAGGATATTTCCCGTGGTAATTTATTAGAAGAAAAACAGTCTGCAAACCAAAACACAAGAGGAAAAAGGAAACAAAGAGAAATGAACAACTTTGATCTTTGCGGGCGTGAAGTAAAATCACATTTACCAGCTTCCACTCGACAAATTGGCACCCTGAATGGCGGCAGGAGAAAAGGCATCGAATATGCAAGTAAAAAAAGCAACCAAAAACCAGTGGCGGATCCAGGAATTGAAACCAAGGTAGTCCTAAATTTTTTTTTCATATGCAACACGATAAAATTCGAAGAAAAATTTGATAAAATGACTATAAAATAAGCAAATTACGACAATACAATTAATTGTTCAAATCTTACATAAATAGGTCTGAAACTTGCACAAATAGATCACAATAAGGTCTTACATAAATATAAGAGACTGCAATAATATAAGAGACTACAATATTTTGCGCTTTCTCATTGACATGAAAGCATGAATTATGTCATCCTCGCTTACGGAAGAGAATATATCACGCTCAATAAAGGTAACCAAACAATCGTTCAATAGGCTATCACTCATACTATTTCTCACCTTATTCTTCACTAAACAAGGCAGAGAAAACTCTTTCAACACTTGCTGTCACCACCGGTAAGATCAATGCCAATTTAAGGACTAAGTACACCAAACCATAATATTCATGTCTATTAGTGGCAACTAGCTTGGTAGAGAGCTCACCAAGGGTGGTCAGTCCTTGAAATGTATCATCCATCTTCACATCTTTAATATATGTGCCAAGTTGAATTTCAAGTGTCGTCAAATCCGAACTTGAAAAATCTTTGGGATAATAAGTTGCAAGCTTAAGGATTTTCTTAGCATCAAATACCGCAAATGAATTGGAAGGATTCAATGCTGCCATACAAATAAGCAACTCCTTACTAACCTCATCAAACTGATTCTCAAGCTCTTGATGAATTCTATCAACAATACCGATATACACTTCTCTTCTGTAATGATCATCAATTGTTTGTACAGGATAAAAACAATGGGATCTTCCTTGAGGCTCATATTTGCTATCCATTGCAGGAATATCAATAGAGAATTTGATGCAAAATGATTCAACCTTTTCTAAGAAATCTTCCCACCCATCAGACCTCAATTGTTGGAACCTTCTATTTGCCACACCAACAAGTGTCATTGCGTTAACAATATCATGGTCTCTCTTTTGCAAAGATTGAGACAACTCATTTGTGTACCCAAGAATCACAAGCATCAAGTGGGCATTGAAAACAAACTCAAATGACTCTAAAATCAGAACCATAGCATGTATGTTTGGCAATCCTCTCTTTGTGTGGGATCCTTTCCAAGGGTTATGAGTACTTCCCGAATGGTAGAATACATGTCAATGATATGCAAAACAGTTCTATAATGAGAACCCCACCTAGTGTCACCTGGCCTAGCCAATCCCATCTCTTGATTTAACCCACTTCCACTTTCTATTTCACCCAATTCAAGTGCTTTCTTCAGTTTTCGTGCTCTAACATCTCGAAGCATATCATGGCGTTTGCAAGAAACTCCAACAATATTCAACAAGCGTGAAACATTAGCAAAAAAAGTACTAGCCCCAACATCTCCCTTTGCAACAGCGACAAGCACTAATTGGAGTTGATGTGCAAAATAATGCACATAATAAGCAGTAGGAGACCCTTTCATTATCAGTGTTTTCAGCCCCTTAACCTCTCCTTTCATGTTACTAGCCCCATCATATCCTTGCCCACGACAAGAACTAAGAGTCAAGTGATGACTAGTGAGTAAAGATTGAATAACTTGTTTAAGTTCCAAAGAAGTGGTGCTAGGAACATGAACTATTCCAAGAAACCTTTCACAAACACTTCCACGTTTATCAGTATAACGCAAACAAACTGCTAGTTGTTCTTTATGTGATATATCACTACATTCATCAGCTAGAATTGCATAGTAATCATCCCAAGTTCTTCAAGTATGGATCTAGTGGTTTCCTGAGAGCAACATCTAATAATTTGCTTTTGTATGCGAGGTGAGGTCAATGTGCAATTACCTAGGGCATTTTTCAGAACCAATTTTTTCACCTCTTCATTATTTCCTGCAAGCCAATTCAAGAGTTCAAGAAAGTTCCCTCTGTTGACACTTCGTTCAGTTTCATTATGCCCACGAAAAGCCAATCCCTGATTCAAAAGGAATCTCAAAACATCTGAGTGAATAAGTCAACCTAGCCTTGTAATCAGCTCGGTCCTTGTCTGAAATCTTCACAATGACAGTATCAATTTTTGTACCAGCTTGCACAAATAGCTATATTTCTCTTGAGAAAACTTGTGTAAAGTTGAATTCTGATGTTTGTCAAGTGCTATAGCTCCCACATTCCAATTATTCCAACTTTCTGTAATAAATTTTTTGCTTCCTTTACCAAATAAATAGCAATGGAAGCAATATGCTGCATCCTTCTCCACACTATATTCTATCCATGGGTACTTTTGAAACCAAAGAAAACTAAAGCGATGATATTTCCCATAGATTTTTCTGAATGGATAAATATAGGCATAAAGATGACATGGGCCTTTTAAAATGTACCTTCTTCTGATAGAATCTTGTTCATTCACATCAAATGTTGAAATAGACCTCCTTAGGTCTAGGTCATGCTCAAGAGAATCAACATCAGCAGGGACAGCAGCTGCAGCTAGAGGTGGTTCTTCTTCCTCTTCTTCTTCAACTTCATCTGTTGTGGGTAGAGTTGTGGTGCCTGTAGTTGTTACTGTAGGTGTTTCTGTCCCTTCATCCACAGGTACAATAGCACTTTCTACACTAGCAATTAGAGGATCTTCTACAATAGGAATAGACAACTCTTCATCAATAACTGGAGTTGGTGGAGCAGTCTGAGTTGTAATTTTCTTTTCCTCATGTTTCTGAAAAAGAAATGTTATGTTTGATTTATTCATGCCTCAACTTCCTGAAAGAAAACAATAGATTTCCTTCGATTCAGGCTCACAAATGCTAGATGTATACTAAACCCTAAACCTTTATAGTTCAATTCAATCTCCAAAATTGTAACCCTAAGTAATGACAAGGAACAAAGGAAGATTGGCCATAAAAAATTGGAAAAAAATTAGGAATACTCACCAGGAAGAGAGGAGCAGGAACCAAGGAAGAGAAGAGCAGAGCAGAGCGTGCGGCCACTGGCTGGCCGGCAGGGGACGAGCTGGCGCCCGACGTCGGCGAGGGCGAGCTGCTGCGGACTGCGATGGCATTGGTGTGGTGCCGTGACTGCCGTCGCCCGTAGAGCCATGGAGCATGGAGTCGTGGAGGCAGGGCGCAGGGCGGGGGAGGCCAGCAGACGGGGACGACGCCCGCTAGATCCGCGAGAGGGATAGGAGGAGGCCACGACTCGTGAGTCGTGTCCGTTGGGAGACGGCGTCGGGAGACGGGAGGGAAGGGAGGAGGCCGCTTGGGGTCGAGACAGGCTGAATGGGCCAAAGTTTGTGGGCTGAGCGAAGTAATAAAAATTTTTTGGGCCAAATTTCAAGGTAGTCCCGTGCCTACCTAGACTACCCTTTGGGCCCGCCAATGCTGAAAACTAAACCAACATTAATCTGGTAGACTGGTACTATATCCGGTCTGAAGGACATAAAGCTTGATGATAACGATTTATTAAAATAGAGAAAATGACTGTCATATCTCATTTTTAAGGACAAAAATAAGATATATAAAAGCCTTACATGTGCCCCAGGATGTCGCACACACAAGTTGACAAATTATAAATAGCACCAAATCAGAGTTTATTACATAGCGCACGGATAGCATGATATAGTCTTTAACAGAAATAAGATATAACTAAGATAAATCTTCAGAAGAAGATCCACCTCAGGGACATGTCAACTGGTTGACACAAGCTAGTAGTCGTGTCGATAACTCTCACTCCAATGATTCTGTTACCCATTCGAAATTTTCCAAGATTTGAAATAAAACAAGTGTAATTACATACGTACTTAGCAAGCATAGAAGGGGTTCATGAAGTTAAATAAAGGTTAACACGGTTCAACTGCATTTAGTGTATGTCACATTTTAGCAATTAGCATTAAGGTAGTAGTAAACCCATTACCACATGATCAAGTTAACAAGATTAAGAATATGATAAAAACAATATTAACATGTAGTACAATTTAGATTGATCCATTCCATAAAAGTCTCTAAGGCCGCTCTAACCATGAGCACTGACGATATATCGGTTTAAATTATGCCCAGATATGTACACTTTCACTACGAGTCATGATTCTCCACTTTGGGATCGCGACTCCTAAAACACCGAAAACCATATAAAGCCACTCATAGGTTCGTCTAACAAGTTAGGGCCGCAGGGTCATCGGATGTAGGAAATCCGCCCTTCCAATATGGCACATGGCCTACGCGGTTATACACATACTGAAGAGGCCGTCCTATACCCAACTCGCAGATCCTCTAACTCGCTAGAAAAGGTCCTATGAACAACTAGAGCCAGAGCCATGTAGCCCCCGTAGCTGTACGTTATGTCCTGGATGATCACTTACAGTTTGGATCTTATTGAAAACCAACTTTAATCATTAGTTGCATAGTCATTAATCAAGTTACAAGATCATGGTTATAAAGCACTAGCATAAACAACACATATGCCACATCCCCGGTTAACAAGGTAAACATGTGAGCAAAGTTAGGTAACCTTAACAGGGTAGCAAAAGACACATGCATATGATTTTAGTGTATATAGTGAATAGGTAACAAGGATGGTCCCAACTATACTTGCCTTGAGCAAAGTTTTCCTGCTAAACCTGCTGATCCTGGTTATCGAAGGACTCTTGATCTCCAACGAACGACTCACTCTCTAGATCCGATTAATAATCAGCAACACACAAGCATCGAGCAATCATACACGAGCAAATAAATAGTTCAATTAGAACAATACACCACACCAACAAAATAGATTGAAAAGAGTTGATAAAACTGTTCTACACGTTGCTACGATCACAAAGACGTAAAGATCATCAAAATCAGAGCTATAACGAGAAAGTTATGAATTTTAGAAAATTTCCTATAGTAAAATAATAGATTAAAATAAAGATCAATTTCAAATACTAAAAATAAGTCTAACAATGATACTAACATATAGATTATAAAATTATGAATCTAACGCAACTTGAACGGATCAAATCGGAGTCAAAACAAAGAAGTTATGAGCAAAACAAAATTAGGGACTAAACTGTAAATAAAGAAAACATATTTTTAAATCTGTTAAAAAATACGCTTTTCAGTGAATGAAGCTTATCCTGCGGAAATCGCAAAGGACTCTTAATTAAATAGACAAAAACCTGAGGGGTTTTCTATAAAAAGGCCAGACAAAGGGGTACGGGCTATTCTGATCCACTGGATCTGAGATGAACGGACCAGATTAAAAGGGAGAAAGTGAGAGAAGGCAGCTGGCCGGAGGAGAAGACAGACGCGGCGGCCGACATTACTGGCGGCAAGGGAAGCTCGCCGGCGATCTTGAAACCGGACCTATCGACCTCAGTTTGACTCGGGACTCAAAGAAAATGAGAGAGGATCTTCGTGCAAACTCATCGGATGAGAAGATGGAGGTTAAGGTGGACCGGTGCAGGCTTGCGACTAGCGACGGCGGCGATGGAGGTCCTGCAAGGTTCAGCGAGGTCCGTGAGCAAAATAGATCAACAAAAAGAGACAATTAGATGTCGGCGGCTTCGTGAGATCGACTCGAAGCTCGGCGTCTTTCTTACGACGAAGATAAGGCGACAAGACGGCGGAATCGAGCTTGAGCGGCGACGGCTAGGGTTGCGGCTTCTATAGCTCGAGCGAAGTGGCACTGGCGCGTGGGTTTGGCCAAGGGCAAGATTGCGGGCGACGCTAGCTATTTATGGTTGCGGCCTTCGTGGGCTACACGCCAAGGCGTGGCGTCGAGGACACGGACTCGTGCGGCAGAGTTCGTGAAGAACACGAGCTGGAGGAGGAAGACGCCGCTGACATGCGGGCCCTGGACGTTAGTGGCCAGAGGAAAAAAGGAGGCAGGCGGGCTCTGCCGTGCTTGCTGGGCCGGTCTAAGACGGAGGGACGAGCGGGCCGGGGACCTTGCTAGTCGGGCCGAAGAGAAGGGAAAAGGCCAGGCGGCCAGATCAGGAAGAGGTGGAGGAGTGGGCCGAGCTGGCTGCTCGAGCCGAAATGAAAAGAAAGGAGAAACAGACCTTCGGGCCAGATTGGGGAGAAGGAGATGGGAGTGGGCCGAGTGGGTGCCTCGGTCCAAAATGAGAGAAAGGGTGAGGGAGAAAAGAAATTCCTTTTCTTTTTTTTTGAACTATCTTTCAAATAGATTTTTGAAATCCAAATCAAACTCAACAAAATCCAAATATTAAAATAAAAATAAAAAATTATGTAGCAGCATGAGTGCACAAGCATACTTCTTGACCTAGAATTGATTTTATTTTCACAAAATTATTATCCCCTATGTTTCATGCTCACACAAATGCTCAAATTAAATTAATTTGGCTATTTTAAAATCATACAAATTTTAGGGTGTTACAATGACAATGCCCACGTGTCATAAAAGAATTAAGGGATATTTCTAAAAAAATAAATTACGGGCGATACGCATGAGCCATGTCCACCACTCATGAAAAAAGTACATGGAGTCAAGACATGTCACCAAACTTAGCACCATTGCACGCTGCTAAAAGAATAGCTAAGCGAGAACACGACCGATTGAATAATGCAATGCCCAAACAACGACAGAGCCTCTAAAAGAAGACGAATAGAGATTCGTGCTAACGCTCTACTTCACCCAGATCCCATTGCTATGGAGAATCCTATATATCATCTTGAGGTATAAACATTGTAATACCTTTTTAATCCAGGTCAAGCAATTGCTTAATGTTTGTCTACCACAATCATTAATGCTTTTCTTCGTTTTATATACAGGAAAATATGTCTTGCGGATGGTGGTACAACAATTCTTGACCACTATACACTAAAAAATACGTAGATGAGTACAACAATTCTTGACCGCTATGCGAGGTACGGACATATATATAGTGCAAGTTGGAAAGAAAAACGAAAACTAATTAAACCAACATCAATACGGTACTATATCCGATCTGGAGGACACAGCTTGATGGAGAAAAGGACAATAATGCCCACGCGTCAGAAAAGGACGGCAACGCCGAATGCACAGGACCAACACCATTGTACATGTCACCAAACTTTGCACCACTGTACGCTGCTAGCTAGCCGATCTCACCAGACGATGGATCCAACCACCGCAACAACAATGGCGACGACGCACGCACTGACCCACCCACCTGCTCCAACCCGCTTGGCGGCGGCGGCCGACGAGGCACTAGTGGTGACGCTGCCACCGCCGTCGATGGTGCCGCTACCCGTGGCCGTCTTCAGGTGCACGTCGAGCTCGATGGTGGCGTCGGGCCCGCTCATGCTGGTCGTCTTCCACAGCACGTACCCGGTGGCCATCCGGAACTTGCCGGTGCCGCCGACGATGGAGAGCTCCCGCACGTCCGCCGCCACGTCGTCGCGGCCCACGACCGCGAGCGTGCTGCCGTTGTGGTCCCCCGAGGTGAGCAGAAGGTTGGCGCACACCATGAGCACGATGCCCGACTGCGACGACGCCATGTAGAAGCCCTGCGCGCGGCCCACGGCGGCGGACGTCGGCGACGACGTCTCCGTCAGCGCGTCGTCGATCACCATAGTGCTGCCGAACTCCGGCCCCGGGACGACGGTCGACCCCGCGGCGGTGGAGCCCTTCACCACCTGCACCGCCGTCGGGTTGCTCCCGGCCACGATGTCGTGCATGAAGAAGTTTAGGTGCGTGGTGTCGTCGTCGTCCGCCGCCAGGACGACCGACGGCGGCGATGACAGGGCCACGACGAGGAGGAGGACGGAGAGGAGAGATGCCATCGCTGATGATACTGCCGTGTTGGACGATCGTTGATGGAGCTCGAGGTGCGTCGAAATTAAAAACTTATAAGCTAGCACCGTGAGTGTGTGTGATGCATATATATATATATGCTTGGTGGTCGAAGTCGAATAGCCAATGTGCTTGCTTTTGTCGTTGTAGGTAGGTTTCTCCATACACACGAGGTGTGATACGATGTCCCAACCCACAAGAGCTCCATTAGGTGAGATGGGACCTAGGCTAGCAACATCGTACTGTCTATACTAAATTAAAATAAGTTCCTTTTTTTGAATTATAATTTGTTTTTCGTATTTTAATAAAAAATCATTAAATCAAACGTTGTGTTGTGCTATTACTAAAAAATGTTATTTTTAGTGTGATATCCACAACATTTTGTTTCATAGGTAATCATAACTATTGCCTTGGGTCCCAACAACCACCACTACGGGAGAGGCAAAATTTCCCGAGGGTCGCACGCTTCCCCGAGTGTCAAAAATCGGGCGCCAGGGAAAACCAATATTCCCTGAGTGTTGCACTCGAGGAAGACTTGCACTCAGGGAAGAGAGGCTTTGCCGAGAGCCTCGAAGTGCCTGCCACTCGGTAAAGAGAGGCACTAGGCAAAGGCTCTCTTTCCCGAGTGCAACACTCGGGGAAGAGCGGCACTTGGGGAAGAAAAATATTGTTTGACGGTCCAACCCGCCCATGCCGTTAAAACTAAAAAAAAGTTGTTCCCCGAGTGCATTGGATGGCACTCAGGGAAGAGGCACTTTCCTGAGTGTCATGACAGGGCACTTGGGGAAGAGGTTGGCTTCCCCGAGTCCCCTGTCCTGGCACTCGGGGAAGGGTCTCTTCCCCGAGTGCCAGGGAAGACACTCGGGGAAGAATTTTATTTTCTTTTGGTTTTTATTGCCCTATTTTTTTGTGAGGCCTTCTCACATTATTTAAAACTCCTTGTTTAAATTTAGGACAATTTTAAATTTTTTGGTACATTTTATTAATTTTTTTGTTGCGTTGAATTTTTTTGCATACCTCGAATTTGAACTGCAGGTGCATAAAATAATGGAATTTCTTGATTCAAAAAATGATATTCATGGTACTTGGTGTATGCTGAGGCCGTGTCTAGGAACTCACATGAAATATCGAGCATGTTGTTGACGTAACATGGCGAACAACTTGCGAGAAAAGTGTTTTTAAATTATATAAAATCCGAACGAAGTCAGAAAATCACGAAACTTGTCTGGACGTTGTGTTATCGCATGTAGAGGCTATGATAAAAAATTGAGAAGGTTTCGAGCAAGTTGCGACTTCGGATGCCTGAAACCTAGACATCTCCACATGTGATTACCTGTCGAGACATGTGGAGATGTCTGGGTTTTAGGCATTCAAAGTCGCAACTTGCTCAAAACCTTCTCAATTTTTTATCATAGCCTCTACATGTGATAACACGACGCCCAGACAAGTTTCATGATTTTCTGACTTCGGTCGGATTTTATATAATTTAAAAACACTTTTCTCGCAAGTTGTTCGTCATGTTACGTCAACAACATGATTGACATTTCATGTGAGTTTCTGGACACAGCCTCAACATACACCAAGTACTAAGAATATCATTTTTTGAATGAAGAAATTCTATTATTTTATGCACCTGCAGTTCAAATTTGAAGTATAAAAAAAATTCAACGAAACAAAAAACTTAACGAAATATACCAAAAAGTCAAAATAATCCTAAATTTGAACAACGAGTTTTAAATAATGTCAGAAGGCCTCAAAAAAATAGGGAAAAAACACAAAAAAATTCTTCCCCTAGTGCCAGGACAAGGCACTCGGGAAAGACTAAAAAGAAAAAAAATAAAAAAAAGCCTTATCAAAACCTTACCGGCCACCCCACCCCCACCCGCACCCCCCGCACGCCCGCACAGCTTGCGGCCGCATGCGCCCACCCCGCCGCCGCCGCTTGCACGCCCGCCGCGCCAGCCCGCCACGCGCCCACCTGGCCAGCCCGCCGCCCGCGGTCCCCGGCACCACGCCCGGCCCCCGCGCGCCCTACCGCAGCCGCCAGCCCACCGCGGGCGGCCCCGGCGCCCCGCCTGGCCTCGGCGCGCCCCACCGCCACCAGATCCGACGAGTACCGGAGCTTCGACTCGCCCCGGTGCTAGTCTACCCCGGCGTCCGGCCGCCCGGCCCCTGGCACCCCACCACCGAGCCACCCCGTCCCGACGCCCCACCCCTGCCTGCCCGGCCCCCGGCGCCATCCCCGTCCTCGGTGCCCCCTACGCTGCACAAGCCAAGGCAGCGGGCCGCACTGCCCCTGGCCAACCGGACAGCAAGGAGGTGGGGTGGTAGGAGGAAGAGGAGGGTGGAAGGAGGAAGAAGAAGAAGGGGAGGAAGAGGAAGAAGAAAAAGGAGGAGGAGAAAGAAGAAGGAGAAGGGAGGAGAGGAGGAAGGAAGGGAGGAGGAGACCGACTTCGGTCCAACGACCGTCCACGCCATTCGTCGACGTTGTTCGTCCACGTCGTCATCCCTGCCAATCGCCGTTCATCCACGCCGTTGTCGCAGCTCGTCGCTGGAGAAGAAGGTAAAGCCCCCGTGTTATCGGCCATCGTGCCATTTATGTGTTGAGGAGAGGAGCGAACCCAGCTACCGGCCGAGTCTTAGGGATGAAGAGCCACGACTTCCAAATATGGATTGAGCGGCTTCTTCCGTCGATGGTTCGAGGCTATGTCCCTGAGCATGTTTGGAAGGTGCTGGCAGAGCTGAGCTTTTTCTTCCGCCAACTTTGTGCCAAGGAGATATCTCTGAAAGTGGTTGAGGAGTTAGAAAAAATTGCTCCCGAGTTGATCTGTACTCCATGACATACGTGAGGACTTTGGCCCACTGTATATCACTTCATGCATGTGGATTTTCTAGTTTCTCGATATCACCAGTTCACCATCGACACGGGACCTAGGGCATCAACAGACGAAAATACTATAGGGGGACACCTTTCCCAAGGCAAGTTAGCCATCCGGACTCGATTTATTAACTATCATCATGATTCCAAGAGACAAAACCATATTCATCTTTTTTCATTCTTTTAGTTTTTAAAAACCTATCTAACTAAGCAGGGCTAAGCATTACTATGCATTTTCCAGTTAACAGGTAACAAGGAATAAGGAAGTAAGACAGGTAATGCAATTGGTATGTTTTCACTCAACTCCTAATCCCTAATGCAGCATTTCATATATAAAGCAATAAAACATTTATAAAAATCGAGAAAGGGTTTAAATGCATCCGAAGCTTGCCTTGATTGCAGTGGTGGTTAGTTCTCATCGGGATCACAGGTGTTACTCTTGACACCAGCTCCAGGGATGGATGACGCCAACATCATGGATCCACGTTTCCATCTTGAATGGTACTTTCTGAAATGTACCATGATCCAACTCACTCTGGAAACTACATGTAGTAGAATGATGCATGCTTTAGCATGATGGAATGTATGACATGATGCACGACAATGCATTAGTGGAAGCATAACAAGATTAATTAACTAACTAATTATAAACTATTTTAAAAGCATTACACAAGATAAATGTAAAACTCCATATATTTTAAAATCACCTAGCCATATTAGGTGTTAACATGTCATAACAATATCATACAAAGGTAAAGGAACTATATTTTCCATTTATACATTTTTATTATAATTATAACTATTTAATAAGAAACAAACAAGATAAATCAAGATATAAAGCATACGACATCCAATGACCACAATATTTTTACTACAATACACACATGACATCAGAAACATGTCATAAAAATTTCAATTGAAACGAAGCTACACAGCATAATATATGAATTTGCTTCTTTTGTCTTATAAAATAAAGGCATAAAACATAGCTAATTATTTTTCTACAAAATATGGTATGTTTCATATTTTTAATAAAAACTAGGCATCACAAGGAACACAACAAAATTTGGTTCACCAAAAACGGAGTTACGAAACTCCAGATATGAATTTCTGAAGTTTGAGAAAACTACTATAAATAGGTCCCTAGGGCACTATTCACCTGAGTCATGTACTTCGCAGAAAACACCCTGCCTTTAGTCGAATTTGTTAGGAATATGCCCTAGAGGTAATCATGGAGATGATGATATTTCAGTTGTATCTATGACATGCATTAAGTGTTCATTGAATATCCAGTATAGACAACTTGTGTTGATTGACAATTATGTGAATTGTTTGTGGAACTTAATTATTTGAATGGTTATTCTAAAGTTGTCCCTGGTCGGCGTTCTTGTGAGAACACACTTGAATATTAGACCAGCATATGTATTAGTTGATGGCTATGTTTCACAAGTCATGGAGATGGAGATGTCAAACTAATAATGTGGGCACATGTGAGACATGTAGGCTGGACTGACCCGACATGAGAAAGTCTCTATTCACGTCATATACGTTATGTCCTTAGACCTGAGATTGTGGTATGTACTCAAGATGTGAAACGGCCTACTTAGGGACTATCAAACGCTGCTCCGTAATTGGGTAGTTATAAAGGTAGTCTTCGGGTGGTCGGGAAGCATGCTATGAGACATAGACAATCAAGATGGAATTTGCCCCTCTCTACGCGAGAGAGATATCACTAGATCACTCAAGTGATTGGATCAACAAATGCATGGCCGTGCTTGGGTTAAGTGTTAACCCACGAGTTGAACCATATATCGAGTGGGAAAGGGAATAACTTGTATGTGGTCGTAGTGGTTCGTCTGATATGATCTTTGCGGGCACATAGGAATTGTCATGCCTTGCTAGAGGCTGCTGTCAACTATTGGGTGAGTAGGAGTACTCCGCCCATGTCAATGTGTGCGTGAACCCATAGGGTCGCACGCTTAAGGGGCTGGAAGCCTAATTCGGGTTGGACCCGAATTAGACAAGGCTTAGGGTTACTAATGGGCCTCCAACTCGTGAGTTCATTAGGGACGCCTATATAAAGCAAGAGGTAGGGGCACAGTCAGAAGTTACACGCCTTCGATAGCCGCCGTTGCCCTCCCCATGCTCGTGCCTTCTGCTCCTTGCATACCTAGCAATTCGGAGGCACATCGCTTCTTCCCTGCACGTGTGGGATTCCTCGGAGGTGCTGCATCTAGAGCACTCGGACGAACCACACGAGGGGGTTGACGTGACGGACGACCACACAACTGCACTGCCTACTACGATGCGTACGACTACATCGAGTCGTCTTCTGCTGCACCTACGCGTCTAGTGGTAATCCCATAACCTGTAACTAGCAGTAGATCCTGGTTTATAAGGCAGGAAAGTTTTGTTTTCTGGCTAGCGTAGCACCATAACCCTATAGAATTCTTGACCGAGGTCCCTGGCGCAATTTCAATAATAGGTAACTCATCGTGGCTCACGGGTACGGCGGTGGGGGCCCGACGGAGGTAGCTGAGCGGTGCTGGAGCATCGAGAGGTTATTGTGAGCTCGTGTGTTGTCTTTGCTTGGCTCGAGGCGGCCCATGGTGGCAGAGCCATGCGAGCCCGTAGCTCGGCGGTGGAGCAGCACGGCGGCGATGCTCTCTGGCGGCGGCTGGGCTTTGCGAGCACGCGTGAGTTACAAAAGACCAAGGCAAAGCTATGGGCGCAGGCGGTAGAGGAAAAGACCGGCCGGAGGTGGCTGGCCACGGAGTGGGTGGTCGCGGCGGCGCTGGGAACGTCGCCGGGAAAGACGACGGCTTTACGGTGACAAAGGAAAGGCGGGGCACTGAGAGATGGCTCAAGAGGTTTGCAAATAGCTGGCGACCTTGGCTGTGCTCTCCAAATCAAAAAAATGAGCAGTGGAGGCTGTGGGCGGAGGTGAACATGGCGGCCATGGCGCTGGGAAAACAGAGGAAAAGAGGATGGCGCGACGACGGCTCTCTGGCTATATGAAGGTAAGAGGGAGAAGAGAGAGGTGGCCAGGGCCTTCACGAACGCGTCTAGGTGGCCGACTACGCACAAGCACCAGAAGGCACGCGGCCGAGCCACGGCGGACGCCGACAACAGCGAGCGCAGGGAGGTGAAGGAGAAAACAAACACGTTGGGTTACTGTAGCAGAAAATTACAAGATTGCCACTGGCTAAAAATTCCATTTTTCTCTAAAATTTTGAATAGAAGTTGAAAACTCCCAATATATGAAATGTTCAGAATTTCAAGCTCTACACTTTGTCAAAACGAAGAACTTCAAATTCTACCTAGAAATTTGATTTTTAAATCAAATTTTGAAAAGAGAGAAAAAAGGGAATAAACCGCTAGAACAAACATTTTAAAAATCTTTTGATTTTGTTAAATAACTTAAAAATCACCCAAAATATGAAATTCTCAACTTTTCAAACCAAACCTTCTTCATATACAAAGTTTTCCCAAATTATGCATACATTTTGAAATATGGATTTAAAATCAAAAAGGGGCAAATGCCAAAAAACTGTATTTTCAAATTTATTTGAAATTCTTTTCAAAAACTTGAAAAACTTTGAATACCATAATTGTAGCTCTTGTCAAGATCTACAAACCATGTTTTTAGAGTATCCAAATTTCTTATAGATTTTGAAATATAGAAAAGGGGATAAAACAAGTTTTTGAAATAAGGGTTTTTGAATTCAAAACATACTTCAAAACAAATAGCACAAGCAACATATGAAATAAACTTATTTTAGTTGAGACATATCAGGGTTGACCTAACACACAAAATTAACAAAGCATAAAAAGACAAAATAGATTTTAGTTTGTTTTAAACATTTGCATAATCACATCAAATGATAAAAGAACTTTAAGTAAATAGAAATCATCATCATTTCATGTATAAAACTAAGCATCACATAAAAGATGTCATTAAAACATGAATGCATTTATGCCATGATGCTCAATGATTATGCTTGATAATGCATTTGATTATAATTTTAATTGCTTATTAACATCTGGGACGTTACAATCTTCCCCCTTAAAGAAATCTCGTCCTGAGATTTCGGAGCAATAAAATCCCGTGGGGTAAGTAATGTTAAAGGAAATGTGTAAAGCAATATAACTTGACAAAAGTTCATTAAGCAACAAGGAGCAATTCAAGAGTTACAACCAAGATATGCAAGGGATTGCAACTAACAAGGTATTTCAGTTTTCAATGAAGTTTAAGCAAGGATTCTTAAGATAGATTCAAAGAGTAGGGGTATATTAGTTGCGAAGCTATAGTAGCTCATGTCCACAAACCTCTATACCTACGCGCACCCAGTAGAAACTTGTGTGCGCGGGTCACACAAGAGACTCTAGGTTCCATCATGGCACCAGGGTTACAAAACACGGCACCACTATAGGGCACAACAGGAGTAACCCACATCTCAAAACATTGAGCCGGTAATCAAGATCAGAAATTGGTCACCATCTCAAGGTATTTAGGAACTCAAAAGACAACTTTGAATCCCTAGGAAGTGTTCAAGGAGTAAGAACATAAATTATGAGTGACAATGGTTCAGGAGCACCGACTATGATACTAGTGCGTGCCCTGGTAAAAATTCATGTGATCGCAAATCATAGGAGATCCCAGGTTGACACGACACCATAGTCACGGGTCACGACACCACTATAGAACACAATCAAAGTAACTCTCAAACAATATTTGTCGGATATCAAGGTCAAAAGAGTAACATGTGCAAAGAATGAAAACACCCTAATTGTGAATATAAGGGATCATGATCATAGACTTGGGTAACGGCAAACGCCCAGCTGTATTTCCTTATGGTCGTAAGCCACAGGAGACTCCAGACTTCGATGATGTTTCCAAGTTTAGGATCATGACACCTTGTTGTTGCAAAATTATATCTGCAAACACACCGGGCTAATACCCACAATTGATATCCGAAGCGTGTCAGTCGATTTGACCTGTTAATCAACAAGGACGATAAATTTGAATAAAATCCGAATGAGACGACAGCGATGCGCCCGGACGTCAAAGCTCAGAAAGTATTCGATAACTGTTGAACAGATCAGACAAGACGACAGCGATACGCCCAGAAGTCAAAGCCTGAATCGTGCTCGATAGACGCGGAACCTGCAAGGTCGTCGGAGATCAAGTTGATGTAGCCCGTCGATTCTTGAAAGAACTCGTTGAAAAAGAAAAGGTACTTGGCGAAGTCACCAAAAAGTAAAGTACTGGTAAAGGTAAATAAAAAGTAGATTGGTTTATTGATGCTTGGATCTCCATTACAATGCCCTTCGGCATATATTTATACTCTGCTAATCAAAGGAGTCCTAATTTAATACGTAAAGCTCAAATATAGAAGAAATAAACTAATTCCTTATACGAACTCTATTTCTTGAAAAAGAAATAAAACTTGTATAGGAGTTGGACTTAAACTACAATACTAAAAATCATAAGCTTCGTGTAGCCGATCCACTGTCCGCAACAGCTTATCGGCACATCCCTGGCACCGGCAACAACCTTCTAGCCCTCCTGCCTATCTTATCGGCAACAGCTCTTTGGCTTCATCGGCAATGTACAAGATCAACATGTCCTTCATAGGCAACCACCCATCGGCAACTCAGAAGCAATGCTGAAGAGCAACCACCCTTTTGCCGATTTAGTTTAGTCTCCCAATCCTTATTGACATGTGCCGAAAAACGGTGTCAACACATGGCCCCCAATTTCGGAGTATAAAATACTTTATGCACCGAAATTTCCTCCAGGTCATGATTACTCCTGTTCTTTCAAGCGTCTATCCAAATACTAGGATAATATTTCTTCAGATATTTACCGTTCAACGCTCTTGAAAATACTTCTCCTTCGAGAGTTTCTAGGATATAGGCATTACCAGGAACGGACCGATTGACGCGATAAGGACCCTCCCAATTAGGAGACCATTTACCGAACTTTGTACTTTTAGTCCCCATCGGTAAAATTAATTTCCAGACTAGATCACCATCGGCAAATTCCTTTGTTTTCACTTTTTTATCATACCACCTAGCAACTCTCTTCTTGTTCTCTTCGATGCTAACTAAAGCTTTTAGCTGATGACCCGCCAGATCTTCCAACTCATCTTTCATGAGTGTACTGTAATCATCGGCAAATAACTGATCTTGATGAAATACTCGCCTCGAACCAGTCTTGATCTCCCAAGGGAAAACTGCATCATGTCCGTATACCAACTGATAAGGCGATACTTTAGTAGCACCATGGCATGCCATCCGATATGACCAAAAAGCTTCGTTCAACACTGTGTGCCACTTTCGAGGATTTTCCTTAATCTTGTGCTTAATGAGTTTAATAATCCCTTTGTTAGAGGCTTCGGCCTGACCATTGGCTTGAGCATAATAAGGCGAGGAATTTAAGACCTTAATCCTCATCTCATCGGCAAATTTATCAAACTCCCCTGACGTGAACATAGTCCCCTGATCGGTCGTAATAGTTTGAGGAATACCGAACCGATACACAATAGTTCTTTTACAAAATCAACCATGTTTGCCGATGTCACATTCTTCAGAGGAATTGCTTCGACCCACTTTGTAAAGTAATCGGTAGCGACAAGTATGAATTTATGCCCCTTGCTTGATGGTGGATATATCTGACCGATGAGATCAATAGCCCATTCTCGAAACGGCCATGGTTTAATGATAGGATTCATTGCCGATGCAGGCGCTCTTTGAACGTTGCTGAATTTTTGACACTCCTGACATCCCCTAAAATACTTGAAACAATCTTCGAGTATCGTCGGCCAGTAATATCCATTTCGCCTGATCATCCATTTCATCTTGAAAGCCGATTGATGTGCCCCGCATACTCCTTCATGGATTTCGCCCATTAAAGTCTTTGATTCTTCTTTGCCAAGACACTTGAGCAAAACTCCATCCATTGTCCGATAATATAATTCATCATCAAGGAGCACATACTTAGTAGCTTGAAATCTTACACGTCTCTCGACCTTCCTAGATGGATCTTTCAAATAATCGACAATCTCCTTCCTCCAGTCATCGGCATCAGTTGCCGACGCCAATATTTCGCGGATTGGCTGATACCCTAAAGCATGTTGTGCTAACCGATTAGCTTCTTCATTATGTAATCTGGAGATATGTTCAAGGCAAAAATCTTTGAACTCCTAAAATAACTGTCGACACCTCTCGTAATATGAGATTAAAACTTCACTTCGACATTCATATACCCTAGCTAATTGATTAACGATCAGCATTGAATCATCAAAGATTTCAACAGCATCGGCACGGACTTCCCTGAGTAACTCCAGACCTTTCAACACAGCCTGATACTCAGCCTGATTGTTTGTCGATGTGGTAGCAATCGGCAATGAGAATTCATATTTCTTCCCCTGAGGTGATATCAGCACAATGCCGATACCTGCTCCTTCGCCACATGTAGAACCATCGAAGAAGAGTGTCCACGGAGCAATCTCCAAAGAATTCACCGCGCCGCAGTGCTGAGTAACAAAATCAGCCATGACTTGCCCTTTGACTGCTTTAGCTGATTCATACCGCAGATCAAACTCTGATAATGCTAAAATCCACTTGCCGATTCTTCCACTTAGAATTGGCATTGACAGCATATATTTGACCACATCATCTTTGCATATAACCAAGCATTCGACCATCAACAGATAATGCCTTAAATTAACACAGGAGAAATATAAGCATAAACATAACTTTTCAATGGCCGAATACCTGATCTCAGCATCTACCAATCTTCTGCTCAGGTAATAGATTACACGTTCTTTTCCTTCAAACTCTTGGATTAGAGCTGACCCAATGACTTCATCATCACTTGACAGATACAACCTGAAGGGTTCCCTGTGTTGGGGTGGAACTAGCACTGGTGGATTCACCAAATACTTATTAATTTCTTCTAAAGCCAACTGCTATTCTTCTCCCCATATGAATTTCTGATCGGCCTTCAGCTTCAATAATGGACTGAAAGCTTTGATTTTTCCTGATAGATTAGATATGAATCTTTGAATAAAATTGATTTTGCCGATCAGAGATTGTAGCTCAGTCTTATCGGTAGGAGCAATCATGTTGCTGATAGCATCAATGGACTTCCTACTAATTTCAATACCCCTCTGATGCACCATGAAACCTAAGAATTGTCCTGCCGATACACCAAATGCACACTTGTTAGGATTCATCTTCAACCCATGCTTCCTTGTGCACTCCAATATTTTCTGCAAATCAGCCAGATGATTCTCGAAGTCTCCAGACTTAACCACCACATCATCTATATAAATCTCAACCAATGTGCCGATGTACTCATGAAAAATGTAATTCATTACTCTCTGATAAGTAGCACCGGCATTCTTTAAACCAAAAGTCATGACTATCCATTCAAATAAGCCTACATGACCTGGACATCTGAAGGAAGTCTTGGAGATATCTTCTTCGGCCATAAAGATTTGATTATATCCGGCGTTCCCATCCATGAAGCTGATAATCTGATATCCAGCAGCGGCATCAATTAATAGATCGGCAATGGGCATTGGATAACCATCCATCGGTGTAGCTTTGTTAAGATTCCTGAAATCAATACAGACACGAAGTTTCCCATTCTTCTTGTAGACAGGAACCACATTAGAAATCCATTCAGCATATCGGCATTGTCGGATGAATTTGGTTTCAATCAACCTTGTTATTTCGGCCTTAATATTAGGCAGCACCTTAGGATTGCATCGGCGTGCTGGCTGCTGATGTGGCCGAAATCCTTGTTTGATAGGTAACCGATGTTCAATAATTGATCGATCTAACCTGGGCATTTCTGTGTAATCCCAAGCAAAATAATCCTTATATTCTTTCAATAGAGCAATCAATTGTTCTCTGCTCTGGAGATCTAACTTAGCACTAACAAAAGTCGGCCTTGATCTATCACCGTTCCCGATATCCACTTCAACTAAGTCATCTGCCGATGTAAACCCATGGCCCAGTTTTCCATCATCGGCAAACCTGTCCATTTATAACTCATCTTCAGAACCGACTGCTTGGATCAGTGGCAGCTCATAATCAGCAATCCTGAGGAACTCCAAATCCCATGCTTCTCCCGATATGCACTTGGTCCGCTCGTAAGTCTCCGATTCTGCTGATGCAATTATATAAGATGAATCACCAGGAACCACCTTAACTTTATCTTCAACCCACTGTACGAGACATTGGTGCATTGTAGAAGGAGTGCAACAATTAGCATGAATCCAATCTCTTCCTAACAGCAGATTATAAGCACCTTTGCCGCTGATGACAAAGAAAGTAGTCGGCAATGTTTTGCTGCCAATGGTTAGCTCAGTGCACAGTGCTCCTTTGACTGGCGATATGTTCCCTTCAAAGTCCTTGAGCTTCATGTCAATTTTAGCTAGGTCTTGATCTCCTTTTCCAAGCCTCCAAAACACAGCATATGGCATGATGTTAATCGCAGCCCCTCCATCTATGAGTATCTTTGACATCGGCTTCCCATCAACTCTGCCTTTGATGAATAAAGCCTTAAGATGTTGTCTTTCATCATCGGTAGGCTTCTCGAAGACAGCCATCATCGGATCCAAGGTTAGCTGAGCCACTTGTTCTAAAAGAACCGATTCTTCCTCCTCACCGGCAAGTGCCCGAAATTCCATCGGCAACATGAAAACCATATTGATATTTGCCGATGGACTCCCGCCTTCACGCTTTGGCTGCCACACTTGAGACTTTGCCCCACGGGGGTTTTCTTCTTTGCGCTCCTGTTGCAACTTCCTCTTCTGCATTTTTGTCAGTCCTTCAGGGCACATTGAGGAAGCTTCGTCTTCCAGACAGGCTGATACAGTTTTGTACTTGGACCTGGGCAGTTTATATTGGAGTCTTTGCAAAGAATCACCTCATCAGGAACTCTCGCATTGGCCATCTCCTCTAGCTCCTCTTGATTCATCGGTAAACAATCGTCATGCTTGCCTAGCCTTTCATGTACACTAGTTCTGCCCCTTAGCGGATCATGTACCGATGCCCTCTCTCTGATCGGCTTACCGATGTATCTGCTCCGATCACCATAGCGCGGTCTTCTTTCTGCCCGATCGACTCGATCATAACCATTGCACTCGGGGCAATTATCAGCAGTAGGCAATTTAATGCCTTCTTCCCAACAGTAGATGAAGAAGGGGCATCTCCAATGGTCTTCGTGCCGATGCCACGCTTCCTGACGCAACTCCTCTTGCCGATGTCGATAGCAGTCACCTAAAATTTTGTACGGAGTTGGTCTAGGAGGTCTTCTGGAACTACTGCTTTCTTCAATTATCTCTTTCCCCCTCAAGTCATCGGTAGTTGCTTGATTTCTAGGATCCACCGATGCTCTCCTTTTAGCGTTTGCCGATGTCAATACTTTCGTCTTGTTTATGGCCTCCACTATGTTTGCTAGGAAAGGATGTTGATCAATCTTCATCGGCCTCTGCGCTTTGGAGTTATCAAACTTGATTCTCCCAGATTCAATTGCCGATTGCAACTGCTGTCTGAAAACCTTGCAATCATTGGTACTGTGCAAAGTTGCATTATGAAACTTGTAGTACCTCATCTTCTTCAGCTCATCTGCCGATGGAATCACATGATTGGGTGATAGCTTGATTTGGCCTTCTTGAAGTAGCAGATCAAATATTTTATTGGCCTTTGTGACGTCGAATGTGAATTTTTTTGGCTCCTTCTGACCAAAAGGACAAGATAAAGGCTTTTTACCCTTTACCCACTCAGCCAGGCTGATAGTTGGTTCTTCATCTGAATCTGATTCCTCTGCCTCTTCTACAAAGGACACCTTCCTGTTTGAGTTCTTCCTATGTTCTGGAGCTTGAGCACCTTGATCAGAGATCCTCTGCACAATATGGCTTAAGCTTTCAAACTCCTGAGAATCGTATTTGTCCCTGAGATGCGGCAACAAACCCTAAAAAGCCAAACTAGCTAACTGGCGGTCATCAAGCACTAGGCTGTAGCACCTGTTCTTCATGTCTTGTTCCCTTTACACAAAACCTTCTACCGATTCGTCGCTTCGCTGTCTTAATTTCATCAAATCGGTAAGCTTCTTTTCATGGACACCAGCAAAGAAGTATTTATGGAATTGTCTTTCCAGGTTAGCCCAAGTAAGAATAGAGTTCGGCTGCAATGATATAAACCACACGAATGCCGATCCAGACAAAGATGACGAGAATAAACAGATCCTCAGCTCATCCCTGTTCGCTACTTCCCTGCACTGGATGATGAATCGGTTGATGTGCTCCATCGTTGATGTATCATCTTGCCCAGAAAACTTAGTGAAATCTGGCACCTTGTACCGATTTGGGAAAGGAATCGAGTCATAAGCTGAAGGATACAGAGTCCAATAAGAGTAAGTATTAATCTTGGGCTGAATCCCAAATTGCTCTTTCATCACTTCTGCAATCTTATCGGTTAAGAGTGCATCCTGATCTTGCCGATGCACTGGCTGAATCTCCACTTGAGGTGTTGGCTGATATGCTTCTACATACCCTTGTGGCACTTGGCTTGGGGGAATCGGCATATTCACGGCACCAATCTGTGGAGTAAAGTTCATCGGCTGTTTTGCCGATGCTTGATCTTGGAAAGTTGCCTGTGGACTATACCGCTGAGTCCCCATTGCCTGGTAACTTGGCTGAATAGCAGATTGCTAAACTGGCGCTTGCCCTGACCAATTATAACTCATTGGCACCTGACTTGCCGATGGCTGATAGCTTGCAGACAATTGATGCTCTTGTATAGATGGATGATAGCCAGCATTGTAAACCTGGTGCTTGTCCTTCTCTTAATGTTTGCACAACAACATTGTAAACAGTGTTGGACAGCATGGTGAAGTGGTTGATCAAAGCTTGATTTAATGCAGAATTAACCATCTCCTGTAATTTACCAGGGTTGGAGTCAAAGGTTACCTGCCGAGGCAACGGCAGATCTTGCTTCTGGATGACTTCTCCACCCCTATTCATGCTGAAAGAATTCAAGCAGAGCTGTCTGTAATCCTCCATAGCTTTTTCCATGGCTTGCTTCTGATCCTCCTTGAGATCTGACTCTGATATCTCGATGATGTTTTCTGGATTGATATCAATAGGATTCTTCATGATAGATCTGTTGACTTGGTCCCACCAAGCGTGCCAAAAGATGTGTTGATGCAAAATTATATCTGCAAACACACCGGACTAATACCCACAATTGATATCCGAAGCGTGCTAGTCGATTTGACCTGTTAATCAACAAGGATAATAAATTTGAATAAAATCTGAACAAGACGACAGCGATGCGCTCGGACGTCAAAGCTCAGAAAGTATTCGATAACTGTTGAACAGATCAGACGAGACGACAGTGATACGCTCGGAAGTCAAAGCCTGAATCATGCTCGATAGACTCAGAACCTGCAAGGTCGCTGGAGATCAAGTTGATGCTGCCCGTTGATTCTTGAAAGAACTCATTGAAAAAGAAAAGGTACTTGGCGAAGTCGTTGAAAAGTAAAGTACTTGTAAAGGTAAATAAAAAGTAGATTGGTTTATTGATGCTTGGATCTGCATTACAATGCCCTTTGGCATATATTTATACTCTGCTAATCAAAGGAGTCCTAATTTAATACGTAAAGCTCAAATATAGAAGAAATAAACTAATTCCTTATACGAACTCTATTTCTTGAAAAAGAAATAAAACTTAGGAGTTGGACTTAAACTACAATACTAAAAATCATAAGCTTCGTGTAGCCGATCCGTTGTCCGCTCCCGTCACGATGAAGTCATGTCCTTATCAACACATCCCTGGCATCGGCAACAACCTTCTAGCCCTCCTGCCTATCTTATCGGCAACAGCTCTTTGGCTTCATCGGCAATGTACGAGATCAACATGTCCTTCATTGGCAACCACCCATCGGCAACTCAGAAGCAATGCTGAAGAGCAACCACCCTTTTGCCGATTTAGTTTAGTCTCCCGATCCTTATTGACACGTGCCAAAAAACGGTGTCAACACACCTTAGAGGACACAATTAATGTGATATTCGAGCAAGATATTCGTTGCCACACGACGTCAAGGAGGTAGCATGTGTCAGAGTTGAAAAGAGTCAAGGAATGACACATACTTAACAAAAGAATCAAGGATTCGTACCAGGTTTAAGTTTTTAAGGTAATGATGTATATCAAGGTATATTCCATAAATCTCCAAGGATCAGAAACTTATGGAATAAAAGATTATCAATTGGTAAACAAAACCTGATAGAGGACGAGATTCAATGATAGAACAGCTACAAAGAACAATAGCTGCTCTTAGAATATAAGGAGGAAGTTTTTTATTATCATATGATCATGTTATGCATGATATGCGATATGCTCGTCCTATACATCCTTTCAATGTTAGAAGCACTTCATCTTCATCATGTTAGTATATATAGGGCTTTATACTATACACTATCTTCATTTCCAAAGACGGACCATTCAGACGTACTTCAGTAGAACTTTGTCGGTGAAGTTGACTCTCTTCTTGACCGTCCAATGAAGAGTTGAAGAACTTCTTGAATCCTTTTTACTTGAGTCATTAGAAATTCTTCCCGAAGTCTTCTAGCAAGAAAGAAGATAGAGGAAGGATTATTTTTAATTTATTACTTTCAAAAACTTTTATATTGTAAACTCATTTTGAAGTTTTCTAACGTAATATTGTAGCTGATCCATTGTATGAGCTCTGATACCCCCTGTGGCAGAACATCCTAAATTATATAGCCCACACGCACCTATCATTGTCTCAAAGACTTCTAATAGCCATGCATTTGTTCCAGATAACTTAGAAAGTCCTGTCAGGTGCCCTCAAAGGACCCTGATTAAACCACATTTGGCAACTCATACCAGGATCAACAAAGGAGTAGCTGTAACATTACAACATTTATGATAAAACATATATTAGATTGTGGAAGAGTAATAACATTAAGTTTACAAAATATATGAAAAAGTTAACTTTTACAAACTTAACTTCAATTGCAGAAGTAGAGAAGAACTACAGAAGACAACTTAGGTAGAGCGCCTAAATTAGGAGGGGACAACTAGATCACGTCGAACCCACCGACATGAACTTGATTTGAACATGAATTAGCACCTGCAACAGGGGTTCAACAAACCCCGAGTACAAAAGTACTCAACAAGACTGACCCGACGAAAAAGGGGGGTGAAGACTCAGGAAATGCAGGCTAGAGGGACAAGGTAAGGCTTGCAAGAGATAAGAGTTTTTGCAGAAAAGTTTGATAGAAAGTAAGGTTGTCTTGCTCTAGCTCAAGATTACCAACCAAAATCATTTTTATAACTTATCATCATTCAAGTTATTACTACGACGATGAACAACGATCGGGTCTTCTTATCCGAGAAGCAACGGCGATTCGAATCCATTTTCATACACAGCTAGGACCTTGATCACTGGGATACCGGTGAAGGATTATGAGGGTGCTACGCTAGCCAGAAAATAAAACTTTTCTGCCTCATAAACCAGGATCTATTGCTAGTTACATCTTATGGGATTACCACTAGACGTGCAAGTGCAGCGGAAGACGACTCGATGTAGTCATACGCGTCGCAGCAGGCAGTGCAATTGCGTGGTTGTCTGTCACGTCAATCCCCTCACGTGGTTCATCCCAGTGCTCCAGATGCAGCACCTCCGAGGAATCCCACATGTGCAGGGAAGAAGCGACGTGCCTCCGAACTGCTAGGTCCACGAGGAGCAGAAGGCGCGAGCGTGGGGAGGGCGACGACGGCTATCAAAAGCGTCCAACCCTGACCGCATGCCCTACCCCTTGCTTATATAAGCGTTCCCAATGAGCTCACAAGTTGGAGGCCCATTAGCAACCCTAAGCCTTGTCTAATTCGGGTCCAACCCGAATTAGGCTTCCAGCCCCTTAAGCGTGCGACCCTATGGGTTCATGCACACATTGACATGGGCTGAGTACTCCTACTCGCCCAATAGTTGATAGCGGCCTCTAGCAAGGCATGACGACTCCTATGTGCACGCAAAGATCATATCAGATGAACCACTATGACCACATACAAGTTATTTCCTTTGCCACTCGATATATTGTTCAACTCTTGGGTTAACACTTAACCCAAGCATGGCCATGCATTTGTTGATCCAATCACTTGAGTGATCCAGTGATATCTCTCTCGAGTAGAGAGGGGCAAATTCTATCTTGATTGTCTATGTCTCATAGCATGCTTCCTGACCACCCAAAGACCACCTTTATAACTACCTAGTTATGAAGTAGTGTTTGACTGTCCCTAAGCAGGCCATTTCACATCTTGAGTACATACCACAATCTTAGGTCTAAGAACATAATGTACATGATGCGCATAGAGACTTTCTCATGTCGGGTCAGTCCAACCTACATGTCTCACATGTGCCCACATTATTAGTTTGACATCTCCATGTCTATGACTTGTGAAACATAGCCATCAACTAATATGTGCTGGTCTAATATTCAAGTGTGTTCTCACAAGAACGCCGACCAGTGACAACTTTAGAATAACTATTCAAGTAATTGAGCTCCACAAACAATTCACATAATTGCCAATCAATACAAGTTGTCTATAATGGATATTCAATGAACACTTTATCAATCATGGATACAATAGGAATATCATCATCTACATGATTAGCTCTAGGGCATATTCCCAACAGTCTCCCACTTGCACTAGAGTTAATCTCTTAGATGTCTAATCCCCATAGACCTCGTGTGCGCCTCATGCTTAGGCTATGGAAGAGCCTTTGTTAAAGGATCTGCTATATTCAAATCCGTATGTATTTTGCATAATTTGATCTCTTCTCATTTCACAAACTCTCGAATGAGATGAAACTTTTGGAGTACATGTTTGTTCTTCTGGTGATCCCTAGGCTGCTTAGCCTATGCAATTGCCCCATTGTTATCACAATGTAAATTCAATGGCCCAACACATTCGGAAACACACCAAGATCAATGAGGAACCTCCTCAACCAAACACCTTCCTTTGCAGCGCCAGAAGCTGCAATATACTCGGCTTCTGTTGTAGAATCAGACACCGTCTCCTGCTTGGAACTTTTCTAGCTAACTGCACCACCATTTATTGTGAACACAAAACCTGATTGAGATCGTGAATCATCCCCGTTGGTTTGGAAGTTAGCATCAGTGTAACCATTTACAACGAGCTCCTCCTCACCTCCATAGATTAGGAACACATCCTTAGTCCTTCGTAAGTACTTAAGAATGTCTTTAACCAACGTCCAGTGATTCTCACCAGGATTGGCTTGATACCTTCTCGCAACACTTAGAGCATAGGCTACATCTGGATGAGTACATATCATGCCGTACATGATGGAACCAACTGCCGAAGAGTATGGAACCTTACTCATGCGGTTGCGCTCAGCATCAGTGGAAGGACACTGCTTATCACTGTAGCACACACCATGTGACATAGGCAAGAACCCTTTCTTGGACTGTTCCATGTTGAACCTCTTCAACATCTTATCAATGTAAGTATCCTGGCTTAATCCTATCATCCTTCTCGACCTATCTCTATCGATCTTAATGCCCAAGATGTATGTTTCTTCTCCTAAATCCTTCATAGAAAAACTCTTATTCAGTGAAGTCTTTACAGATTGCAACATAGTAATATCATTCCCAATCAATAGTATGTCATCCACATACAAGATCAAAAACACAGCGCTCCCACTTTCCTTCTTGTAAACACAATGTTCTTCTTCATTCTGACGGAAGCCAAACCCTTTGACGACCTCATCAAAATGAAGATTCCAACTCCAAGATGCTTGCTTTAACCCATAAATAGATTTCTTAAGCTTGCATATCTTTCTAGCATTATTAGGATCAACAAAACCTTTGGGCTGTATCATATACACGTCCTTTTCTAAATACCCATTTAGAAAGGCTATTTTAACATCCATCTGCTATATCTCATAATCGAAATATGCAGCAATTGCTAGAATAATCCGGATAGATTTAAGCATCGCCACCGACGAGAATGTCTCGTCATAGTCAACCCCTTGAACTTGCTAAAAACCCTTTGCGACAAGCCAAGCTTTATAGACGTGAACATTTTCATCCATATCCTTCTTCTTCTTGAAGATCCATTTGCACTCAATGGGTCTAATTCCATCAGGCGGGTCAACCAAGTTCCAAACTTGATTGTCTCCCATGGAATCTATCTCAGATCTCATGGCACTTTGCCATTTCTCAGAATCTGGATCCATCATAGCTTCCGCATAATCCACAGGTTCATCATCGTCTAACAATAACAAATCCCCACGCAATGCATGAAGTCTTGCTGGTCTTCGTGGTTGTGGCGGTGTCTCCACTGCCACAGGTGTCTCAACTTGCTCTGCTACAATAGCATCACTCGTAGAGTCAGTCCCTACTGGCTCATCTTGAACTTCTTCAAGATATACCTTTTGTCCATTCTTTTCTGTTTTGAGAAACTCTTTCTCTAAGAAAACACCGTTTCGAGTAACAAATACTTTGCCCTCTGACCGATTATAGACATAATACCCTAAAGTTTCCTTTGGATATCCCATGAAAAAGCACTTTTCTGATTTGGTGTTAGTTTATCTAATATAAGCCATTTGACATAAACTTCACAACCCCAAATTTTCAGAAAAGACAAACTGAGACTCTTACCAGGCCACATCTCATATGGTGTCTTAACTACGAACTTAGATGGTACCCTATTCAATGTGAAAGTGGTTGTTTCTAGAGCGTATCCCCAAAATGATAAAGGTAGGTCAGACTGGCTCATCATAGACCGAACCATGTCCAACAAGGTCTAATTACGTCGCTCAGACACACCATTTCTCTGAGGCCTTCCGGGTGGCGTAAGCTGTGGAATAATTCCACAACTCTTAAGATGATTGCTAAACTCATGACTTAGATATTCGCCTCCACGATCAGATCACAAGGCCTTGATCTTCTTGCCACATTGATTCTCTACTTCATTATGAAATTCTTTGAACTTTTCAAATGTTTCAGACTTATGCTTCATTAGGTAGACATATCCATATCTACTAAAGTCATCAGTAAAAGTTATGAAGTATTGAAATCTGCCTCTAGCTGTCGAGCTCATTGGTCCACATACATCAGTATGTACAAGTTCCAACAAGTCAGATGCCCTCTCAGGTAATCCTTTGAATGGCACCTTGGTCATCTTGCCTAGCATGCAAGCCTCACATGTCTCGTATGATTCAAAATCAAACAAAGTTAGAAGACCATCATCATGGAGCCTCTTCATGCGATTCTCACTTATATGACCCAAACGACAATGCCACATATAGGTAGGACTTAACTCATTAAGCCGAGGCCGTTTAGCAGTAACATTACAGATAGGTGCATCATCAAGATTTAAAATAAATAACCCATTCACAATGGATGCAAAAGCCACAAACATGTCATTCTTGGAGATCACACAACCATTGTCTTTACTCGCAAAAGAATAACCATCCTTCATCAAACATGAAGGTGATATAATGTTTTGATTTAAGCTAGGAACAAAATAACAATTATTCAATTCCATAATAAATCCTGATGGCAGGTGAAGTTGCATCGTCCCGATGTTCAATGCAGCAACTTTTGCATTGTTGCCCACGCGGAAGTCAACCTCTCCCTTTTCCACACTTCTACTTCTTATCATTCCCTGCATCGTATTACAAATATGAGCAACTGATCCAGTGTCAAATACCCAGGAATTAATATATGAATTAGCGACAAAAATGTCTGTAACATGAACGACAAGGGTACAAGTAGCAGTAATACCTTTACCGCCACCATCCTTCTCTAAGGACGCCAAGTACTCCTTGCAATTCCTTTTCCAGTGACCTTTCCCCTTACAATAAAAGCAGTCTAAATTTACAGATGGTCCAGCCTTGGCAGCAGATGGGTTTATCTTAAAGATCTCATCTTTAGCCTGGCCCTTCTTCTTCCTCCAAGAATTGCCCTTCCTCTTAAAATGAGGTCAGTTCTGGATCGCCAACACTTGGCTACTGCCGGCACCTTTCTTGATGTCGACTTCTGTAGTTTTCAGCATACCACACAGTTCACTCAAGCCTCTTTCCACCCCATGCATATGGTAGTTCAAGATGAAGTTTCCACAGCTGGGTGGAAGAGACGAGAGAATAAAATCAGTAGCCAACTCTTGGCCGATTGGGAAGCCTAGCTTCTCCAACCTTTGAGTGTAACCAACCATCTTGATTACATGTGGTCCTACTGCTGTGCCCTCTGCAAGCTTGGTTTCCACAAGCATCTTAGAGACATTGAACCTTTCAGTCCTGGCCTGCATGCAGAACATCTCCTCAAGCACCACGATCATATCTTTCGCTGAGTGATTGTTATCGAAATGCACCTGCAGATCAGATTCCATACAAGCAAGCATAAGGCAACTCACATCAAAATGCTTTCTTGTAAGCGGCTCTATCAGCATCAGGTGCACTTTCTCCAGGCTCATCTGGTAATGGGGTGTCCAGAATATCTTCCTTCTTCTTAGCATATCATCTATATTCCATTAACCGAACCTATAACAAATAGCTACAGCTCTGATACCACTGAAGGATTTTGAGGGTGTTATGCTAGCTAGAAAACAAAACTTTTCTGCCTCATAAACCAGGATCTACTGCTAATTACAGGTTACGGGATTACCACTAGACGTGCAAGTGTAGCGGAAGACGACTCGATGTAGTCGTATGCATCGCAGCAGGCAGTACAGTTGCGTGGTCGTCTATCACGTCAATCCCCTCATGCGGTTCATCCCAGTGCTCCAGATGCAGCACCTCCAAGGAATCCCACACGTGCAGGGAAGAAATGATGCGCCTCCGAACTGCTAGGTCCACGAGGAGTAGAAGGCGCGAGCGTGGGGAGGGCGACGGCGGCTGTCAAAAGCGTCCAACCCTGACCGCGCGCCCTACCCCTTGCTTATATAGGCGTCCCCAATGAGCGTGGGGAGTTGGAGCCCCATTGTAACACCTCTGGTGTTATATTAACTAAAACATGCCATGTCATCATATGCACTGCAAAGCATTCATGGTTAGGTCAACCTTAATGTGCATTAACTAAAACAAGTTTACATTTCATAGGTTGGTTGTGTTTCTGGAATGTTTTGTCACATGAAATAAGAAAACCCTATTTTCGAATGTCATCGCAAATGCTTAGTTTATACTCTATGTACTTGAGGTGTAAACTGTGTTTACACTAGTGTCAAGCATAGTGTATAAGTCTAAGTCCAACCCTAAAAATGATTTCCATATTTCAAATTAAATTTGGATTCCAAAGCTTATTTCTGAGTCTGGCTATTCAAATTTCAATTCAAATTTGAAATGCTATAAAAGGTTTTTCAAAAGTCAACTTGGTCAACCAAGGGTGTCATTGGGTCAATGACCTAAAAATGTCCTTGGATGATGTTTGTGATCACTAATAACCAACCAATTAAGTTAAAAACCAAATTGAGTTTAAATTCTATTTCAGAAACCCTTATTTCAAAACCTAGTTTTAACCCCTTTTCTCTAATTCAAAATCTATAAAGAATTTGGAGATACTATAAAAAGATAGTTTGTAGATCTTGACAAGAGCTAAAAATAAAGTTTTTCAAGTTTCCAAAAGAAATTTTAAATGAATTTGAAAATACAGTTTTCTAGCATTTGTTCCCTTTTGATTTTAAAACTATAATTCAAAAATTATGCATAATTTAAGAAAACTTTGTATATAAAAAATGTTTGGTTTGACAAGTTTAACATTTCATAGTTTTGAAGATTTTCAAGTTTTATTGGAAAATCAAAAGTAATTTCAAATGTTTTTTTCTAGGGTTTTATTCCCTTTTTGAATCTGAATTCAAATTTCAAAATCTAGACAGAATTTGAGGACACTAGTTAAAGGAAAAGTGTAGCTCTTGAAAAGTTATGCAAATGATATTTTTGGAGATTTTCAAGTTCTTATATAAATTTTGAAGTAATTTGTATTTTGAAACGGATGGCATTTCTATAATTATCTCGAACAGTACCTAACCCTATCGGCGACCGCCATCGTCGGCTTCTCATCGCGCGCCGCCGACCACCGCCGCACTCGCTCGACCGCCAGCGTGCTCATGGACACAAAAAACTTCATCGCCTTCGTGTCGCCAGTCCATCCATCGACCCCGCCCTATAAATACCGTCGCCGTGGCCGAGTTCTTCTTCTTTCTTCCTCCCGCCGCCGTTGCGACGACCTCGCTCCGCCGCTTGAATTCACCGTCGACGCTCCACCTCTGTCCGATTGCGCTTGCCATTAGCTCCACCATATCCTCACGGTCATCTTGGGCCAGTTCGTGCTTGCTCTCCTTGCTTGAGCCACCCGCACACCGCCTTCTTCTCCACGCCCGGCCAGTCGAGCCGCCGTGCCATCTCCGGCGTTTGCCGCCGCCGGAGGTGAAAATATTTTACCTTTAACCCCTCTATCCGATAATCCGTGTTCCACTGCTCCTGATGCGCACCTTAGTTTGAGCAGCGCGTCGTCGGAGACCGCCGTGACGCTGTCTTGCCACTAGAGCGCCGCCGCCGCCATCACCGCCGTCGACCGCAGCTCGATTCCAGCACTCCGAGCCTCCATTAACGTGCGCATCGGCACCGGGGTGAGCTCCTGTAGCTGTTTGCACCATCAATTTCATCAATCCCTTATCGTGGTCGCCGGTAGCCGTAGCTCGCCGCCGGCGCAATGTTGCCAGCGCCGCCGCACGCGAAGCCGCCGCTACTAGAGTTCTAGTCCGGTTCCATTTAGTTGCCAAACCAGTCCGTTTGAGTACCCTGCGCATGCTAGTGACCTCGCTGTCGCCGAAAATCACTCCGGTGAGCGACGCCGCCGCGCCCGAGCTCCGCCGCGCCGCCATGGCCGCCGGCGTGGGTGCCGCCGTCGTCCCGCCGCGCCGTTAGCCACCTCAATCGACGCGCCGTGTCAAGATGAGCCTGTAGGGACAAGTCCGGTCGCCGGAGACCTCGCCGTCGGCGAGGAATCGCCGGTCAACCGTCGGCGGGCCGTCGGTCAGCGCGGGAGTACTGTGCTGATTTTTCTTTTTCTATTTTCAGAAAATGATTTAAATGCTATTTTCTTTGAAAAATCATAGTAATTCATATATAGCTCCAAAAATTCTAAAAATTTTTGTGAGTGTTCCTTATGATGTCATCTACCTAGAAAAAATATGAAATGCCAAATTTGAGTACTTTTTGCATATGTTAAAATTAGCCTTTTTAATTAAAAAATGGACCTTCAAGGATTTTTAATAAATAAAATAATTGGCTTTTAATTCTGAAATTTGTTTTGCTATCTATTTAAGCCAAGAGCTTTCTAAAATAAAATTTTGGGCTTAATTTGATAATTTTAATTTTTATGTCTTTACTTAATGCTTTTAAATAATTAATTAATCCCTTTAGTTAAACTTAATCATTATAGGATTTGTTTGACTTGGGGATTGATTGATGACCTTGGGTCATTAACCCTAATGACCTTTGGCACTTTAATTAATTATTTGCGCTTACCTTAATCATGTCATTAGGGCTTAGTCAACGTTATTTTATGCGTTTAATTAACTTCTTAAATGGCGTAGTTAACCCTAATGAATTTTATAAACGAAGTTTTGTTAGCTTGCAACTTTATCGTGAAGAAAAGTTGTACTCGATCCGTTAATCTGATCATGCACCCATTGAGCATCATGTTTACTATTCCATCATGTTAAAGCATATTAATTATCGAATAGTTTCCATTAACGGAGAGTTAACATTGTCACCCAGATCTGAAGGAAGAGCAGATTCAAGAATCGAGAGTTGATCCAGAGTTTGAGACCGTTTACCCCGAACATCAAGGCAAGCCTTGGATGCATTCAAACCCTACTCTATTTATAAAAGTTTTACCGCTTCATCTATGGTATGTGCATTAAGTACTAGAAGTTGAGTGAAAACCCACCAATTGCATTACCTGTCTTATTTCCTTATTCCTTGATACCTGCTTAGAAAGATAAGTAGTAATGCTTAGCCCTGCTTATTTAGTTATTTGTTCAAAGGCAAAAGAATGAAAAAGATGAGATTGGTTTTCTTTTGGAATCTTGATATTAGTAATAAATCGAGTCTGGACGGCGAACTTGCACTCGGAATGGAGTCCCTCTGTAGTGTTTCCGTCTGTTGATGCCCTAGGTCCCGTGTCGATGGTGATCTGTTGATATCGAGAATTTAGAAATCCACATGCATGAAGTTGTATACGAATGGTTGGAGCCATGTATATCATGGAGTGACCTAGCGTGGGGCCAGAGTTCCCATCTGTGTCATAGTGTGTTTTACTGTGGGGTTTAAATTCCCATGTATCTTGGTACGCTGGGCCGCAGAGCTCACGGGTGCCATGTGGTGATATACGGCTACGGTTGTTATCCCGTTATATCAGTTCACCTGGGGTGCATCGGAGTTAAAGTCTCCGGTATTCCAGTGACCTAGGTCCCAGCTGGGTATAAAAATGGATTCGAATCGCCGTTGCTTCTCGGAGAAGAAGACTCGATCGTTGTTCATCATTGTAGTAACAACTTGAACAATGAATAAGGTTTAATAATGAAGTGGTTGATATTTGGGTTCAGATTAAGACAAACTTTTCTTTGTTAAGCTTTTCTGCAAAATGTTCTTATCTCCTACAGACCTTAACTTCTCCCTCTAGCCTGCATTTCTTGAGTCTCCACCCTTCTCTTTCGTCGGGTCCGTCTTGTTGAGTTCTTTTGTACTCAGGGTTTGTTAAACCCTTGTTGCAGGTGAGCCTCATGGGCAGGAGTGTTTTGCATCCTGTTGCATGACAGTCGTCGAGGAAAGCAATGACAAGTAAGGTGTTTAGCTCTTGGGCAGAGCTTTTGTTTAGTATTGTAATCTACTACTACTCCACTACTATTATGGTTTGTATAATCTAAACCTATTGTTGTAAATATTTGAAACTCAGAGGTTTGTAAACTTATGTTATTGTAAGTCTTCCGTTGTTTTACTCCGTGGTATTTTATTTATATCAAACTATTGTAATACTACAATATCTCTCTACAAAGATTGATCCTGCTCGAAAAATCATGGATGATTCGGGATTTACCCGACAGACTTTTTAAGTCGTATGGAACACAGTCATGGTTTATTTAGAGTTTGTTTAGACAATAATCATGCGTGTGGGCCATATGATTTAGGAGGTTCTGCCACACCCATTAGCAACCCTAAGCCTTGTCTAATTCGGGTCCAACCCAAATTAGACTTCCAGCCCCTTAAGCGTGCGACCCTATGGGTTCACGCACACATTGACATGGGCCGAGTACTCCTACTCGCCCAATAGTTGACAGCGGCCTCTAGCAAGGCGTGACAACTCCTATGTGCACGCAAAGATCATATCAGACGAACCACTACAACCACATACAAGTTATTCCCTTTGCCACTCGATATATGGTTCAACTCGTGGGTTAACACTTAACCCAAGCACGGCCATGCATTTGTTGATCCAATCACTTGAGTGATCCAGTGATATCTCTCTCGAGTAGAGAGGGGCAAATTCCATCTTGATTGTCTATGTCTCATAGCATGCTTCCTGACCACCGGAAGACCACCTTTATAACTACCCAGTTACGGAGTAGCATTTGACAGTCCCTAAGCAGGCCGTTTCACATCTTGAGTACATACCACAATCTCAGGTCTAAGGACATAATGTATATGACATGAATAGAGACTTTCTCATGTTGGGTCAGTCCAGCCTACATGTCTCACATGTGCCCATATTATTAGTTTGACATCTCCATGTCTATGACTTATGAAACATAGCCATCAACTAATACATGTGCTGGTCTAATATTCAAGTGTGTTCTCACAAGAACGCCGACCAGGGACAACTTTAGAATAACCATTCAAGTAATTGAGTTCCACAAACAATTCACATAATTGCCAAACAATACAAGTTGTCTATAATGGATATTCAATGAACACTTTATCATTCTTAGATACAATCGGAATATCATCATCTACATGATTAGCTCTAGGGCATATTCCCAACAACCAGAGACTTTAAGTTTGATGCATACCAGATCACAGATATACCAGGATAACAACCACATCCATATATCACCACATGATACACGTGGGCACTATGACCCAGTGTACCAATATACGTGGGAACTTAAACCCACAATATACTACACTATGACATATGTGGGGACTCTGGCCCACTATATATCACTCCATGACATATGTGGGGACTCTGGCCCACTGTATATCACTTCATGCATGTGGATTTTCTAGTTTCTCGATATCACCAGTTCACCATAGACACGGGACCTAGGGCATCAACAGATAGGAACACTACAAAGGGACTCCTTTCCCAAGGCAAGTTAGCGTTCGGACTTGATTTATTAACTATCATCATGATTCCAACAGACAAAAGCATATTCATCTTTTTTATTCTTTTACTTTTTAAAAACCTATCTAACTAAGCAGGGCTAAGCATTACTATGCATTTTCTAGTTAACAGGTAACAAGAAATAAGGAAGTAAGACAGGTAATGCAATTGGTAGGTTTTCACTCAACTCCTAATCCCTAATGCAGCATTTCATTAATAAAGCGATAAAACTATTATAAAAATCGAGAAAGGGTTTAAATGCATCCGGGGCTTGCCTTGATTGCAGTGGTGGTTAGTTCTCGTCGGGATCACAGGTGTTACTGTTGACACCAGCTCCAGGGATGGATGACGCCAACATCATGGATCCAAGTTTCCATCTTGAATGGTACTTTTTGAAATGTACCACGATCCAACTCACTCTCGAAACTACACGTAGTAGAATGATGCATGCTTTAGCATGATGGAATGTATGACATGATGCACGGCAATGCATTAGTGGAAGCATAACAAGATTAATTAACTAACTAATTATATCTCTGCACCCAAACTCCCTGGGTCGAATTCCCCCCTTGCTCACCTTGCGGAGCATGTCTCCTAGACCCAAACTTCTCCATCTCTTATGATCCACCGAAAAACCAGCACGGCCGTCCACGTTGCCATCAAGGCCGCAACCGCACCATAGCTTCGATGCGAAGGCCCTTCCTTGGCCCCAACACCATCTTATCTCTCCACCCTAACTTTTTGAGTTCAATTCCCCCTTGTCCGCCTCACAGAGCATGTCTCCAAGACCCAAACCTCCCCATCTCTTATGATCTGAGGAAAAATCCGCACGGCTGTCCCCGTTGCCGTCAAGGCCGCAACCGCACCATAGCTTTGATACCAAGGCCCTTCCTTGGCCTTGGCACTATCTTATCTCTCCAACCTACGTCCCCAGGTCAAATTCCCCCTTGCCCACCTCACGGAGCATGTCTCCTGAACCCAAACTTCGTTGTCTCTTACGATCCACTGAAAAATTAGCATGACGGTCTCTGTTGCCGTCAAGGCCGCAACCGTACCATAGCTTCAATGCCAAGGCCCTTCCTCAGCCTTGACACCATCTTATCTCTGCACCCTAACTCCCTGGGTCAAATTCCCCCCTTCCTCACCTCATGGAGCATGTCTCCTAGACCCAAACTTCTCCGTCTCTTATGATCCGCCGAAAAACCAGCACGGCGGTCCCCGTTGCCGTCAAGGCCGCAACCGCACCATAGCTTCAATTCCAACACACTTCTTCACCCCTAACACTATCTTATCTCTCTACCCTAACTCTCCATGTCAAACTCCCCCTGCCTGCCTCACAAAGCATGTCTCCTAGACCCAATCTTCCCTCTCTGTTATGATCCACCAAAAAATCAGCACGGCGGTACCCGTTGCCATCAAGGCCACAATCGCACTATAGCTTCGATGCCAAGGCCTTTCCTCAGATCTAACACTATCTTATCTCTCCACCCTAACTCCCCAAGTCAAATTCCCCCTTCTTGCCTCGCGGAACTTGTCTCCTAGACCCAAACTTCGTCGTCTCTTACGATCTGCCAAAAAATCAGCATGGCGGTCTCCATTGTCGTCAAGGCCACAACTGCACCATAGCTTCGATGCCAAGGCCCTTCCTTGGCCCTGACACCATCTTATCTCTGCACCCTAACTCCCTGGTTCAAATTCCACCCTTGCTCGCCTCACAGAGCATGTCTCCTGGACCCAAACTTCTCTGTCTCTTATGATCCGCCGAAAAACCAGCACGACAATCCTCGTTGCCGTCAAGGCCACAACCGCACCATAGCTTCGATGCCAAGGCCCTTCCTTAGCCCTGACACCATTTTATCTCTTGACCCTAACTCCCTGGGTTGAATTCCTCCTTGCCCGCCTCACGGAGCATGTCTCCCAGACCCAAACTTCACCATCTCTTACGATCCACCTAAAAATCAGCACGGCGGTCCCCGTTGTCGTCATGGCCACAACCGCGCCAAAGCTTTGATGCCGAGGACCTTCCTTGGCCCTGACACCATCTCATTTCTCAACAACTCCCCGGGTTGAATTTTCCCTTTGCCCGCCTTGTAGAGCTTGTCTCCCAGACCCAAACTTCCCCGTCTCTTACTATTCGCTGAAAAATTAGCATAACGCTCCCTGTTGCTGTCAAGGCCACAACCGCACTATAGCTTCAATGCCAAGGCCCTTCCTCACCCCTAACACTATCTTATCTCTCTACCCTCACTCTCCATGTCAAATTCCCCCTCCCCGCCTCACGAAGCATGTCTCCTGGACCCAATCTTCCCTCTCTCTTATGATCCGCCAAAAAATTAGCACGGCGGTACCCGTTGCCATCAAGGCCACAACCGCACCATAGCTTCGATGCCAAGGCCTTTCCTCAGCTCTGACACCATCTTATCTCTCCACCCCAACTCCCCAAGTCAAATTCCCTCTTCCCGCCTTGCGGAGCTTGTCTCCTGGACCCAAACTTCATCGCCTCTTACGGTCCGCCAAAACAGCATGGCGGTCTCCGTTGTCGTCAAGGCCAAAACTGCACCATAGCTTCAATGCCAAGGCCCTTCCTCTACCCTGACACTATCTTATCTCTACACCCTAACTCCCTAGATCAAATTCCACCCTTGCTCGCCTCACGAAGCTTGTCTTCTGGACCCAAACTTCTCTGTCTCTTATGATCCGCTGAAAAACCAGCACGGCGATCCCCGTTGCCGTCAAGGCCGCAATCGCACCATAGCTTCGATGCCAAGGCCCTTTCTTAGCCCTGACACCATCTTATCTCCCGACCCTAACTCCCTGGGTTGAATTCCCCCTTGCCCGCCTCATGGAGCATGCCTCCCAGACCCAAACTTCACCATCTCTTATGATCCGCCTAAAAATCAGCACGGCAGTCCCCGTTGCCATCAAGGCCACAACCGCACCATAGCTTCGATGCTGAGGACCTTCCTTGGCCCTGACACCATCTTATCTCTCCACAACTCCCCAGGTTGAATTTGCCCCTTGCCCGCCTTACAGAGCTTGTCTCCCAGACCCAAACTTCCCCGTCACTTATGATCCGTCAAAAAATCAGCATAACAGTCCCTGTTGCTGTCAAGGCCGCAACCGCACCATAGCTTCAATGCCAAGGCCCTTCCTCACCCCTAACAATATCTTATCTCTCCACCCTAACTCTCCATGTCAAATTCCCCCTGCCCACCTCACGAAGCATGTCTCCTGGACCCAATCTTCCCTCTCTCTTATGATCCGCTAAAAAACCACCACAGCGATCCCCGTTGACGTCGAGGCCACAATCACACCATAGCTTTGATGCCAAGGCCCTTCCTTGGCCCTGACACCATCTTATCTCTCCACCCTAACTCCCCAGGTTGAATTCCCCCTTGCCCGCCTAACCGAGCATGTCTCCCAGACCCAAACTTCCCCGTCTCTTATGATCCGAGGAAAAATCAACACGGCTGTCCCCGTTGCCGTCAAGGCCGCATCCGCACCATAGCTTTGATGATAAGGCCCTTCCTCGGCCCTGCACCATCTTATCTCTCGAACATAAGTCCCTGGGTCGAATTCTCCCCTTGCCCGCCTCACGGAGCATGTCTCCCAGACCCAAACTTCGTCTTCTCTTACGATCCGCCAAAAATCAGCACGGCTGTCTCCATATCAATGCCGCAACCGCACCGTAGCTTCGATGCCAAGGCCCTTCCTTAGCCCTGACACCATCTTATCTCTGCACCCTAACTCCTCGGGTTGAATTCCCCCTTGCTCGCCTCACAGAGCATGTCTCCTGGACCCAAACTTCTTCATCTCTTATGATCTGCCAAAAAACTAGCACGACGGTCCCCGTTGCCGTCAAGGCCGCAACTGCACCATATCTTCAATGCCAAGGCCCTTCCTCAGCCCTGGCACCATCTTATCTCTCCAACCTAAGTCCTCGGGTCAAATTTGCCTAGGCCCACCTCGCGGAGCATGTCTCCCGGACCCAAACTTCGCCATCTCTTACGATATGTCAAAAAATCAGCATGGCGGTCTCCGTTGTCGTCAAAGCCGCAATCACAGCACAACCTCGATGCTAAGGCCCTTCCTCATTCCTGACACCATCTTATCTCTACACGCAAACTCCCTGGTTCAAATTCCCCCTTGCTCGGCTCACGGAGCATGTCTCCTAGACCCAAACTTCTTCGTCTCTTATGATCCACAGAAAAACCAGCACGGTGGTCCCTGTTGTCTTCAAGGCCGCAATCGCACCTTAACTTTGATGCGAAGGCCCTTCCTTGGCCCCAACACCAACTTATCTCTCCTCCCTAACTCTCCAAGTTCAATTCCCCCTTGCCTGCCTCACAGAGCATGTCTCCCAAACCCAAACTTTCCCTCTCTTAGGCTCTGAGGAAAAATCCACACGGCTGTCCCCGTTGCCGTCAAGGCCGCAACTGCACTATAGCTTTGATGCCAAGGCCCTTCCTTGGCCTTGGCACTATCTTATCTCTCTAACCTAAGTCCCCAGGTTAAATTCCCCCTTGCCCACCTCACAGAGCATGTCTCCTGAACCCAAACTTCGCCGTCTTTTATGATCCATCGAAAAATTAGCATGACGGTCTCTGTTGCTATCAAGGCCGCAACCGTACCATAGCTTCAATGCCAAGGCCCTTCCTCAGCCCTGACACCATCTTATCTCTGCACCCTAACTCCCTGGGTTGAATTCACCCCTTGCACACCTCACGAAGCATGTCTCCTGGACCCAAACTTCTCCGTCTCTTATAATCCGCCAAAAAACCAGCACGGCGGTCCCCGTTGTCGTCAAGGCAGCAACCGCACCATAGCTTCAATTCCAAGGCCCTTCCTCACCCCTAACACTATCTTATCTCTCTACCCTAACTCTCCATGTCAAATTCCCCTTGCCCACCTCACGAAGCATGTCTCCTGGACCCAATCTTCCCTCTCTTACGATCCGCCAAAAAATCAGCACGGCGGTACCCGTTGCCATCAAGGCCACAACCGCACCATAGCTTCGATACCAAGGCCTTTCCTCAGCTATAACACTATCTTATCTCTCCACCCTAACTCCCCAAGTCAAATTCCCCCTTCCCGCCTCGCAGAACTTGTCTCCTGGACCCAAACTTCGTCGTCTCTTACGATCCGCCAAAAAATAAGCATGACGGTCTCCGTTGCCGTCAAGGCCACAACTACACCATAGCTTTGATGCCAAGGCCCTTCCTCAGCCCTGACACCATCTTATCTCTGCAGCTTAACTCCCTGAGTAAAATTCCCTTTGCTCTCCTCATGAAGCATGTCTCCTGGACCCAAACTTCTCCGTCTCTTATGATCCACCGAAAAACCACCACAGCGATCCCCGTTGCCGTCGAGGCCACAATCACACCATAGCTTCGATGCCAAGGCCCTTCCTTGGCCCTGACACCATATTATCTCTCCACCCTAACTCCCTAGGTTGAATTCCCCCATACCCACCTAACGAAGCATGTCTCCCAGACCCAAACTTCCCAGTCTCTTATGATTTGAGGAAAAATCAGCACGGCTGTCCCCGTTGAAATCAAGGCCGCAACCACACCATAGCTTTGATGATAAGGCCCTTCCTTGGCCCTAGCACCATCTTATCTCTCCAACCTAAGTCCTTAGGTTGAATTCCCCCTTGGCCGCCTCACGGACCATGTCTCCCGGACCCAAACTTCGCCGTCTCTTATGATCCGCCAAAAATCAACACGGCGGTCTCCATTGCCATCAAGGCCGCAACCGCACCATAGCTTCGATGCCAAGGCCCTTCCTCAGCCCTGACACCATCTTATCTCTACACCCTAACTCCCCGGTTGGAATTCCCCTTGCTCACCTCGCGGAGCATGTCTCCTGGATCCAAACTTCTCTGTCTCTTATGATCTACCAAAAAACCAGCACGGAGGTCCCCATTATCGTCAAGGCCGCAACTGCACCATTGCATCAATGCCAAGGCCCTTCCTCAGCCCTGGCACCATATTATCTCTCCAACCTATGTCCTTGGGTCAAATTCCCCCCATGCCTGCCTCATGGAGCATGTCTCCCGGACCCAAACTTCGCCGTCTCTTACGATACGCCAAAAAATCAGCATAGCAGTCTCCGTTGTCATCAAGGCCGTAACCGCAGCACAGCCTTGATGCCAAGGCCCTTCCTCAGCCCTGACACCATCTTATCTTTGCACCCTAACTCCTCGGGTCAAATTCCCCCTTGCTCACCTCACAGAGCATGTGTCCTAGACCCAAACTTCTCCATCTCTTATGATCCACCGAAAAACCAACACCGCGGTCCCCGTTGCCATCAAGGCCACAACCGCACCAATGCAAAGGCCCTTCCTTGGCCCTAACACCATCCTATCTCTCCACCCTAACTCTCTGAGTTAAATTCCCCCTTGCCCGCCTCACAGAGCATGTCTCCCAGACCCAAACCTCCCCATGTCTTATGATCTGAGGAAAAATCCGCACGGCTGTCCCCGTTGCTGTTAAGGCTGGAACCGCACCATAGCTTTGATGCCAAGGCCCTTCCTTAGCCTTCACACTATCTTATCTCTCCAACCTAAGTCCCCAAGACAAATTCCCCTTCCCCGCCTCATGGAGCATGCCTCCTGAACCCAAACTTCGCAGTCTCTTACGATCCACCGAAAAATCGGCATGACGGTCTCTGTTGCCGTAAAGGCCGCAACCGCACCATAGCTTCAATGCCAAGGCCCTTCCTTAGCCTTGACACCATCTTATCTCTGCACCCTAACTCCCTAGGTCAAATTCCCCCCATGCTGGCCTCACGGAGCATGTCTCCTAGACCCAAACTTCTCCATCTCTTATCATTCGCCAAAAAACCAGCACGGCAGTCCCCATTACCGTCAAGGCCGCAACCACACCATAGCTTCAATGCCAAGGCCCTTCCTCAGCCCTGGCACCATTGTATCTCTCCAACCTTAGTCCCTGGGTCAAATTCCCCCTTGCCCGCCTTGCGGAGCATGTCTCTCAGACCCAAACTTCGCCGTCTCTTACGTATGCCAAAAAATCAACATGGCGGTCTCTGTTGTTGTCAAGGTCGCAACCGCAGCGCAGCCTTGATGCCAAGGCCCTTCCTCAGCCCTGACACCATCTTATCTCTACACCCTAACTCCTTGGGTTGAATTCCCCCTTGCTCGCCTCGCAGAGCATGTCTCCTGGACCCAAACTTCTTTGCCTCTTATGACCTGGAGAAAAACCAGCATGGTGGTCCCCATTGCTGTTAAGGCAGCAACCGCACCATAGCTTCAATGCCAAGGCTCTTTCTTAGCCCTGGCACCATCTTATCTCTGCAACCTAAGTCCCCAGGTCAAATTTCCCCTTGTCCACCTCACGAAGCATGTCTCCCGAAACCAAACTTCGCCGTCTCTTACGGTCCACCAAAAAATCAGCACGGCGGTCTCTGTTGCTATCAAGGCCGCAACCACACCATAGATTCAATGCCAAGGCCCTTCCTTGGCCCTGACACCATCTTATCTCTGCACCCTAACTCCTCAGGCTGAATTCTCCCCTTGCTCACCTCGCAGAGCTTGTCTCCTAGACCCAAACTTCTCTGTGTCTCATGATCCACTGAAAAACTAGCACAGCGGTCCCCGTTGTGGTCAATTCCACAACCGCACCATAGCTTTGATGCCAAAGCCCTTCCTTGGCCCTGACACCATCTTATATCTTGACCCTAACTCCGTGGGTTGAATTCCCCCTTGCCTGCCTCATAGAGCATGTCTCCCAGACCCAAACTTGTCCTCTCTTAGGCTCTGACAAAAAATTAGCACGGCTGTCCCCGTTGCCATCAAGGTCGCAACCACACCATAGCTTCAATGCCAAGGCCCTTCTTCAGCCCTGGCACCACCTTATGTCTCCACCCTAGGTGCCCAGGTCGAATTCCCCCTTTCCCACCTCGTGGAGCATGTCTCCCGGACCTAAACTTCACCATCTCTTACGATCCACCAAAAAATCAGCACTTCGGTCCCCGTTGCTGTCAAAGCCACAACCGCACCATAGCTTCAATGCCAAGGACCTTTCTTGGTCCTGACACCATCTTATCTCTCCACAACTCCCTGGGTTGAATTCTCCCTTGCTCGCCTTGCAGAGCATGTCTCCCGGACCCAAACTTCCCCGTCTCTTATGATCCGTCAAAAAATCAGCACAGCGTTCCTGTTGCTGTCAAGGCCGCAAATGCACCATAGCTTCAATGCCAATGCCCTTCCTCACCCCTACACTATCTTATCTCTCTACCATAACTCTCTATGTGAAATTTCCCCTACCCACCTCATGGAGCATGTCTCCTGGACCCAATCTTCCTTCTCTCTTATGATCCGCCGAAAAATCAGCACGGCAGTACCCGTTGCGACCAAGGCCACAACCGCACCATAGCTTTGATGCCAAGGATTTTCCTTGGTCATGACTGTTGGGAATATGCCCTAGAGCTAATCATGTTGATGATGATATTTTGATTGTATCCATGATTAATAAAGTGTTCATTGAATATCCATTATAGACAACTTATATTGATTGGCAATTATGTGAATTGTTTGTGGAACTCAATTACTTGAATGGTTATTCTAAAGTTGTCCCTGGTCGGCATTCTTGTGAGAACACACTTGAATATTAGACCAGCACATGTATTAGTTGATGGCTATGTTTCACAAGTCATGGACATGGAGATGTCAAACTAATAATGTAGGCACATGTGAGACATGTAGGCTGGACTGATTCGACATGAGAAAGTCTCTATTCACATCATATACATTATGTCCTTAGACCTGAGATTGTGGTATGTATTCAAGATGTGAAACGGCCTACTTAGGGACTATCAAACACTGCTCCGTAACTGGGTAGTTATAAAGTTGGTTTTCGGGTGGTCGGGAAGCATGCTATGAGACATAGACAATCAAGATAGAATTTGCCCCTCTCTTTGTGAGAGAGATATGACTAGATCACTCAAGTGATTGGATCAACAAATGAATGGTGGTGCTTGGGTTAAGTGTCAACTTGTATGTGGCAAAGGGATAACTTGTATGTGGTTGTAGTGGTTCGTCTGATATGATCTTTATGTATGCATAGGAGTTGTCATGCCTTGTTAGAGGCCACTATCAACTATTGGGTGAGTAGGAGTACTCGGCCCATGTCAATGTGTGCGTGAACCCATAAGGTCACACGCTTAAGGGGCTGGAAGCCTAATTCGGGTTGGACCCAAATTAGACAATGCTTAGGGTTACTAGTGTGCCTCCAACTCATGAGCTCATTGGGGACGCATATATAAGTGAAGGGGTAGGGGCGCAGCCAGGGTTACATGCATTTGGCAGCCACCGTCGCCCTTCCCACGCACGCGCCTTCTGTTCCTCACGGACCTAGCAGTCCGGAGGCGCATCGCTTCTTCCCTGCACATGTGGGATTCCTCAGAGGTGCTGCATCTGGAGCACTAGGACGAACTACGCGAGGGGATTGACGTGATGGATGACCATGCAACTGCACTGCCTGCTACGACGCGTATGACTACATCGAGTCATCTTCCGCTACACCCGCGCGTCTAGTGGTAATCTCGTAACCTGTAACCAGCAATAGATCCTAGTTTATGAGGCAGAAAGTTTTGTTTTCTGGCTAGTGTAGCACCCTCGTAACCCTTCAGTGGTATCAGAGCCGTAGCTATTCATTATAGGTTTGGATTATGGCATATTGATGATATGCAGAGATAATAGATGTGATCTGCTAGTCTTGGTTGCACGGTTTGATTAGATCAATCTGTGAAACAGGGTGATAGATGAAAACTCAATTGTTTTCATGGTCTTGATGCGTGGCCGTGTAACGATCTACTCATAACGGTCGGTTTAATCCGCCACCTGAGTTAAGTCATACATGTAAGACCACACATGTTAGGCATAGATCAATGGGATTAATCTAGTGAAAAATAGAGGGACTCTGAATGGTTCGGATTCAGGTTGATGAGATCAATCTGATGAGATTTTCATAGCGATTCCATAGATGCGATCTGTGTAAGCCGGTTTGGTTTTCAGGGCGCATAGAATCATTCTATGCCTAACTTGTTTTTGCAGGGTATGTTGTGAATTGGTATGGCCCATGTGTATGCGTGTAATTCTTTCCTGGCCTACGCGTCATGTAAGCAACATGGCTGGAGCCATATCTGTTTCCATTTGATGTATTGGCCTGCGCACTGTCTTGTGATCCTGCGACTATGTAATTAGTATAGCTTGCGGTAAAATAGTCCTTGGAGGACTTATCACAAGAAGGATGGCACACATGGATCATGGAGATGGAGATCACCATGATGGGCAAGATGATGGAGATGGAGATCACCATTCATTAAAGGGGTATACCATGTCACTATGTGTGAATATGATTCTCATTATTTGTTCTAGTTTCACATGCTAATATGTTTTTGTCTACATGAGTGCAATAGTGAAGTAGAATGACCCCTCAGCAATGTTTAAGTTAAATGCTTCCCCAAACCTTACACTATCATAAGTCTTGTACAATCGGTGGTGGGTCTATGAAATTTGGGTGCCCCTGGTTTTCCTCGACTAGGCAGGTTCATATCAGATACTTTCTGCAAGAAGGTTTGGTTACTTGAACAAGGTCATCCTAACGGTTAGGGATCTTGAAGCATGGAAAGGTTGAGTTCTCGGCATAGGGATGCTAGCCCAATAACAAGAGTCATATGAGATATGATTATCAAGGTGTTGCTTACCGATCTACCATATCGACCAGCGGTGATGCTAAAGCTCACTGGTCGGGATCTTAGTTGTGGGTCTTGAATCACTAAGTATCAATTGAGGGATATTGATTTTAGTGGGAGTATAATATATTCTATTTGATATAATTTACTCCTTCATGGATACATTGTCTTAGTATTTTGCATTACTTTTGTTGTAGATGGCTGCTCACAATCAACCATTTTCTTTGTATACAATTCTTGAGAAAGATAAGTTGAATGGAACAAATTACGCAGATTGGATTCGCAACCTAAGAATTGTTCTCAGGGCAGAGAAAAAGGAAAATATTCTAGACACTCCATTACCGGATGAGCCTAAAGAAAATGCACCTGTTGCTAAAAGAGCCGCTTACAAGAAAGCATGCGATGCTGATCCTGAAGTGAGTTGCCTTATGCTTGCTACAATGGAATCTGATCTGCAGATGCATTTTGATAACAATCACTCAGCGAACGATATGATCGTGGCGCTTGAGGAGATGTTCCGCACGCAGGCCAGGACTCAAAGGTTCAATATCTCTAAGGCGCTTGTGGAAACCAAGCTTGCAGAGGGCACAGCAGTAGGACCACACGTAATTAAGATGGTTGGTTACACTCAAAGGTTGGGGAAGCTAGGCTTCCCTATCGGCCAAGAGTTGGCTACTAATTTTATCCTCTCGTCTCTTTCGCCCAGCTATGGAAACTTCATCTCGAACTACCATATGCATGGGGTGGAGCGAGGCTTGAGTGAACTGTGTTGTATGCTGAAAATAGTAGAAGCTGACATCAAGAAAGGTGCCGACAGTAACCCAAGTGTTGGCGGTCCAGAACAGACCTCAGTTCAAGAGGAAGGGCAAGAAGAAGGGCAAGGCTAAGGATGAGATCTCTAAGCCGAACCCATCTGCTGCTAAGGCTGGACCATCTGCAAATTCTGATTGCTTTTATTGTAAGGGGAAAGGTCACTAGAAAAGGAATTGCAAGGAGTACTTGGCGTCCTTAGAGAAGGATGGCGGCGGTAAAGGTACTACTGCTACTTGTACCCTTGTTGTTCATGTTACGAACATTTTTCTTACTAACTCATATATCGATTCCTAGGTATTTGATACCGAATCGGTTGCTCATATTTGCAATACGATGTAGGGAATGATAAGAAGTAGAAGCGTGGAAAAGGGAGAGGTTGACTTCCGTGTGAGCAACAATGCAAGAGTTGCTGTGTTGAATGTCAGGATGATGCAACTTCACCTGCCATCAGGATTTATAATGGAATTGAATAATTGTAATTTTGCTCCTAGCTTAAGTCAAAACATTGTGTCACCTTCATGTTTGATGAAGGATGGTTATTCTTTTGTGAGTAAAGACAATGGTTGTGTGATCTCCAAGAATGACATGTTTGTGGCTTTTGCATCCATTGTGAATGGGTTATTTATTTTAAATCTTGATGACGCACGTGTCTGTAATGTTACTGCTAAACGGCCTCGGCTTAATGAGTTAAGTCCTACCTATATGTGGCATTGTCGTTTGGGTCATATAAGTGAGAATCGCATGATGAGGCTCCATGATGATGGTCTTCTAACTTTGTTTGATTTTGAATCATACGAGACATGTGAGGCTTGCATGCTAGGCAAAATGACCAAGGCGCCATTCAGAGGATTTCATGGGAGGGCGTCTGACTTGTTAGAACTTGTACATAATGATGTATGTGGACCAATGAGCACGACAACTAGAGGAGGTTTTCAATACTTCATAACTTTTACTGATGACTTTAGTAGATATGGATATGTCTACCTAATGAAGCATAAGTCTGAAACATTTGAAAAGTTCAAAGAATTTCAGAATGAAGTAGAGAACCAACATGGCAAGAAGATCAAGGCCTTGCGATCTGATTGTGGAGGTGAATATCTAAGTCATGAGTTGTGGACTTGTTCCATAGCTTACACCACCCAGAATGCCTCAGAGAAATGGCATGTCTGAGCGACATAATCAGACCTTGTTGGACATGGTTCAGTCTATGATGAGCCAGTCAGACCTACCTTTATCATTTTGGGGATATGCTCTAGAAACAGCCGCTTTCACATTGAATAGGGTACCATCTAAGTCCGTAGTTAAGACACCATATGAGATGTGGATTGGTAAGAGTCCCAGTTTGTCTTTTCTAAAAATTTGGGGTTGTGAAGTTTATGTCAAAAGACTTATATCAGATAAACTAATACCCAAATTAGACAAGTGCTTTTTCATGGGATATCTGAAGGAAACTTTAGGATATTATGTCTATAACCGGTCAGAGGGCAAAGTGTTTGTTACTCAAAATGGTGTTTTCTTAGAGAAAGAGTTTCTCAAAAGAGAAAAGAATGGACAAAAGGTGTATCTTGAAAAAGTTCAAGATGAGCCAGTAGGGACTGACTCTACGAGTGATGCTATTGTAGCAGAGCAAGTTGAGACACCCATGGCAGTAGAGACACCGCCACAACCACGAAGATCAGCAAGACTTCACGCATTGCGTGGGGATATGTTATTGTTAGACGATGACGAACCTTCGGATTATGTGGAAGCTATGATGGATCCAGATTCTGAGAAATGGCAAAGTGCCATGAGATCCGAGATAGATTCCATGGGATACAATCAAGTTTGGAACTTGGTCGACCCGTCTGATGGGGTTAGACCCATTGAGTGCAAATGGTTCTTCAAGAAGAAGAAGGATATGGATGGAAATGTTCACGTCTATAAAGCTCGCCTTATCGCAAAGGGTTTTCAGCAAGTTCAAGGGGTTGACTACGATGAGACATTCTTGCCGGTAGCGATGCTTAAATCTATCTGGATCATTCTAGCAATTGCTGCATATTTCGATTATGAGATATGGTAGATGGATGTTAAGATAGCCTTTCTAAATGGGTATTTAGAAGAGGACATGTATATGATGCAGCCTGAAGGTTTTGTTGATCCTAATAATGCTGGAAAGATATGCAAGCTTAAGAAATCTATTTATGGGTTAAAGCAAGCATCTCAGAGTTGGAATCTTCATTTTGATGAGGTCATTAGAGGGTTTGGCTTCTGTCAAAATGAAGAAGAACCTTGTGTTTACAAGAAGGAAAGTGGGAGCGCTGTTGTATTTCTGATTTTGTATGTGGATGGCATACTATTGATTGGGAATGATATTCCTATGTTGCAATCTGTAAAGACTTCACTGAATAATAGTTTTTCTATGAAGGATTTAGGAGAAGCAACATACATCTTGGGCATTAAGATCTATAGAGATAGGTTGAGAAGGCTAATAGGATTGAGCCAATATATTTACATTGACAAGATGTTGAAGAGGTTCAACATGGAATAGTCCAAGAAAGGGTTCTTGCCTGTGTCACATGGTGTGCGCTACAGTGATAAGCAGTGTCCTTCCACTGATGCTAAGTGCAAGCACATGAGCAAGGTTCCATACGCTTTGGCAGTTGGTTCCATCATGTACGCCATGATATGTACTAGTCCAGATGTAGCCTATGCTCTAAGTGTTGCAAGCAGTATCAAGATAATCCTGGTGAGAGTCACTGACGTTGGTTAAAAATATTCTTAAGTACTTATGAAGGACTAAGGATGGGTTCCTAATCTATGGAGGTGAGGAGGAGCTCATTGTAAACGGTTACACTGATGCTAGCTTCCAAACCGACGGGGATGATTCACTATCTCAATCAGGTTTTGTGTTCACAATAAATGGTGGTGCAGTTAGCTAGAAAAGTTCCAAGCAAGAGACGGTGTTCGATTCTACAGCAGAAGCCGAGTACATTGCAGCTTTTGGCACTGCAAAGGAAGGTGTTTGGAAGAGGAGATTCCTCATTTAGCTTGGTGTGTTTTCAAATGCATCGGGCCCATTGAATTTACATTGTGATAACAATGGGGTGATTGCACAGGCTAAACAGCCTAGGGATCACCAAAAGAACAAACATGTACTGTGAAAGTTTCATCTCATTTGAGAGTTTGTGAAATGAGAAGAGATCAAATTATGCAAAATACATACGGATTTGAATGTAGCAGATCCTTTGACAAAGGCTCTTCCACAGCCTAAGCATGAGGCGTACATGATGTCTATGGGGATTAAACATCTAAGAGATTAACTCTAGTGCAAGTAGGAGACTGTTGGGAATATACCCTAGAGCTAATCATGTTGATGATGATATTCTGATTGTATCCATGATTAATAAAGTGTTCATTGAATATCCATTATAGACAACTTGTATTGATTGGCAATTATGTGAATTGTTTGTGGAACTCAATTACTTGAATGGTTATTCTAAAGTTGTCCCTGGTCGGCGTTCCTGTGAGAACACACTTGAATATTAGACCAGCACATGTATTAGTTGATGGCTATGTTTCACAAGTCATGGACATTGAGATGTCAAACTAATAATGTGTGCACATGTGAGACATGTAGGCTGGACTAACCCAACATGAGAAAGTCTCTATTCACATCATATACATTATGTCCTTAGACCTGAGATTGTGGTATGTACTCAAGATGTGAAACAGCCTACTTAGGGACTATCAAACGCTACTCCGTAACTGGGTAGTTATAAAGTTGGTCTTCAGATGGTCGGGAAGCATGCTATGAGACATAGACAATCAAGATAGAATTTGCCCCTCTCTTTGTGAGAGATATATCACTGGATCACTCAAGTGATTGGATCAACAAATGCATGGCCATGCTTGGGTTAAGTGTTAACCCACGAGTTGAACGATATATCGAGTGGCAAAGGGAATAACTTGTATGTGGTCGTAGTGGTTTGTCTGATATGATCTTTATGCATGCATAGGAGTTGTCACGCCTTGCTAGAGGCCACTGTCAACTATTGGGCGAGTATGAGTACTCGGCCCATGTCAATGTGTGCATGAACCCATAGGGTCGGACGCTTAAGGGGCTGGAAGCCTAATTCGGGTTGGACCCGAATTAGACAAGGCTTAGGGTTACTAATGGGCCTCCAACTTGTGAGCTCATTGGGGAGGCCTATATAAGTGAAGGGGCAGGGGCGCGGTTAGGGTTACACACCTTTGGCAGCCGCCATCACCCTCCCCACGCACACGCCTTCTGTTCCTCGCGGACCTAGCAGTCCGGAGGCGCATCGCTTCTTTCCTGCACGTGTGGGATTCCTTGGAGGAGCTGCATCTGGAGCACTAGGATGAACTGCACAAGGGGATTGACATGACAGATGACCATGCAACTACACTGCCTGCTATGATACGTACGACTACATCGAGTCATCTTCCGCTGCACCCACGCGTCAAGAGGTAATCTCGTAACCTGTAACTAGCAGTAGATCCTGGTTTATGAGGCAGAAAAGTTTTGTTTCCTGGCAAGTGTAGCACCCTCATAACCCTTCAGTGACACCATCTTATCTCTCCATCCTAACTCATTGGGTCAAATTCCCCACTTGCGCACCTCGCGAAGCTTGTCTCCTGGACCCAAACTTCACCGTCTCTTACGATCCGATGAAAAATTAGCACGTCGGTCTCCGTTGTCATCAATGCCGCAATCGCACCATAGCTTCAATGCCAAGGCCCTTCCTCGGCCCTGACACCATCTTATCTCTGCACCCTAACTCCTCAGGTCAAATTCCCTCCATGCTTCCCTTGTGGAGCATGTCTCATGGACCCAAACTTCTCTGTCTCTTATGATCCGCCAAAAAACCAGCACGGCGGTCCCCGTTGCCGTCAGGGCTGCAACAGCACCATAGCTTCAATGCCAAGGCCCTTCCTTGTCCCTAACACCATCTTATCTCTCCAACCTAACTCCCTGGGTTGAATTCCCCCTTGCTCGCCTCACGGAGTATGTCTCCCGGACCCAAACTTCCCTATCTCTTATGATCCGAGGAAAAATCAGCACGGCTGTCCCTGTTGCCGTCAAAAGCCGCAACCGCACCATAGATTTGATGCCAAGGCCCTTCCTTGGCCCTACCACCATCTTATCTCTCCAACCTAAGTCCTCGGGTCAGATTCCCCCTTGCCTGCCTCATGGAGCATGTCACTCGGACCCAAACTTCACCGGCTCTTACGATCCACCAAAAAATCAGCACGACGGTCTTCGTTGCCGTCAAGGCCGCAACCGCAGCATAGCTTCGATGCTAAGGCCCTTCCTTAGCCCTGACACCATCTTATCTCTGCACCCTAACTCCTTGGGACAACTTCCCCCTTGCTCACCTTATGGAGCATGTCTCCTAGACCCAAACTTCTGCGTCTCTTATGATCCGTCGAAAAACCAGCACGGCGGTCCCTGTTGCCATCAAGGCCGCAACCGCACCATAGTTTCAATGCCAAGGCCCTTCCTTGGCCCTAGAACCATCTTATCTCTCCAACATAAGTCCCCAGGTCGAATTCCCCCTTGCCTGCCTCACGGAGCATGTCTCTTGGACCTAAACTTTGCCGTCTCTTACGATCCATCGAAAAATCAGCACGGCAGTCTCCGTTGCCGTCAAGGCCGCAACAGCACCATAGCATCGAGGCCAAGGCACTTCCTTGGCTCAAACACTATCTTATCTCTACACCCTAACTCCTTGGGTTGAATTCTCACCTTGCTTTCCTCACAGAGCATGTCTCCTGGACCCAAACTTTTCCGTCATTTATGATCCACTGAAAAACTAGTACGGCGGTGCCCGTTGCCGTCAAGGCCGCAACCGCACCATAGCTTCAATGCCAGGGCCCTTCCTTGGCCCTGACACCATCTTATCTCTTGACCCTAACTCCCTGGGTTAAATTCCCCCTTGCTCGCCTAGTGAAGCATGTCTCTTGGACCCAAACTTCTCCGTCTCTTATGATCCGTCGAAAAACTAGCACGGCGGTACCTATTGCCCTCAAGGCTGCAACCACACCATAGCTTCAATGCCAAGGCCCTTCCTTGTCCCTGAAACCATCTTATCTCTCGACCCTAACTCCGCAGGTAGAATTCCCCCTTTCCTGCCTCACGAGGCATGTCTCTTAGACCCAAACTTCTTCGTCTCTTATGATTCAAGAAAAAATCAGCACGGCGGTACCCGTTGCCATCAAGGAAACAACCGCACCATAGCTTCAATGCCAAGGCCTTTCCTTGGTCATGAAACCATCTTATCTCTCCACCCTAACTCCCTAGGTCAAATTCTCCCCTTGCCCGCCTCGTAGGGCTTGTCTCCTGGACCCAGACTTCGCCGTCTCATACGATCCGCCAAAAAATCAGCACGGCGGTCTCCGTTGTCATCAAGGCCACAACCACACCATAGCTTTGATGCCAAAGCCCTTCCTTGGCCCTGAGACTATCTTATCTCTGCACCCTAACTCCCTGGGTCAAATTCCCCTTGCTCGCCTCGCGGAGCATGTCTCCTGGACCCAAACTTCTCCGCCTCTTATGATCCGCCGAAAAACTAGCATGGCGGTCCCCGTTGCCGTCAAGGCTGCAACCGCACCATCGCTTCAATTCCAAGGCCCTTCCTTGGCCCTGACACCATCTTATGTTCCACCATAACTCCCTGGGTTGAATTCCACCTTGCCCGCCTCATGGAGCATGTCTCCTAGACCCAAACTTCCCCGTTGCCGTCAAGGCCGTAACCGCACCATAGCTTTGATACCAAGGCCCTTCCTCAGCCCTGGCCCCATCTTATCTCTCCAACCTAAATTCCTGGGTCGAATTCCCCCTTGCCTACCTCATGGAGCATGTCTCCCGGACCCAAACTTCGCCGTCTCTTAACATCCGCCAAAAAATCAGCACGGCGGTCTTCGTTGCCGTCAAGGCCACAACCACACCATAGCTTTGATGCCAAGGCCCTTCCTCAGCCCTGACACCACCTTATCCCTACACCCTAACTTCCTAGGTCAACTTCCCCCTTACTTGCCTTACGGAGCAAGTCTCCTAGAAATAAACTTCTCTGTCTCTTATGATCCACCAAAAAACCAGCTTGGCGGTCCCTGTTGCTGTCAAGGCCGTTACCGCACCATAGCTTCAATGCCACGGATCTTCCTTGTCCCTGACACCATCTTATCTCTTGACCCTAACTCCTTGAGTTGAATTCCCCCTTGCTCACCTCATAGAGCATGTCTTCCAGACCCAAACTTCCCCGTCTCTTATTATCCAAGGAAAAATCAGCACGGCGGTACCCCTTGCCATCAAGGCCACAACAGTACCATAGCTTCAATGCCAAGGCCTTTCCTTGGTCATGACAATATCTTATCTCTCCACCCTAACTCTCTAGGTCAAATTTCCCCTTGCCCGCCTCACGAAACTTGTCTCCTGGACCCAAACTTCTCTGTCTCTTATAATCCGCCGAAAAACTACCACGGCAGTCCCCGTTGCAGTCAAGGCCGCAACCACACCATAGCTTTGATTAAGGCCCTTCCTTGGCCCTGACACCATCTTATCTCTCCACCCTAACTCTCTGGGTTGAATTCCACCTTGCCTGCCTCACAGAGCATGTCTCCCGGACCCAAGCTTCCCCGTCTCTTATGATCCGAGGAAAAATCAGCACGGCTGTCCCCGTTGCCGTCAAGGCCGCAACCGCACCATAGCTTTGATGTCAAGGCCCTTCCTTGGCCCTGGAACCATCATATCTCTCCAACCTAAGTCCTTGGGTTGAATTCCCCCTTGCCTACCTCGCAGAGCATGTCTCCCGGACCCAAACTTCGCTGTCTCTTAAGATCCGCCGATAAATCAGCATGGCGGTCTCCGTTACCGTCAAGGCCACAACCACACCATAGCTTCAATGCCAAGGCCCTTCCTTAGCCCTGACACCATCTTATCTCTACACCCTAACTTCCTGGGTCGACTTCCCCTTGTGCGCCTTACAGAGCATGTCTCTTGAAAACAAACTTCTCCGTCTCTTATGATCCGCCGAAAAACCAGTACGGTGGTCCCTGTTGTCGTCAAGGCGGCAACCGCACCATAGCTTTGATGCTAAGGATCTTCCTTGTCCCTAACACCATCTTATCTCTTGACCCTAACTTTTTGAGTTGAATTCCCCCTTACCCGCCTCACAGAGCATGTCTCCTAGACCCAAACTTCCCCTCTCTTACGATCCAAGGAAAAATCAGCACAGCGATACCCCTTGCGATCAAGGCCGCAACCGCACCATAGCTTCAATGCCAAGGCCTTTCCTCAGTCATGACAGCATCTTATCTCTCCACCCTAACTCCCCAAGTCAAATTCCCCCTTGCCCGCCTCACGGAGCTTGTCTCCTGGACCCAAACTTCTTTGTCTCTTATGATCCGCCGAAAAACTACCACGGCAGTCCCCGTTGCCTTCAAGGCCGCAACCGCACCATAGCTTCAATTCTAAGGCCCTCTTTGGCCCTGACACCATTTTATCACTCCACCCTAACTCCCTAGGTTGAATTCCACCTTGCCTGTGTCACAGAGCATGTCTCCCAGACCCAAATTTGCCCGTCTCTTATTATCCAAGGAAAAATCAGCACAGCGGTACCCCTTGCCATCAAGACCACAACCATACCATAGCTTCAATGATAAGGCCTTTCCTTGGTCAGGACAATATCTTATCTCTCCACCCTAACTCCCCAGGTCAAATTTCCCCTTGCAAGCCTCACGAAGCTTGTCTCCTGGACCAAAACTTCTCTGTCTCTTATGATCCGTCGAAAAACTACCACGGCAGTCCCCGTTGCCGTCAAGGCCGCAACCGCACCATAGCTTCGATTCTAAGGCCCTTCTTTGGCCCTGACACCATCTTATCTCTCCACCCTAACTCTTTGGGTTGAATTCCACCTTGCCTACCTCACAGAGCATGTCTCCCAGACCCAAACTTCCTCGTCTCTTATGATCCAAGGAAAAATCAGCACGGCTGTCCCCGTTGCCGTCAAGGCCGCAACCGCACCATAGCTTTGATGCCAAGGCCCTTCCTTGGCCCTGGCACCATCTTATCTCTCCAACCTAAGTCCTCGGGTTGAATTCCCCGTTGCCTGCCTCGCGGAGCATGTCTCTCGGACCCAAACTTCGTCGTCTCTTAAGATCCGCCGATAAATCAGCACGGCGGTCTCCGTTGCCGTCAAGGACACAACCATACCATAGCTTCAATGCCAAGGCCCTTCCTCAGCCCTAACACCATCGTATCTCTACACCCTAACTTCTTGGGTCAACTTCCCCTTGCTCGCCTTATGGAGCATGTCTCTTGAAAACAAACTTCTCCGTCTCTTATGATCCGCCGAAAAACCAGTACGGCGGTCCTTGTTGCCGTCAAGGCTGCAAACGCACCATAGCTTCGATGCTAAGGATCTTGCTTGTCCCTGACACCATCTTATCTCTTGACCCTAAATCTTTGAGTTAAATTCCCCCTTACCCGCCTCACATAGCATGTCTCCTAGACCCAAACTTCCCCTCTCTTACGATCCAAGGAAAAATCAGCACAGCGGTACCCCTTGCCATCAATGCCGCAACCGCACCATAGCATCAATGCCAAGGCCTTTCTTTAGTCATGACAGCATCTTATCTCTCCACCCTAACTCCCCAGGTCAAATTTCCCCTTGCCCGCCTCGCGGAGCTTGTCTCCTGGACCCAAACTTCTCTGTCTCTTATGATCCGCCAAAAAACTACCACGGCAGTCCCGGTTGCCGTCAAGGCCGCAACCGCACCATAGCTTCAATTCTAAGGCCCTTCTTTGGCGCTGACACCATTTTATCTCTCCACCCTAACTCCCTGGGTTGAATTCCACCTTGCCTGCCTCACAGAGCATGTCTCCCAGACCCAAACTTCCCCGTCTCTTATGATCCGAGGAAAAATTAGCACGGCTGTCCCCGTTGCCGTCAAGGCTGCAACCACACCATAGCTTTGATGCCAAGTCCCTTCCTTAGCCCTGGCACCATCTTATCTCTCCAACCTAAGTCCCCAGGTCGAATTCCCCCTTGCCTACCTCACGGAGCATGTCTCCCGGACCCAAACTTCGCAGTCTCTTATGATCCGCCGAAGAATCAGCACGACGCTCTCCATTGCCGTCAAGGCCGCAACCGCACCATAGCTTCAATGCCAAGGCCTTTCCTCAGCCCTGACACCATCTTATCTCTCCACCGCCTGCCTCAGGGAGCATGTCTCCCAGACCCAAACTTCCCCGTCTCTTATGATCTGAGGAAAAATCAGCACGGCTGCCCCCGTTGCCATCAAGGCCGCAACCGCACCATAGCTTTGATGCCAAGGCCCTTGGCCCTGGCACCATCTTATCTCACCAACCTAAGTCCCTGGGTCAAATTCCCCCTTGCCTACCTCATGGAGCATGTCTCCCGGACCCAAACTTCGCTGTCTCTTAAGATCCGTCGATAAATCAGCACGGCGGTCCCCGTTGCCATCAAGGCCGCAACCGCACCATAGCTTTGATGCCAAGCCCCTTCCTTAGCCCTGGCACCATCTTATCTCTCCAACCTAAGTCCCTAGGTTGAATTCCCCCTTGCCTACCCCGCGGAGCATGTCTCCGAACCCAAACTTCATCGTCTCTTACGATCCATCGAAGAATCCGCACGGCGCTCTCCGGTGCCGTCAAGGCCGCAACCGCACCATAGCTTTGATGCCAGGGCCCTTTCTTAGCCCTGACACCATCTTATCTCTCCACCCTAACTCCTTTCCCACCTCAAGGAGCATGTCTCCCAGACCCAAACTTCCCTGTCTCTTATGATCCGAGGAAAAATCAGGATGGCTATCCCCGTTGCCGTCAATGCCGCAACTGCACCATAGCTTTGTTGCCAAGGCCCTTCCTTGGCCCTGGCACCATCTTATCTCTCCAACCTAAGTCCTTGGGTTGAATTCCCCCTTGCCTACCTCACGGAGCATGTCTCCTAGACCCAAACTTCACCATCTCTTCAGATCCGCCGATAAATCAGCATGGCAGTCTTCGTTGCCGTCAAGGCCACAACCACACCATAGCTTCATTGCCAAGGCCCTTCCTCAGCCTTGACACCATCTTATCTCTGCACCCTAACTTTCTAGGTTGACATCCTCCTTGCTTGCCTTACGGAGCATGTCTCCTAGAAACAAACTTCTCTGTCTCTTATGATCCGCCGAAAAACCAGCACGGGGTCCCATAGCTTTGATGCCATGGCCCTTCCTTAGCCCTAGCACCATCTTATCTCTCCAACCTAAGTGCCTGGGTTGAATTCCCGCTTGCCCGCCTCATGAATCATATCTTCTAGACCCAAACTTCTCCGTCTCTTATGATCCGCTGAAAAACCAGCTTGGCGGTCCCCATTGCCGTCAAGGCCGCAACCGAACCATAGCTTCAATGCCAAGGCCCTTCATTGGCCCTGACACCATCTTATCTCTTGACCCTAACTCCTTATGTTGAATTCCCCCTTGCCCACCTCACGAAGCATGTCTCCTAGACCCAAACTTCCCTATATCTTACGATCTGCCAAAAAATTGGCACGGCGGTCTCCGTTGCCGTCAAGGCCGCAACCACACCATAGCTTCGATGCCAAGGCCCATCCTTGGCCCTGACACCATCTTATCTCTACACTCTAACTCCTAAAGTCAAATTCCCCCTTACTCGCCTCGCAGAGCATGTCTCCTAGACGCAAACTTCTCGGTCTCTTATGATCCGTCGAAAACCAGCATGACGGTCCCTGTTGCCGTCAAGGCCGCAACCGCACTATAGCTTTGATGCCAAAGCCCTTCCTTGTCCCTGACACCATCTTATCTCTCAACCCTAACTCCTCAGGTTGAATTCCCCCTTGCCTGCCTCACAGAGCATGTCTCCCAGACCTAAACTTCCCTGTCTCTTTTGATCCGAGGAAAAATCAGGACGACGGTACCCGTTGCCATCAATGCCACAACCGCACCATAGCTTTGATGCCAAGGCCTTTCCATGGTCGTGACACCATCTTATCTCTCCACCCTAACTCCCCAGGTCAAATTCCCCCTTGCCTACCTCGCGGAGCATGCTCCTGGACCCAAATTTTGCAGTCTCTTATGATCCGCCGAAAAATCAGCACGGCGGTCTCCGTTGTTATCAAGGCCGCAACCGCACCATAGCTTTGATGCCAAGGCCCTTCCTTAGCCTTGACACTATCTTATCTCTGTACCCTAACTCCTTGGGTTGAATTCCCCCATGCTTGCATCACAGAGCATGTCTCCTGGACCCAAACTTCTCCGTCTCTTATGATCCGCCGAAAAACCTGCGTGGCGGTCCCCATTGCCGTCAAGGCCACAACCACACCATAACTTTGATGCCAAGGCCCTTCCTCAGCCCTGACACCATCTTATCTCTCCAACCTAAGTCTCTGGATTGAATTTCCCCTTTCCCGCCTCACGGAGCATGTCTCCCGCACCCAAACTTCGTCGTCTCTTATGATCCGACAAAAATCAGCCCGGCAGTCCCCGTTGGCATCAAGGCCGCAACTACACCATAGCTTCAATGACAAGGCCCTTTCTTGGCCTGGACCATCTTATCTCTCCACCCTAAGTCCCCAGGTCAAATTCCCCTTGCCCGCCTCACGGAGCATATCTCCCAGACCCAAACTTCCCCGTCTCTTATGATCCGAGGAAAAATCAGCACGACGGTCTCCGTTGCCGTCAAGGCCGCAACCACACCATAGCTTCAATGTCAAGGCCCTTCCTCATCCCTAACACCATCTTATCTATGCACCCTAACAACTCAGGTTGAATTCCCCCTTGCTCATCTTATGGAGCATGTCTCCAGGACCCAAACTTCTCCGTCTCTTATGATCCGCCGAAAAACCAGCACGGCGGTCCCCGTTGCCATCAAGGCCACAACCGCACCACAGCTTCAACGCCAAGGCACTTCCTTGGCCCTGACACCATCTTATCTCTTGACCCTAACTCCTTGGGTTGTATTCCCCCTTTCCCACCTCACAGAGCATGTCTCCCAGGCCCAAACTTCCCCATCTCTTATGATCCGAGGAAAAATCAGCATGGCTGCCCCATTGTCGTCAAGGCCACAACCACACCATAGCTTTGATGCCAAGGCCCTTCCTCGGCCCTGGCACCATCTTATCTCCCCAAACTAAGTCCCCAGGTCAAATTCCCCCTTCCCCTCCTCGTGGAGCATGTCTCTCGGACCCAAATTTCGCCGTCTCTTACGATTCGTCGAAAAATCAGCATTGCGGTCTTCGTTGCCACGGCCGCAACCGCACCATAGCTTCGATGCCATTGCCCTTCCTCAGCCCTGACACCATCTTATCTCTGCACCCTAACTCCCCAGGTCATATTCCCCCTTACTCACCTCGCGGAGCATGTCTCCTAGACCCAAACTTCTTCGTCTCTTATGATCCACCGAAAAACCAGCACGACGGTCTTCGTTGCCGTCAAGGCCGCAACCGCACCATAGCTTCGATGCCAAGGACCATCCTTGGCCCTGACACCATCTTATATCCCTACCCTAACTCCCTGGGTTGAATTCCACCTTGCCCGCCTCACGGAGCATGTCTTCCAGACCTAAACATCTCCGTCTCTTATGATCCGAGGAAAAATCAACACGGCTGTCCTAGTTGCCGTCAAGTCCGCAACCGTACCATAGCTTTGATGCCAAGGCCCTTCCTCTGCCCTGGCACCTCTTGTCTCTCCACCCTAAGTCCCCGAGTTGAATTCCCCCTTGCCCTCATTGCGGAGCATGTCTCCCAGACCAAAACTTCGCCGTTTCTTACGATCCGCTGAAAAATGTGCACGGCGATCCCCGTTGACGTCATGGGCAGAACCGCACCATAGCTTCGATGCCAAGGCCCTTCCTCAGCCCTAACACCATCTTATCTCTACACCCTAACTCCCCAGGTCAAATTCCACCCTTGCTCGCCTCACAGAGCATATCTCCTGGAACCAAACTTCTTCGTCTGTTATGATCCATCAAAAAAACCAGCACGGCGGTCCCCGTTGCTGTCAAGGCCGCAACCGCACCATTGCTTCAATACCAAGGCCCTTCCTGAAATTAGACACCATCTTATCTCTGCATCCTAACTCCCCAGGTCAAATTCCACCCTTGCTTGCCTCACAGAGCAAAACTTAGCCGTATCTTACGATCCGCCAAAAATCAGCACGACGGTCCCCGTTGCCGTCAAGGCCACAACCGCACCATAGCTTCGATGCCAAGGACCTTCCTTGGCCCTGAAACCATATTATTGATCCACAACTCCTTGGGTTGAATTCCCCCCTTGCCCACCTTGCAGAGCATGTCTCCCAGACCCAAATTTCCCCATCTCTTATGATCCGCTGAAAAATCAGCACAGCGGTCCCTGGTGCCGTGACGGCCACACCGCACCATAGCTTCAATTCCAAGACCCTTCCTCACCCCTAACACTATCTTATCTCTCTACCCTAAATCTCCTAGTCAAATTCCCCCTGCCTGCATCTCACAGCATGTCTCTTGGACCCAATCTTCCTTGTCTCTTATGATCAGCTAAAAATTCAGTATGGCGCTATCCGTTGCCATCAAGGCCACAACCGCACCACAGCTTTGATGCCAAGGACTTTCCTCAGCCCTGACACCATCTTATCTCTCCACCCTAACTCCCCGAGTTAAATTCCCCCCATTCCCACCTTGCAGATCTTGTCTCCTGAACCCAAACTTCGCTGTCTCTTACGATCCATCGAAAAATCAGCACGGCGGTCTCCGTTGCCGTCAAGGCCGCAACCGCACCATACCTTCAATGCCAAGGCCCTTGCTCACCCCTAACACTATCTTATCCCTCTACCCTAACTCTCCATGTCAAATTCCCCCTGCCCGCCTCACGAAGCATGTCGCCTGGACCCAATCTTCCCTGTGTCTTATGATCAGCCGAAAAATCAGCACGGCGGTACCCGTTACCATCAAGGCCGCAACTGCACCATAGCTTTGATACCAAGGCCCTTCCTCAGCCCTGATAGCATCTTATCTTTACACCCTAACTCCTCGGGTCAAATTCCCCCTTGCTCACCTCTCGGAGCATGTCTCCTGGACCCAAACTTCTTCGTCTCTTATGATTCATAGAAAAAATAGCACGGCGGTCCCCGTTGCTGACAAGGCCGCTACCGCACCATAACTTTGATGCCAAGGCCCTTCCTCAGCCCTGACACCATCTGATCTCTGCATCCTAACTCACCAAGTCAAATTCCCCCTTGCCCACCTCACGAAGCATGTCTCCCAAACCCAAACTTCGCCGTCTCTTATGATCCGCTAAAAAATCAGCACGGTGGTCATCAGCACGGTGGTCCCCGTTGCCGTCAAGGCCACAACCGCACCATAGCTTTGATGCCAAGGACCTTCCTTGGCCCTGACACCATCTTATCTCTCCAAAACTCCCTGGGTTGAATTTCCCCTTGCCCACCTTGCAGAGCATGTCTCCTAGACCCAAACTTCCCCGTCTCTTACGATCCACCTAAAAATTAGCACAGCGGTCCCTGTTGCTGTCAAGGCCGCAACTGCACCATAGCTTCAATGCCAAGGCCCTTCCTCACCCCTAACTGTATCTTATCTCTCTACCCTAACTTGACTTGTCAAATTCTGCCTGCACACCGCACGTATCAAGTCTCCCTGACTCAAACTTCCCCGTCTCTTAAGATCCAAGGAACAATTAGCACGGCTGTCCCCGTTGCCGTCAAGACCGTAACCGCACCATAGCTTTGATGCCAAGGCCCCTCCTTAGCCCTGACACCATCTTATCTCTCCACCCTAAGTCCCCGAGTCAAATTCCCCCTTGCCCGTCTTGCAGAGCACGTCTCCCGGACCCAAACTTTGCCGTCTCTTATGATCCACCGAAAAATCAGCACGGCGGTCTCTCCTGCCGTCAAGGCCACAACTGCACCATAGATTCATTGCCAAGGCCCTTCCTCAGCCGTGACACCATCTTATCTCTACACCCTAACTCCCTGGGTCAAATTCCCCCTTGCTCGCCTTGTGGAGCCAATCTCCTGGACCTAAACTTCTCCGTCTCATGATCCGCGAATAACCAGCACGGCGGTCCCCGTTGCCGTCAAGGCGGCAACCACACCATAGCTTTGATTCCAAGGCCCTTTCTTAGCCTCGACACCATCATACCTCTCCACCCTAACGGAGCATATCTCCCAGACCCAAACTTCCCTGTCTCCTATGATCTGAGGAAAAATCAGCACGGCTCGCCCCGTTGCCGTCAAGGCTGCAACCGCACCATAACATTGGTGCCAAGGCTCTTGCTTGGCCCTAGCACCATCTTATCAATCCACCCTAAGTCCCAGGGTCAAATTCCCTTGTTGCCCGCCTTGCGGAGCATGTCTCCCGGACCCAAACTTCGTCGTCTCTTATGATCCACCGAAAAATCAGCATGACGGTCCTCGTTGCCGTCAAAGCCACAATTGCACCATAGCTTCAATGCCAAGGCACTACCTTGGCCCTGACACCATCTTATCTCTGCACCCTAACTCCCCAGGTCAAATTTCGAGTTGCCCGCATCACGAAGCATGTTTCTTGAGCCCAAACATCTCCGCAACCCAAACATAGCTTCGATGCCAAGGCCCTTCCGTGGCCCTAACACCATCTTATCTCTCCACCATAACTCCCCAGGTTGAATTCCCCTTGCCCGCCTCACAGAGCATGTCTCTCAGACCCAAACTTCCCTGTCTCTTACGATCCGAGGGCGGTCCCTGTTGCGGTCAATGCCACAACCACACCATAGCTATGATGCCAAGGCCCTTCCTCGGCCATGGCACCATCTTATCTCTCCACCCTAAGTCCCTAGGTTGAATTCCCTTCTTGCCTGCATCACAGAGCATGTCTCCTAGACCCAAACTTCCCCGTCTCTTATGATCCGCCAAAAATCAGCACGGCAGTCGCTGTTGCCGTCAAGGCCATAACCACACCATAGCTTTGATACCAAGGCCCTTCCTTGGCCCTGACACCATCTTATCTCTCCACTCGAACTCTCTAGGTTGAATTCCCCCTTATCTGCCTTGCAAAGCATGTCTCCTAGACCCAAACTTCCCTATCTCTTATGATCTGCCAAAAAATCAGCACGGCGGTCCCTGTTGCCGTCAAGGCTACAACCACACCATAGCTTCAATGCCAAGGCCCTTCCTCACCCCTAACACCATCTTATCTCTCTACCCTAACTCTCCAGGTCAAATTCCCCTCTGTCCGCTTCATAGAGCATGTCTCCTAGACCCAAACTTCCCCGTCTCTTACGATCCGCCGAAAAATCAGCATGGCGGTCTCCATTACCCTCAAGGCCGCAACTGCACCATAGCTTCAATGCCAAGGCCCTTCCTTAGCCCTGACACAATCTGATCTCAGCACCCTAACTCCCTGGGTCAAGTTCCCCCTTGCTCACCTCGCAAAGCATTCTCCTGGACCCAAACCTCTCTGTCACTTATGATCCACAAAAAACCAGCACGACGGTCTCCGTAGCCATCAAGGCAGCAACCGCACCATAGCTTCGATGCCAAGGCCCTTCCTCAGCCCTGACACCATCTGATCTCTGCACCCTAACTCCCTGGGTCAAATTCCCCCTTGCTCACCTCGCGAAGTATGTCTCCTGGACCCAAACCTCTCTGTCACTTATGATCCGCCGAAAAATCAGCACGACGGTCCATGTTGCTATCAAGGCCGCAACCGCACCATAGCTTCGATTCCAAGGCTCTTCCTTTGCCCTGACACCATCTTATCTCTTGATCCTAACTCCTCAGGTTGAATTCCCCTTGCCCACCTCACAGAGCATGTCTCTCAGACCCAGACTTCCCCGTCTGTTATGATCTAAGGAAAAATTTGCACGGCTATCCCCGTTGCTATCAAGGCCACAACCACACTATAGATTCGATGCCAAGGCCCTTGCTTGCCCCTAGCACCATCTTATCTCTTCACCCTAACTCCCTGGGTTGAATTCTAGCTTGCCCCCTCATGGAGCATGTCATCCGGACCCAAACTTCACTGTCTCTTATGATCCATTGAAAAATCAGCACGGCGGTCTATGTTGCCATCAAGGCCACAACCGCACCATAGCTTCGATGCCAAGGCCCTTCCTCAGCCTTGACACCATCTTATCTCTACACCCCAACTCTGTGGGTCAAATTCCCCCTTGCCCGCATCATGGAGCATGTTTCCTGAACCCAAACATCTCAGTCTTTTATGATCCATCGACAAACCAGCACGGCGGTCCCCATTGCCGTCAAGGCCGCAACCCAAACATAGCTTTGATGCCAAGGCCCTTCCTTGGCCCTAACACCATATAATCTCTCCATCATAACACCTTGAGTTGAATTCCCCCTTGCCTGCCTCACAGAGCATGTCTCCCAGACCCAAACTTCCCCGTCTCTTATGATCCGAGGGCGGTCCCCGTTGCGGTCAAGGCCGCAACCACACCATAGCTTCGATGCCAAGGCCCTTCCTCAGCTATGGCACCATCTTATCTCTCCACCCTAAGTACTCGAGTTGAATTCCCCTCTTGCCTGCCTCATGGAGCATGTCTCTCGGACCCAAACTTCCCCATCTCTTGACCCTAACTCCTTAGGTTTGAATTCCCTTTGCCCACCTCACGGAGCATGTCTCCCGGACCCAAACTTCCTTGTCCCTAACGATCCACCAAAAAATTTGCACGGCTGTCCCTGTTGCCGTCAAGGCCACAACCACACCATAGCTTCGATGCCAAGGCCCTTCCTCACCCCTGGCACCATCTTATCTCTCCACCCTAACTCCCCAGGTTGAATTCCCCCTTGCCCCCTCGCGAAGCATGTCACCCGGACCCAAACTTCCCCGTCACTTACGATCCATCGAAAAATCAGCATGGCGGTCCCCGTTGTCGTCAAGGCCACAACCGCACAATAGCTTCGATGCCAAGGCCCTTCCTTAGCCCTGACACCATTTTATCTCTACACCCCAAATCCACGGGTAAAATTCCCCCTTGCCCGCATCACGGAGCATGTCTCCCGGACCCAAACTTCCCCGTCTCTTACGATCCGAGGGAGGTCCCAGTGGCGGTCAAGGCCGCAACCGCACCATAGCTTTGATGCCAAGGCCCTTCCTTGGCCATGGCACCATTTTATCTCTCCAACCTAAGTCCCCAGGTCAAATTACCCTCTTGCCCACCTCACAGAGCATGTCTCCCAGACCCAAACTTCCCCGTCTCTTATGATCCGCCGAAAATCAGCACGGCGGTCCCCGTTGTCGTCAAGGCAATAACCCCACCATAGCTTCGATGCCAAGGCCCTTCCTAGGTCTTGACACCATCTTATCTCTCCACCCTAACTCCTTGGGTTGAATTCCCTCTTGTCTGCCTCACACAACATGTCTCTGGATCCAAACATCCCCGTCTCTAATGATCCGTCGAAAAATCAGCACGGCGGTCCTTGTTGCCATCAAGGCTGCAACTGCACCATAGCTTCAATGCCAAGGCCCTTCTCACCCCTAAAACCATCTTAACTCTCTACCCTACCTCTCCAGGTCAAATTCCCCTTTGCCCACCTTGCAGAGCATGTCTTCCAGACCCAAACTTCCCTGTCTCCTATGATTCGCTGAAAAATTAGCACGGTACTCTCCATTGCCGTCAAGGCCACAACCGCACCATAGCTTCGATGCCAAGGCCCTTCCTCAGCCTTGACACCATCTTATCTCTACATCCTTACTCCCTAGGTCAAATTCACCCATTGCTCACCTCACGGAGCATGTCTCCTAGACCCAAACCTCTCCGTCACTTATGATCCGCCGAAAAACCAGCACAACGGTCCCTGTTGCCGTCAAGGCTGCAACTACACCATAGCTTTGATGCCAAGGCCTTTCCTTTTCCCTGACACCATCTTATCTCTCGACCCTAACTCCTTAGGTTGAATTCCCCTTGCCCGCCTCACAGACCATGTCTCCCAGACCCAAACTTCCCCGTCTATTACGATCCTAGGAAAAATTGGAACAGCTGTCCTCGTTGCTGTTAAGGCCACAACCACACCATAGCTTTGATGCCAAGGCCCTTCCTCACCTCTGGCACCATCTTATCTCTCCACCCTATCTCCCTGGGTTGAATTCCCCCTTGCCCCCTTATGGAGCATGTCACCCGGACCTAAACTTCGCCGTCTCTTTGGATCCACTGAAAAATCAGTACGGCGGTCCCCGTTGTCGTCAAGGCCACAACCACACCATAGCTTTGATGCCAAGGTCCTTCCTCTACCCTGACACCATCTTATCTCTACACCCCAAATCCATGGGTCAAATTCCCCCTTGCCTGCATCACGGAGCATGTCTCCCAGACCCAAACTTCCCCGTCTCTTACGATCCGAGGGAGGTCCCCGTGGCGGTCAAGGCTGCAACCGCACTATAGCTTTGATGCCAAGGCCCTTCCTTGGCCACGGCACCATCTTATCTCTCCACCCTAAGTGCCAGGTCAAATTCCCCTCTTGCCCACCTCACGGAGAATGTCTCCCGGACCCAAACTTCCCCATCTCTTATGATCCACCAAAAATCAGCACGGCGGTCCCCGTTGCCGTCAAGGCCATAACCACACCATTGCTTCAATGCCAAGGCCCTTCCTTGGCCCTGACACCATCTTATCTCTCAACCCTAACTCCTTGGGTTGAATTCCCTCTTGTCTGCCTCACAGGGCATGTCTCCTGGACCCAAACTTTCCCATCTCTTATGATCCACCGAAAAATCGGCACGACGGTCCCTGTTCCCATCAAGGCTGCAACCGCACCATAGCTTCAATGCCAAGGCCCTTCCTCACACCTAACACCATCTTAACTATCTGCCCTACCTCTCCAAGTCAAATTCCCCTCTGCCCGCCTCGCAGAGCATGTCTCCCAGACCCAAACTTCCCCGTCTCTTACGATCTGTCGAAAAATCAGCACGGCGGTTTCCATTACCGTCAAGGACGCAACCGCACCATAGCTTTAATGCCAAGGCCCTTCCTCAGCCCTGACACCATCTTATCTCTGCACCCTCACTCCCCAGGTCAAATTCCCCCCTTGCTCACCTCATGGAGCATGTCTCCTGGACCCAAACCTCTCTGTCACTTATGATCCGCCAAAAAACCAGCACGACGGTCCCCGTTGCCGTCAAGCCTGCAACCGCACCATAGCTTCGATGCCAAGGCCCTTCCTTTGCCTTGACACCATCTTATCTCTTGACCCTAACTCCTTAGGTTGAATTCCCATTGCACACCTCACAAAGCATGTCTGCCACACCCAAACTTACCCGTCGGTTACGATCCGAGGAAAAATTTGCACGGCTGTCCCTGTTGTCATCAAGGCCGCAACCGCACCATAGCTTTGATGCCAAGGTCCTTCCTTTGGCTTGACACTATCTTATCTCTTGACCCTAACTCCTCAGGTTGAATTCCCCTTGCCTGCCTCACAGAGCATGTCTCCCGGACCCAAACTTCCCCGTCTGTTATGATGCAAGGAAAAATTTGCACGGCTGTCCCCGTTGCTATTAAGGCCAAGGCCCTTCCTCACCCCTGGCACCATCTTATCTCACCACCCTAACTCCCTGGGTTGAATTCCCCCTTGCCCCCTCACGAAGCATGTCACCCGGACCCAAACTTCGCCATCTCTTACGATCCACCGAAAGGTCAGCACGGCGGTCCTCGTTGTCGTCAAGGCCACAACCGCACCATAGCTTCGATGCCAAGGCCCTTCCTCAGCCCTGACACCATCCTATCTCTACACCCGACTTCATGGGTCAAATTCCCCCTTGCCCGCATCACGGAGCATGTCTCCGAGACCCAAACTTCCCCGTCTCTTACGATCCGAGGGCGGTCCACGTGGCGGTCAAGGCCGCAACCGTGCCATAGCTTCGATGCCAAGGCTCTTCCTTGGCCACGGCACCGTCTTATCTCTCCACCCTAAGTCCTCGGGTAAAATTCCCTTCTTGCCCACCTCACAGAGCATGTCTCCTGGACCCAAACTTCCCCGTCTCTTATGATCCGCCGAAAATCAGCACGGCGGTCCCCGTTGTCATCAAGGACATAACCACACCATAGCTTTGATTGCAAGGCCCTTCCTTGGCCTTGAAACCATCTTATCTCTTCACCCTAATTCCTTGGGTTGAATTCCCTCTTGTCTGCCTCACAGAGCAAGTCTCCTGGACCCAAGCTTCCCCGTCTCCTATGATCCGCCAAAAAATCAGCACGGCGGTCCCTGTTGCCGTCAAGGCTACAACCGCACCATAGCTTCAATTCCAAGGCCCTTCCTCACCCCTAACACCATCTTAACTCTCTACCCTAACTCTCTAGGTCAAATTCCCCTCTGCCCGCCTCATAGAGCATGTCTCCTAGACCCAAACTTCCCCGTCTCTTATGATCCACTAAAAAATTAGCACGATGGTCTCCATTGCCGTCAAGGCCGCAACCGCACCATAGCTTTGATGCCAAGGCCCTTCCTTGGCCCTGACACCATCTTATCTCTGCACCCTAACTCCCCAGGTTAAATTCCCCTTTGCTCACCTCGCGGAGCATGTCTCCTGGACCCAAACCTCTACGTCACTTATGATCCGCCAAAAAACCAGCACAATGGTCCCCGTTGCCGTCAAGGCTGCAACCGCACCATAGCTTTGATGCCAAGGCCCTTCCTTTGCCCTGTCACCATCTTATCTCTCAACCCTAACTCCTTAATTTGAATTCCCCTTGCCTACCTCATAGAGCATATCTCCCAGACCCAAACTTACCCGTCTGTTATGATCTAAGGAAAAATTTGCATGGCTGTCCCCGTTGTCGTCAAGGCCGCAACCGCACCATAGCTTCGATGCCAAGGCCCTTCCTTTGGCCTGAGACCATCTTATCTCTCGACCCTAACTCCTCAGGTTGAATTCCCCTTGCCTGCCTCACAGAGCATGTCTCCCAGACCCAAACTTCCCTGTCTGTTACGATCCAAGGAAAAATCAGCACGGCGGTCCCTGTTGTCGTCAAGGCCACAATCGCACCATAGCTTCAATGCCAAGGACCTTCCTTGGCCCTGACACCATATTATCTCTCCACCTTAACTCCTTGGGTTGAATTCCCTCTTGTCTGCCTCACAGAGCATGTCTCCTAGACCCAAATTTCCCCGTCTCTTACGATCCGCCAAAAAATTAGCCCGGCTGTCCCTGTTGCCGTCAAGGCTGCAACCGCACCATAGCTTTAATGCCAAGGCCCCTCCTCACCCCTAACACCATCTTAACTCTCTACCCTAACTCTCCAGGTCAAATTCCCCCCTGCCTGCCTCACAGAGCATGTCTCCCGCACCCAAACTTTCCCGTCTCTTACGATCTGCAAAAAATCAGCACGGCGGTCTCCATTGCCGTCAAGGCTGCAACCGCACCATAGCTTCGATGCCTAGGCCTTTTCATAGCCCTGACACCATCTTATCTCTACACCCTAACTTCTTGGGTCAAATTTCCCCTTGCTCACCTCGTGGAGAATATCTCCTGGACCCAAACCTCTCCGTCACTTATGATCCGCTGAAAAACCAGCACGACGGTCCCCGTTGCCATCAAGGCCGCAACCGCACCATAGCTTCGATGCCAAGGCCCTTCCTTTTCCCTGACACCATCTTATCTCTCGACCCTAACTCCTCAGGTTAAATTCCCCCTTGCCCGCCTCACAGAGCATGTCTCCTAGAGCCAAACTTCCCCGTCTGTTACGATCTGAGGAAAAATTGGCACGGCTGTCCCCGTTGCCGTCAGGGCTGCAACCGCACCATAGCTTCAATGCCAAAGCCCTTCCTCACACCTAACACCATCTTATCTTTGTACCCTAACTCTCCAGGTAAAATTCCCCCTGCCCGCCTTGCGGAGCATGTCTCCTGGACCCAATCTTCCCCATCTCTTACGATCCGCCAAAAATCCGCACGGTGGTCCTTGTAGCCGTCAAGGCCGCAACCACACCATAGCTTCGATGCCAAGCCCTTCCTTGGCTAGACACCATCTTATATCTCCACCCTAACTCCCAGCGTTGAATTCACACCTTGCCCGCCTCGCGGAGTATAACACCCTGACTTTTGAAACTTTCAGATTTAAAAGAAGTTGAATTTAAACTTCCATAGTTGCTTTACATTTATAGGCCAGTTACAAAGTTTTATAAATAACTTTAAAAAGTGTAGTGCGTTAGAAAACATGCATGGTGCATTCATGCCGCTGCACAGTTTTTGGTTGACTTGTTTGAGTTGGTCGTTCGATTCTTACTTTGCTCGTTATTTTCCTATAGGCTCTAACTTGCCCTCGCTAACCCTAGAATAACAAAACCTAGTCTAACTAGCCCGGGCCAGTCCCTAGTGGGTCCTGGCCAACCCTAGCCACTCCTGGCCAAGCACGGCCAGCCCCAGCCGGCCATGGCCAGCCATGGCCAGGGCAACAGCTGCAGCAGCTGGCCACCGGCCGCCACAGCCAGCCAGGCAGGCCAGTAGGCCAGCCGGCCGCTCCGCTGCTCGACCAGGCCGTTGCCGCGCAGCCCAGCGCCGCGCGCGCCCATGCAAGCATGCCAGTAGGCCGCGCGCACCACGCAAGCCGGGCCGGCCCAGCCGCACGCCGCTTCAGCGCCCGCGCCGATTGATGGGCCGAGCGGCACAACAGGCCGCCCGCGCACCACGTCGCCCGCGTCCGCGTGTCGCCCGCATGCGTCAGCGCCGACGCCAGCAGCTTGCGCCAGCACCCATGTCACCGCCCTCGACCGCTGACAAGTGGGGTCCACCCGAGCGAGGCCCACCTGCACAGTGTCATCTCCTCCACGGAGATGGACACCGGCTCGGTGACCGCGCGCCACCCGAGCCACCCACGCGCCATTTGAGCGCGTGAGACGAAGACCGTCGGGCCCTATAAAGGAGATTCCTCGCCTCTCCGCGTCGCCCCTCGGTACCCTAGCCGCCACCCGGAGCTCTCGCGCCGCCTCTCGAAACCCTAGGTCGCCGCCGCTCGGAGCTTGGCCGCCGCCGTCGATCTCCGTCGCCGCTTCGTCTCCGTCTTCAAGAGCGCCGCCAATAGCATCACAGTGAGGTGAGCCGTCTGCCGGTGCCCATGGTTTGCCTCCCCGTGCCCCGCAGCACCCTCCCGCCGTGACCCACCGCCTCCTGCCGTCTTCCACCGCTAACCCACAGCCGTGTTCGCGAGGCCAAGCCGTGCCTTCCCGGCCAAACCGCGCAGCCAGCCGAGCGCTGCAGCGCGTTTTCGGCCAACGTCGGCGAGCGCGCCGCTGTCTCGGCGTCGCTCCGGCGACCCCGCGCCGCCGGTATGAACGCCAGCCGTTGGATCTGAGCCGAGCGGCTCAGATCGACCGCTGACCACCGTGGACCGGGGGGTCGACCCCGCCACGTCATCGGCTGACTTGTCAGCCACGTGCGTGCCACATCAGCGCCACGTGTGCGCTGACCGCGTCAACGCGGTCAGGCCGCCGACAGCCGTGGCACTTTTGCAGAAAAGCCCCTATGGTTTCCTATATTTAAAATTTAGTCCTACGCAGTTCAAAGTTAATTAGATTTTAGCCCTGACTTTTGCAGTTCAACCTCTAGTCTTGTTTTAGCCATAACTTTCACGTTTGAACTTCGATTTTAGCAAACTTATACTTTTTGGAATCGTCTCGACAAGTAGAATATTTCTATGTTATTGTTTGCTACTGTTGAGATGTTTTGGTGTACTGCCCTAATTAAAGTATGTATGTTTGCATGTATTGTGCGTGTGTGATAATTGTGGCGAATAGAGAACGAGACGTGGGTAAACGAGGACCAGCAGAACCCGGAGGACTACATGCAGTAGGACATCAACCATGGCAAGTGCAGGCATCCTTTGATCATTTTGTGCCTATTCACTTTTAATTAATATATTGCATGTGTCATAAATCGGCCAACCATAAGATCTACTAGCCACTTTACCCACACATATCCTATGGGGGTTCTAGTTAATAGGTTATTAGGTTGCTAGTGCTCTACCTCACCTTTCACCTGCCTAATGAAGATAAAACTTGCTTCTTAAAATATGTTGGAGCCGTGGGCTCTTGGCTTCGGCCGTTGGAGAAGTTGATGCATGTCCGCATCGTTGGTTGGCGGTGAAAGAAGGGGGAACGGATGTCAGAGGGCTCATAGCAATGGGGTCATCTATATCTCCTCCCCCTTGTGGACCTTTTGTGGAGCGGCAACCTGGGACTTCTGTACATCTCCAGGCTAATGGGCTCTGGCTTGGTCTGCTAGCAGGATCATCATAGGCAGGAGGGTGGCTTACCGACGGGTAGCATAGCTATGGCGTGAAGGGTGTTACAAGTTCTAGCATGGGAGTTCTGGTTGATCCGTAGACCGGGGCGGCAACTACGAGTATGTCTCTCATGTGCTTGGGACATCGCGGATCGGGTTACCACTGCCTATGACCCTGTGAAGGACCTCGTTGTGACCTCTGCCAGCCTATCTTGGCAATGGGCTAAGGGGCTGATCACCTCGGGCACCAAGAGTAATCACAATCTGGAGTGAAAGTGTACACCTCTGCGCAGAGTTAAAATCGATATATCGTCCATGCTCACGGTCACGAGCGGCCCAGATCCTTGCATGATTAGCCAAATGGAATAAATTGTTAAATCATGGTGATGCGGTTGAGGAGGTGGTTACCTCTATTTTCCTGAACGGGATGGCTATCCTGTGTTGCTTGAGATGGCGATCTCAAGGTTAACAATATTAATGATATATGCTTATATCTGTGATGATAAATGATTCATTAAATACTACTGGAACCTTAATAAAGGGTTGGGTGTTTCAACCAACTTGATTAGAGAATAGGTTGCTAAGTAAAAGTCTTAATTGCTACATTAAAATGCTACTGCAGTCTACCTTTCAGCTGTACCTTGTACTAGCCTAGCATGTCATTACTTTCTGTCTGTACTTGCTGAGTTTCGACATGGAACTCACCCTTGCTATTTCCCAACCAAAGGATGCTCGAGTGATGACTCGGATGGTGACTTTCCTGAGAACTATTCGGGATGCTAG
>CM041631.1:68530427-68546269 GCA_023333625.1 Bothriochloa decipiens
ATTAAATACTACTGGAACCTTAATAAAGGGTTGGGTGTTTCAACCAACTTGATTAGAGAATAGGTTGCTAAGTAAAAGTCTTAATTGCTACATTAAAATGCTACTGCAGTCTACCTTTCAGCTTTACCTTGTACTAGCCTTGCATGCCATTACTTTCCGTCTGTACTTGCTGAGTTTCGACATGGAACTCACCCTTGCTATTTCCCAACCAAAGGATGCTCGAGTGATGACTCAGATGGTGACTTTCCTGAGAACTATCCGGGATGCTAGGCGTCGTGATGCTGCCGTTGACCTTCCTGTGGCGAGAGGGAGTTGCTACGTCTACGTCATTTAGTTGTTATTCGCTTTGGATGATGTGATTTATATTCCACTTTACTCTGATGACAATTATGTAATAATGGTATGATGTAATCGTTATACTATGTTTTATTCAAACACTGTGCTTTTGAACCATGTAATTTGTCTTTCATGTGTGTAAATTGTTCCTGGCACACATGAATTTTGGGCCTTGGTTTCATTCCTCTGAAATCAGGGTGTGACAAAGTGGTATCAGAGCCGTGTTGACCGTAGGTCATGAAGCCTTAGCTAGAAACGGACGTTTTCTAACCGTCTTAGGTTTACCTATATAAGCCTTTGCATACCCCATCAATTGTTAGCGTGTTTCATCCATTACCTTGATATGCTTTTATTACAACTATTGCTACTATCACCTGTTGATCATATGTTACCTTATCTTGTAGTTATTATCTTGCTGTTGTCATTTTGATCATGTTAATAGACTACTTTGTTTTACCACAAATACCACAAAATGCATGCACTCTTTATATATATTATCCTTTGACCATAGATATGTTTATCGCTCCTATCATGACAGTGGTCTGCCTTGTCATTTGCACGTGACCACATCTCCATAGAGCAATTGGAAGACGTACTAGGATTGACTAGGAAGCCCCTTTCATGTAATAAATAGTGCTGCATTAGCACGCTTAAATGCTTAGCCTAACGAGTCTAGTGCGAGTGTGTTTGGAGTGTGTCTTGCTTTATTGGTGTGAGAACTTGTTTATCATGATGGACTATGTTTGATTTGCTTCTTTGTAATGATAGAGATAAGTTGTGGGGTGATGTCCACACTTATCGTATTCATATAAGTTTAAGACCTTGTTTAGGAATTCGGGGTTTTGGGTCTCTATATAGGTTGTGCTCTATCTCTTTCTGCTTCATCATGTCAGTTATTCAATCATAGCCTCCTATCACTTGTTCATGCCAGCTATCCGTTTGGAGAATTAGATAATTGTTATCCTATCAGTGATCATATTGTCAGAGGTTATGGCACATGGTTGGTTGATATGAAGAGACAGTATATTATGTTGCAGTTACAGTCACAATTTATATTTAACACAGATATATGTTGAGACTGCATATTCTTATACCCTGCTATTTATTTGCATCAGATGGTGCACACCAGGAGGAACAGCAACACTGGTGACGCCAGCGGTACTGGTGGAAGTAACCTGAACCCCCCACCACCACCACCTCCTCCTACCATGGAGCAGATGATGGCCATGCAGACTCAATTCATGCAGGGTATGAATTCCATGATGACCTTGCTGCAGCAGAACATGATGATGAACCAAGCCCAGACTCAGCACCACACTCAGAACCTTCCACCACCACCCAGGGATAGGCGCAGTGAGTTTTTGAAGGGGTGTCCACCTTTCTTCTCTCATTCCCCTGACCCTCTAGTTGCTATAGATTGGGTGAAGGATGTGGAGAAACAGTTGGATATTGCCCAGTGCAACGACAGGGAGAAAGTCCTCTATGGATCTGGTCAGCTATAGGGAGCCGCCGCTTCATGGTGGGATTCCTACTGTTTTGCTCATGCAGCTCCTGACACCATCACTTGGGCGCAGTTCACTGAGGCGTTCAAGGAATTCCATGTCCCAGCCGTAATTGTGAAGCTGAAGAAGAAGGAGTTTGCTGATCTGAAGCAAGGTTCCATGTCTGTTTGTGAGTACCATGACAAGTTCATTGCTTTGTCTCACTATTCATCTAGAGATGTCGAACAAGACCAGGACAAGCGAGATCATTTCCTCGGAGGGTTGAATGATGGACTCGCTTACATGATGGCAAACGTCAAGTATGCCAATTTCTAGGAAATGGTGGATAGGGCCATTGTGCTTGAGAGCATGCGCCACAAGATGGAGGACAAGAAGAAGAAGAGGAAGGCCAACAAGTTCCAGGATCAGGGAAGCAGCAGCCATCCTCGCTTCAACAATTTCCAGAACTACCAGCAGCGTTCTTCTTTTCAATATGGGAAGAATCAGGCACAACAGGGAGGTTAGCGCAACAACAATTCCAACAATGGCAGTAATCAAGTGCAGCGTCAGAATGGTCAAGCCCCTCGTTAGAACAATCAGGCTCCTCGCCAAAATGCTCCTAATAATGCACTTGTGAAGCCAGACAACACCCCCAACAATGCTTGCTTCAGATGTGGGCAACCGGGACATTATGCCAATGCTTGCCCCCAGAAACAGAAGTCCCAGAGCTTTGGGAAGGTGAACCACGTCAAGGTGGAGACTGCTGAGGAAGCCTCAGATGTGGTGCTCGGTACGTTCCTTGTCGATTCTCATCCAGCTTCAGTTCTATTTGATACTGGTGCATCACATTCATTCATTGGTAGTCATTTTGTTCGTAAACATGGCATTGCCGCACAACTTATGCCTAGTGCTATGAGCATTAAAACACCTGGGGGAAATATGGCTTCAAACATTTGGTGTCCTGATGTGAAGGTTAATTTAAGGGGGTAGATTTTCCTGTTAAACCCATAGTGCTTGAGTCAGAAGGTCTTGATCTTATTTTGGGAATGAGTTGGTTAAAGAAATGGAAAGCGAATATTAAATGTTCAGAAAGGATAGTGAGCTTGTATTCACCTAGTGGAGGTGTAGTAGACGTCGTGGTATCTCTGCCATCCAAGGATCAAGGAACAGTGAATCATGTCAGCGGTGAACCCTTGGAGGACATCAGAGTTGTCAATGAGTTTCCAGATGTATTCCCCGAGGATTTGCCAGGTATGCCACCGGAACGAGAGATTGAGTTTATCATTGATTTGTTACCGGGTACTGCACCCATAGCTAAAAGACCTTATAGAATGGCTGTTAATGAACTAGAAGAACTTAAGTCACAACTTAGAGAATTACAGTCTAAAGGTTACATTCGACCGAGTTCATCCCCTTGGGGAGCCCCAGTAATATTTGTAGAAAAGAAAGATGGAACACAGAGGATGTGTGTAGATTACAGGTCTTTGAATGAGGTGACTATTAAGAATAAGTACCCTTTACCTAGGATTGAGGATCTGTTTGACCAGTTGAAGGGAGCTAGTATCTTTTCTAAGATAGACTTGAGATCAGGTTACCATCAGTTGAGGATTAGACCTAGTGATATACCAAAGACTGCTTTTACCACCAGATATGGGCTGTATGAGTATACGGTGATGTCGTTTGGGTTGACTAATGCTCCAGCTTACTTTATGTACATGATGAATAAAGTTTTTATGGAGTATCTGGATAAGTTTGTGGTTGTCTTCCTTGATGATATTCTGATTTATTCCAAGAGTGAGGAAGAACATGAAGAGCATCTCAGATTGGTGTTGCAGAAGTTGAGGGAACATCAGCTTTATGCCAAGTTTAGTAAGTGTGACTTCTGGTTGAGTGAAGTTTCTTTTCTTGGGCATGTTATTTCTAAGGATGGAGTTACAGTTAGTCCTAAGAATGTTGCAGATGTGCTTAAGTGGAGTCCACCTAAGAATGTCAAGGACATCAGAAGTTTTTTGGGAATGGCTGGATACTATAGGAGGTTCATTGATGGGTTCTCTACCATAGCTAAACCTATGACTGCTTTGCTTGAGAAGGATAAACCATTCAAATGGACAGAACTGTGTCAGGCCAGTTTTGAGGAATTGAAGAAGAGGTTGACAATAGCACCAGTGCTAGCTCTGCCAGATATGACAAAGGACTTCTCTATTTATTGTGATGCCTCTAGACAAGGTTTGGGTTGTGTGTTGATGCAAGAGGGTAAGGTCATTGCTTATGCCTCTAGACAGTTGAAGAAACATGAATTGAATTATCCAACGCATGACCTAGAATTAGCAGCTGTAGTGCATTCATTGAAGATTTGGAGACATTATGTCCTTGGTCACAGGTGTAACATTTACACTAATCACAAGAGCTTGAAGTACATATTCACTCAAAAGGTCTTGAATTTGAGGCAGAGAAGGTGGTTAGAATTGATCAATGATTTTGATCTAGAGATTCTCTACCATCCAGGTAAAGCTAATGTTGTAGCTGATGCATTGAGTCAAAAGAGTCAGCTAAACATGTTAGAAGTGATGGAGTTACCTAAAGAGTTACTAGCTGAATTTGAGTATCTCAATTTGGGGTTCGTTGCTAACACTCAGGGAGTTTCTATGGACGTTGAACCGACACTTGATCAAGAGATCAAAAAGGGTCAGAAAACTGACGAAGAACTTCAGGAGATTGTCAAGATGGTTAGTCAAGATGGAGCCCCAGGATTCAGTGTTGATGAAGAAGGGACACTCTAGTATAAGCACAAGTTGGTTGTGCCTGATGATCAGAAAATCAAGGATACTATTCTTAAGGAGTGTCATGAGTCGTCCTACTCCATTCACCCTGGAGGTACTAAGATGTATCAAGATCTGAAGCAACACTATTGGTGGAAAGGTATGAAGAGGGATATTGGAGAGTATGTTGCTCTGTGTGATACTTGTCAGAGGGTAAAAGCAGAACATCAAAGACCAGCAGGATTGTTGCAGCCATTGAAGATACCTGAATGGAAATGGGATGAAATCAGTATGGATTTTATTGTGGGATTACCTCGAACTCAGAGAGGTTTTGACTCTATTTGGGTCATAGTGGATCGATTGACCAAGGTTGCTCATTTCATACCTGTTGTTGACACCATTTTTCGGCACATTTCAATAAGGATCGGGAGACTAAAACTAAATCGGCAAGAAGGTGGTTATTCTCCAGTATTGCTTTTGAGTTGCTGATGGATGATTGCCGATAAAGGACATGTTGATCTCGTATATTGCCGATGAAGCCAGAGGGCTGTTGCTGATGGAGAGAGGCATGGTTGCTGATGGAAAGCAGAGCTGAAGAACGTGGAAAGCAGAGCTGAGTCATTATCGATGGGTTTTGCCGATGGAATCTATGGAGATGCGGAGCGTGCCGATAGAGGTTTCATCGTAAGCAATGGATAAGGAAATTGGCAATATTTATGCCAATATTTTAATAGTTTACTTTTGAGTCCGACCTTGGTACGAGTCATTATTTTTTATTCCTTAGAGATAAGACTTGTTTAGGTAATACTTTGTCGTGTCTATTTAGGACTCATAGTACCAAGGTATAAATATGTATCGAGAAGCAATGTAAGGGACAATCAATCAAAATACAACAAATCTATTACTTTTATCTACTTTTCAAGCAATCTACTTTTCGACGACTTCATCACCAGTACCTTTTCCTTTTCAACGAGTTCTTTCAAGAATCGGCGGGCTGCATCAACTTGATCTCCGGCGACCTTGCAGGTTCCGCGTCTACCGAGCACGATTCAGGCTTTGACGTCCGGGCGTATCGCTATCGTCTCATCTGATCTGTTCAACAGTTATCAAATATCCTCTGAGCTTTGACGTCCGGGCGTATCGCTGTCGTCTCGTTCGAATCTTATTCAAATTTACCATCCTTGTCGATTAACAGGTCAAATCGACTGGCACGCCTTGATATCGAACTTGGGTATTAGCCCGGTGTGTTTGCAGATCCAACGCCTTTTTGCATCAACACATCTTTTGGCACGCCTGGTGGGACACATACTAAAATCATCATGTCGAATTCTTCTGAGATCAATTCGGAGAACGTAATTCCTATGTCAGAAGCGGATCTCAAGGAAGAACAGAGGCAAGCCATGGAGAAGGCTATGGAGGATTACAGGTAGCTTTACCTGAAATCCTACAGCAAGAATAGGAGTGGAGAAGTGGTACAGAAGCAAGACCCGCCGTTGCCTCGGCAGGTTACTTTTGACTCCAATCCTGGTAAATTACAATCAATGGTTAACTCTGCATTAAGTCATGCATTGATTAATCACTCTAGCGTGTTGTCCAATACTATTTATAATGCTGTTATGCAATCGTTAAAAGAAGGACAAGTACAAGTACCAGCTTATGTTGGCTCAGTATATCATCAGCCTGGGATGTCATCTTCTACAGCTCCATCGGCTACTACAGCCGTTGTGGCTCCGGGGGTTTCTGCTCCTCATACAGATCTGCCTACTGTTGAATCTCCACCGCTGATGTCAAGTTCAGCAAAGAATACTCAATTAAGCATAGATCTATCGGCATCAGCAATGTCGGGTCCTTTAGTTCAAAATCGACGAGTTCCTACCGATCGGTGGGGACATGGGATGTCTCCAGATCTACCTGCTTTTAACTCTGGATTAAATCAGATACATGATACAGCGGGTACAACCCCCATAACATCAGCCACTCCGGTTCGGCCGATGGCTCAAGTGACGCACTATACTACAACGCCACCTACCGCACAGTTGCCATCAGGAAGATTCCATATGTCGCTTTATCAGGCACCATACACAAGTCCATCGGCAAACCCTCTGTCGATGCAACAAGGGTTCTCAACTGCAAACCAATCGGTGGCATCAATGGTTCCTCTAGCTAGAGTTCTTGCAAATCAAGGGAATTATGCTGTCTATCATCCAAGGATGCAAGAGCAACAGGTGGCTACAGTCTATCAACCATCGGCAAGTCATGTGCCGATGAGGCCTAATCCAAGTGAGACGGGTCCATTGCTAGCTCAATAGCACTTTGCTCAGCCTGAGTATCAGATGGCAGGGGTTCAACAGCAATATGTGCAAGCATATATTTAGAATCCTGCATCGGCACCATGGCCGATGAACCCTGTACAGCAAATTAGTGGACCAGCGATAACAAATGTGCCGATTGCTCCGGCTCATTTGTCACAAGGATACATCGAAGCCTATCAGCCAGCACCTCCAGCAGAAGTTCAGCCTGTGCCTCGGCAAGGTCAAGATGCATACTGGACTGATAAATTGCAGAAGAGTTGAAAAAGATTAGGTACTGCAAATGGCACAATACTACCTCGCACAGTACCAATGATTGCAAGGTGTTTAGGCAACAGTTGCAGTCGGCTATTGAATCCGGGAAGATCACATTTGATAATTCAAAGTTTCAGAAGCCGATGAAAATTGATCAACATCCGTTCCCTGCAAACATGGTGGAGGCTAAAGGCAAAACCAAAGTATTAACGTCGGAAGCTGCTAGATGAAGCGCATCGGTAGACCCTAAAAATCAAATAACTGTTGATGACGTGAAGGGAAAGGAACCTGCCGATGGCGCTAAAGGGAGAAGAATTGTTAATGAAGGTAGTAGCTTCAGAAGACTCCTAGGGCCTCCATGTGGTGTTCGATATCGGCAACAATGTGAGGATCAGTATCGGCAGCAACAGGAAGAGTTACGTCGGCGTAAAGATCACTGGAATTGCCCGTTTTTCGTTCATTGCTGGGAAAAAGGCATTAAATTGCCCACTGCCGATACCTGCCCTGAATGTAATGGTTATTATTTAAATGATCGGGCAGAGAGACAACATCACTCTAGTAATCGAGGGGTACGCATCAATAAGCCGATCAAAGAAAAAGTGTCAGCACTTGATCGGCTGGGGGGCAGAGTTAGTGTGCATGATAGGCTTGGCGGGCATATTGATTGTTTTCCAAGGGGTCAGGCAGAGCTTGAAGAGATGGCTAACAAAAGGGTTCCTGATGAAGGGATATTTTGCAGGTATCTAAACATAGGCTTCCATGAGCAGAACACAAAGCGTTATCAGCCTGTTTGGAAAACAAAGCTCCCCCAATGGTGCCCTGAAGGATTGATGAGAACTCAAAAAAGAAGGGTACAGCGTATGCATCAAGAGGATCTACAGTGCCCGAAAGAAAGCATCCCAAGGGTAACAACTCAAGTATGGCAACCAAAACGCAAGGGTGGAGGTCCATCGGCAGATGTTAACATGGTCTTCATGTTGCCGATGGAGTTCTTGGCGCCAGATGACAAAGAACAAGCAATTTTTGCTGATGAAGCAGCTCAACTAACTCTGGATCCAATGATGGCTGTGTTTGAAAAGCCTGCCAATGATGAAAGGCAACACCTCAAAGCTTTGTTTGTTAAAGACAGGGTTGATGGACAGCCAGTATCAAAAATACTCATAGATGGAGGAGCGGCAATTAATATTATGCCGTATGTCATGTTCCGAAGACATGGAAAAGGGGACCAGGATTTAACCAAGACGGATATGATGCTTAAAGATTTTGAAGGCAATGTGTCTCCGGCTAAAGGGGCATTATGTGTTGAGATGACTATCGGCAGCAAGACTTTGCCAACTACCTTCTTCATCGTTAGCGGCAAAGGTAACTATAATTTGCTCTTAGGAAGGGATTGGATCCATGCCAACTGCTGTTTTCCTTCTATGATGCATCAGTGCCTTCTACAGTGGGTTGGAAACAAGGTTGAGGTTATCCCTGGTGAATCTTCTTATATAATCGTATCGACTGATTCTGAGACCTATGAACGGACAAAATGCATATCGGGAGAAGCATGGGATACGGAATTTCTTAGGGTTGCCGATTATGAACTTACACCGATCCAAGCAGTCGGTTTTGAAGATGAATTTTAATGGATCGGTTTGTCGATGGTGGAAAACTTGGTCATGGGTTCACATCGGTTGATGATTTAGTAGAAATAGATATTGGTAACGGTGATAGGCCGAGGCCAACTTTTATTAGTGCTAAGTTAGATTCTCAATGTAAACACCAAATGATTAATATTTTGAGGGAATATAAAGACTGTTTTGCTTGGTATTATACAGAGATGCCTGGACTAGATCAGTCAATAGTTGAGCACCGGTTGCCTATTAAGCCAGGATTTCGGCCTCATCAGCAGCCTGCGCGCCGATGTAATCCTAAAGTGTTACCTGATATTAAGGCCGAAATCACAAAGTTAATTGAAGCTGGATTTATTCGGCAATGTCGATATGCCGAATGGATTTCTAATGTGGTTCCTGTTTATAAGAAAAATAGAAAACTTCATGTGTGTATTGATTTTAGGAATCTTAATAAAGCTACACCGATGGATGACTATCCAATGCCTGTTGCCGATTTATTGATTGATGCTGCGGCTGGACATCGGATCATCAGCTTCATGGATGGTAATGCCGGTTATAACCAAATTTTCATGGCTAAAGAGGATATTTCCAAGACTGCTTTTAGGTGTCCAGGTCATGTCGGTTTATTTGAATGGATTGTCATGACCTTCGGCTTGAAAAATGCCGGTGCTACCTATCAAAGGGCTATGAATTTGTTGACACCGTTTTTTGGCACGTGTCAATAAGGATCGGGAGACTAAGCTAGATCGGCAAGAAGGTGGTTATTCTCTAGTATTGCTTCTGGGTTGCCGATGGATGATTGCCGATAAAGGACATGTTGATCTCGTACATTGCCGATGAAGCCAGAGGGCTGTTGTCGATGGAGTGAGAGGCATCGTTGCCGATGGAAAGCAGGGCTAAAGTACGTGGAAAGCAGGGCAGAATCATTATCGATGGGTTTTGCCAATGGAATCTACAGAGATGAGGAGCGCCGATAGAGGTTTCATCGTACGCAATAGATAAGGAAACTGGCAATATTTATGCTAATATTTTAATAGTTTACTTTTGAGTCCGACCTTGGTACGAGTCATTATTTTTTATTTCTTAGAGATAAGACTTGTTTAGGTAATACTTTGTCATGTTTGTTTAGGATCATAGTACCAGGGTATAAATATGTACTGAGAGACAATGTAAAAAAAAGAAATCAATCAAATACAACAAATCTATTACTTTTATCTACTTCTCAAGCAATCTACTTTTCGACGACTTCGTCACCAGTACTTTTTCCTTTTCAACGAGTTCTTTCAAGAATCGACGGGCTGCATCAACTTGATCTCCGGCGACCTTGCAGGTTCCGCGTCTATCGAGCACGATTTAGGCTTTGACGTCTGGGCGTATCGCTGTCGTCTCGTCTGATCTGTTCAACAGTTATCGAATACCTTCTGAGCTTTGACGTCCGGGTGTATCGCTGTCGTCTCATTTAGATCTTATTCAAATTTACCATCCTTGTCGATTAACAGGCTAAATCGACTGGCACGCCTCGGATATCGATTGTGGGTATTAGCCCGGTGTGTTTGCAGATATAATTTTGCATCAACACATCTTTTGGCACGCCCGGTGGGACCCATACTAAAAATCATCATGTCGAATTCTTCTGAGATCAATCCGGAGAATGTAATTCCTGTGTCAGAAGCGGATCTCAAGGAAGAACAGAGGCAAGCCATGGAGAAAGCTATGGAGGATTACAGGAAGCTTTACCTAAAATCCTACAGCAAGAATAGGAGCGGAGAAGTGGTATAGAAGCAAGACCCGCCGTTGCCTCGGCAGGTTACTTTTGACTCCAATCCTGGTAAATTACAATCAATGGTTAACTCTGCATTAAGTCATGCATTGATTAATCACTCTAGCGTACTGTCCAATACTATTTATAATGCTATTATTCAATCGTTAAAAGAAGGACAAGTACAAGTACCAGCTTATGTTGGCCCAGTATATCATCAGCCTGGGATATCATCTTCTACAGCTCCATCGGCTACTACAGCCGTTGTAGCTCCAGGGGTTTCTGCTCCTCATACAGATCTGCCTGCTGCTGAATCTCCACCGCCGATGTCAAGTTTAGCAAAGAATACTCAATTAAGCACAGATCTATCGGCATCGGCAATGTCGAGTCCTTTAGTTCAAAATCGACGAGTTCCTGCCGATCGGTGGGGATATGGGATGTCTCCAGATCTACCTGCTTTTAACTCTAGATTAAATCAGACGCATGATACAGCGAGTAAAACCCCCATAACGTCAGCTACTCCGGTTCGGCCGATGGCTCAAGTGACGCACTATACTACAACGCCACCTACCGCACAGTTGCCATCAGGAAGACTCCACATATCACTTTATCTGGCATCATACACAAGTCCATCGGCAAACACTCTGCCGATGCAACAAGGGTTCTCAACTGCAAACCAACCGGTGGCATCAATTGTTCCTCTAGCTGGAGTTCCTGCAAATCAACGGAATTATGCTGTTTATCATCCAAGGATGCAAGAGCAACAGGTGGCTACAGTCTATCAACCATCGGCGAGTCATGTGCCGATGAGGCCTAATCCAAGTGGGACGGGTCCATTGCTAGCTCAACAGCACTTTGCTCAGCCTAAATATCAGATGGCAGGGGTTCAACAGCAACATATGCAAGCAGATATTCAGAATCCTGCATTGACACCATGGCCGATGAACCCTGTACAGCAAATTAGTAGACCAGCAATAACAAATGTGCCGATTGCCTCGGCTTATTTGTCGCAAGGATACATCGAAGCCTATCAGCCAGCACCTCCAGCAGAAGTTCAGCCTATGCTTTGGCAAGGTCAAGATGCATACTGGACTGATAAAATTGCAGAAGAGTTGAAGAAGATTAGGTACTGTAAATAGCACAATGCTACCTCGCACAGTACCAATGATTGCAAGGTGTTTAGGCAACAGTTGTAGTCGGCTATCGAATCCGGGAAGATCACATTTGATAATTCAAAGTCTCAAAAGACGATGAAAGTTGATCAACATCCGTTCCCTGCAAACATGGTGGAGGCTAAAGGCAAAACCAAAGTATTAACGTCGGAGGCTACTAGAAGAAATGCATCGGTAGACCATAAAAATCAAATAACTGTTGATGACGTGAAGGGAAAGGAACCTGCCGATGGTGCTAAAGGGAGAGGAATTGTTAATGAAGGTAGTAGCTTCAGAAGACCACTAGGGCCTCCATATGGTGTTCGATATCGGCAACAACGTGAGGATCAGTATCGGCAGCAACAGGAAGAGTTATGTCGGCATAAAGATCACTGGAATTGCCCGTTTTTCGTTCATTGCTGGGAAAAAGGCATTAAATTGCCCACTGCCAATCCTGCCCTGAATGTAATGGATACTATTTAAATGATCGGGCAGAGAAACAACATCACTCTAGTAATCGAGGGGTACGCATCAATAAGCCGATCGGAGAAAAGGGGTCAATATTTGATCAGCTGGGGGGCAGAGTTAGTGTGCATGACAGGCTTGGTGGGCATATTGATGGTTTTCCAAAGGGTCAGGCAGAGCTTGAGGAGATGGCTAACGAAAGGGTTCCTGATGAAGGGATATTTTGCAGGGATCCAAACATAGGCCTCCATGAGTAGAACATAAAGCATTATCAGCCTGTTTGGAAAACAAAGCTTCCCCAATGGTGCCCTGAAGGATTGACGAAAACTCAAAAAAGAAGGGTACAGCGTATGCGTCAAGAGGATTTATAGTGCGCGAAAGGAAGCATCCCAAAGGGAACAACTCAAGTATGGCAACCAAAACGCAAGGATGGAGGTCCATCGGTAGATGTTAACATGGTCTTCATGTTGCCAATGGAGTTCCTAGCGCCAGATGACAAGGAACCAGCAGTTTTTGCCGATGAAGCAGCTCAACTAACTCTGGATCTAATGATGGCTGTGTTTGAAAAGCCTGCTGATGATGAAAGGCAACACCTCAAAGCTTTGTTTGTTAAAGGCAAGGTTGATGGACAGCCAGTGTCAAAAATACTCATAGATGGAGGAGCGGCAATTAATATTATGCCATATGTCATGTTTCGAAGACTTGGAAAAGGGGATCAGGATTTAACCAAAATGGATATGATGCTTAAAGATTTTGAAGGCAATGTGTCTCCGGCCAAAGGGGCGTTATGTGTTGAGTTGACTATTGGCAGCAAGACTTTGCCAACCACCTTCTTCATCGTTAGCGGCAAAGGTAATTATAATTTGCTCCTAGGAAGGGATTGGATCCATGCCAACTGTTGTGTTCCTTCTACGATGCATCAGTGCCTTGTACAGTGGGTTGGAGACAAGGTTGAGGTTATCCCTGGTGATTCTTCTTATATAATCGCCGGCTGATTCTGAGACCTATGAACGGATGAAGTGCATATCAGGAGAGGCATGGGATATAGAATTTCTCAGGGTTGCCGATTATGAGTTCACACCGATCCAAGCAGTCGGTTCTGAAGATGAATTTTAATAGATTGGTTTGCCGATGGTGGAAAACTTGGTCATGGGTTCACATCGGCTGATGATTTAGTAGAAATAGATATTGGTAACGGTGATAGGCCGAGGCCAACTTTTATTAGTGCCAAGTTAGATTCTCAATGTAAGCAGCAAATGATTAATATTTTGAGGGAATATAAAGATTGTTTTGCTTGGGATTATACAGAGATGCCTGGACTAGATCGGTCAATAGTTGAGCATCGATTGCCTATTAAGCCAGGATTTCAGCCTCATCAGCAGCCCGCACGCCGATGTAATCCTAAAGTGTTACCTGATATTAAGGCCAAAATCACAAGGTTAATTGAAGCTGGCTTTATTCGGCAATGTCGATATGCCGAATGGATTTCTAATGTGGTTCCTGTTTATAAGAAAATTGGAAAACTTCATGTGTGTATTGATTTCAGGAATCTTAATAAAGCTACGCCGATGGATGGCTATCCAATGCCTGTTGTCAATTTATTGATTGATGCTGCAGCTGGACATCGGATCATCAGCTTCATGGATGGTAATGCCGGTTATAACCAAATTTTCATGGCTGAAGAAGATATTTCCAAGACTGCTTTTAGGTTCCAGGTCATGTGGGTTTATTTGAATGGATTGTTATGACCTTCAGTTTGAAAAATGCCGGTGCTACCTATCAGAGGGCTATGAATTTTATCTTCCATAAATACATCGGCACATTGGTTGAAATCTACATGGATGATGTGGTGGTCAAATCTGGAGGTTTTGCGAGTCATCTTGCTGATCTGTGAAAAATCTTGGAGTGCACCAGAAAACATAGTTTAAAGATGAATCCTACTAAGTGTGCATTTGGTGTATCGGCAGGTCAATTCTTAGGCTTCATGGTACATCAAAGGGGTGTTGAAATCGGCAGGAAATCTATTGATGCAATTAATAAGGTTGTTGCTCCCGCCGATAAGACTGAGTTGCAATCCTTGATCGACAAGATTAGTTTTATTCGAAGATTTATATCTAATCTGTTGGAAAAGATCAAAGCCTTCAGTCCTTTATTAAAATTAAAAGCCGATCAGGAATTTTTATGGGGAACAGAGCAGCAATTAGCCTTAGAAGAAATTAAAAAATATTTGGTAAACCCTCCAGTATTGATTCCACCTCAACACGGGAAACCTTTCAAGTTGTACTTATCTGCCGATGATAATGTTATCGGATCAGCATTAATTCAAGAGTTTGAAGGGGAAGAACGTGTGATATATTATTTGAGCAGAAGACTGATAGACGCTGAAACTAGGTATTCGGCCATTGAGAAATTATGTTTGTGCTTATATTTCTCTTGCATAAAGTTAAGACATTATTTGTTATCAGCTGAATGCACTGTTATATGCAAAGACGATGTGGTTAAGCATATGTTGTCGATGCCAATTCTGAAAGGAAGGATCGGCAAGTGGATCTTAGCATTATCAGAATTTGATTTGCGTCATGAATCGGCTAAAGCGGTTAAAGGACAGGTAATGGCCGATTTTGTTACTCAACATTGCAGTGTGGTAGATTATGCTGAGATTGCTCCATGGACACTTTTCTTTGATGGATCTACTTGTGGCGAAGGAGAGGGAATCGGTATTATGTTAATCTCGCCTCGAGGAAAGAAATATAAATTTTCATTGCCGATTGCCGGCACTTCAACAAACAACCAGGCTGAATATCAAGCTTTACTAAAAGGGTTAGAATTGCTCAGAGAAATATGTGCTGATACAGTTGAAGTCTTTGGGGATTCCATGCTAGTCATTAATCAATTGATCGGAACATATGAATGCCGAAGTGAAGTTTTGGTTACTTATCATGAAAAGTGCTTGCAAATATTAAAGGAGTTTAAAGATTTTCGCCTTGAACACATTCCTAGATTACACAATGAAGAAGCTAATAGGCTAGCACAGCATGCTTCAGGATATCAATTGATCCGAGAAGTACTGACGTCGGTAATTGATGCCGATGACTGGAGAAGAGAGATTGCCGATTATTTAAAAGATCCATCTAAGAAAGTGGAAAGACGTATAAGGTTTCAAGCTACCAAGTATGTGCTCCTTGATACTGAATTATATTATCGCACTTTAGATGGGGTTTTACTCAAATGCCTTAGTGAAGAGGAATCAAAAAGTCTAATGGGTGAGATTCATGAAGGAGTGTGTGGGGCACATCAATCGGCATTTAAAATAAAATGGATGATTAGGAGGAATGGGTATTATTGGCCGACAATTCTTGAGGATTGTTTTAAATATTTTAAAGGGTGCCAGTCATGTCAGAAATTCGGTAATGTTCAAAGAGCACCTACATCGGTAATGAATCCTATAATCAAACCTTGGCCATTTAGAGGATGGGCTATTGATCTCATCGGTCAGATTTACCTGCCGTCGAGTAAAGGACACAAATTCATGCTCGTTGCTACCGATTATTTCACAAAGTGGGTTGAAGCGATTAGTTTAAAGAAAGTGTCATCGGCAAATATGATTGATTTCGTGAGAGAGTATATTGTTTACCAATTTGGTATTCCTCAGACTATTACTACAGATCAAGGAACTATGTTCACATCAGGAGAATTTGATGACTTTGCCAT
>CM041631.1:68554815-68588437 GCA_023333625.1 Bothriochloa decipiens
GCGTCTTGATGCTGCCATCGACCTTCCTATGGCGAGAGGGAGTCGCTACATCTACGTCGTTTAGTTGTTATTCGCTTTGGACGATGTGATTTATATTCCGCTTTACTCTGATGACAATTATGTAATAATGGTACGATGTAATTGTTATACTATGTTTTATTCGAACACTGTGCTTTTGAACCATGTAATTTGTCTTTCATGTGTGTAAATTATTCCTGGCGCACATGAATTTTGGGCCTTGGTTTCATTCCTCTGAAATCAGGGTGTGACACAATTCCACCAAATCGAGAGTTATTAGAACCTTTCGAAAGATCGGGAACCCTAGTTCACATCAAGTGGTAATCAGAGCTTCAAGTACACCGTTAGGTTCGCCCTTACCCTAGTTTAGTTTGTTTTCGCCTTCGTCCTGTAATCCAAAAAAAGCCAAAAATAGTTTAGTCTAGGTTTTTCCCTTATCCCAGAACCACGTTTGGCCTTTGCATAGTTCTTGTCAGATTCCGTAGTGTTGAATTTGTGTCTTGGTCAGGGTCTTGTTGCTGGTTAGGTTGTGTTAGAGTCCAGTCGTGTGTTTTTTCCCATCGTTTCCATTCAACGCTGTCCCCTTCCACCGTCCCAAACAACAAGTCGAATCCACCATATTACTCGACTTGCCTCGCTAGCCGCCTTGTGTCAATTCTCGCCGCCGCGCAAACCCTAGATAGGTCGCCAATCGCTCTTTGTTGCTTGCATCACAGCCCTCTTTGCATCATCAGCTGAATACCTACTGCTGTGATCGGTGTTGGAGTTTAGGGACGCTTCGCCCTAACTGCCGTCGCCGTGTTGTGCCTTTCGAGAAACATAACTTGAGATACCTTCGGTAAAATAGGCAGAACTTTTGGCTCGTTTACCAGAAAAATTTAAAATTATTATAGCAGCTTCTTAACTCCATTTGGAGCCAACCCAAACTTGCCTTTAGCCTGTTTGGTCCAGTTAGAATTGCCAAAAAAATTCAGCAAAATAAATAAAAAAATTTGACAAGGTTCTTGCACGTTTTTCAGAGAACGTGCTAATTTTCTGTAGACCACATTCCACCTCTGTTGTAGGTGAAAATTTTTGTGGTTGTATCTTTTGTCATACTTGTTCGGAGAAAAATTTAAAAAAATAGTGTAAAAAAAGGTTTGTTTAGAGGAAAAAAAGGAAAAACAAAAAGGAGTTGCTTGTTCTGTGATTGCGTGTGCTACATTGTGCTTTGTGCTTCATTCATACTTGTCTCTCCATCATACTTGTGCTTCCTTTGTTCCTGTTCACACATATTTGGTACTTGGAACACGTTAGGCTAGCAACGAGAACAAGTAATTGGGACTATAATTCAATATTACTTTCTGTCTTTGAATTGTGTACCATTCACATATTTTTTGGCCAGCCTTCCTAAGCCCCACATATACTTCTGGACAGCAAAAGTTGTGACACCCGTAATCTCAGTGCTACATCTTTCAGGTATTCGTGCCTTGCTGGTAAGAACCGGTCGAAACTTGTTAAGGTGTTGCCTTTTGCTCTAAATTTGAGAGGCACCACTCCACATTTGTAGAGGATTATTAGGGATAACTTTCACCGTTTGTTGCTTGTGTTTTGTGTCTACAATGGCAGGTGATGCGGGAGAGAATTCACCCAAAGAGTTTTCAGAGTGTGTTAGCCAAGAGCAACTATAATCTGTTATAAACAATGCTCAGAAGGACTTGAACGAGACAGTTACAAAGGCTGTAACTGCTGCACTCATTGATCTCAAGATTGGCAACACCCTTGAGAGATTGAATAAACGATTGTCCACGCTGACTGATAGGGTAACTGCTTTAGAAGAACCGCCACCACCTGAAGAAAATAATGATGGCAGCAATGCTGGCGATGAGGTATATGATGCTGATGGTAATGTTGATAGAGCAGCGATAAGAGAAAATAGATTACGTCATCGTCTTCGCACAAATACCACAGGTATGGGTGGCGCTCAACATTTCAACCGCCACCGAGGTAATCGTACTCATGCTCTTGATGATCCTTATGCTAAGTTAAATTTATCATACCTTCTTTTTTGGGACATTATGATGCCGAGGAATACCTTGATTGGGAGATGACAGTAGAGCAAAAATTCTGTGCCCATCTTGTGCCTGAGCAACATCGCATTAGACAAGCCACTAGTGAATTTAAAGATTTTTTTATCATTTGGTGGACTGGTTTAGTTACAGATAATTGCCAACCTCATACATGGGAAGAACTTAAGTTTGCTATGCGTGATAGATTTGTGCCACCATCGTATCATAGAGACCTATGTAAAAGACTAATGTGTTTAGAACAGGGACATAAATCTGTGCAAGATTATTATGGTGAACTTCAGAAAGGTTTGATGCATTGTGGCATAGTGGAGGGAACTGAGGATTCTATTGTTTGTTTTTATGCGGGTTTGAGGGAGAAAATTTAGGACATAGTTGATTATAAGGAATTTAACACTGTCAACCAGTTGTTTCAATTTACTATGCTTGTAGAGAAGGAATTGCAGGGGCGAGATAAGCAGGCCAAGAGTAAGGCTGGCACCTCATACACCCCACGCACGGGAGCATCATCGGGGTTTCCCAAGGCATCCTCCTTCTGCGCGCCTCTACCAGCGAACAAGAGGACGTCTTCTGCGCAACCTTCTGGTTCAGGTAAAAATTTAGTGCAGGAACCATCGAAGAGTGCATCTTCTGTTGCCTCAACAGGACGCACTCCTAGCATTCAGTGTCATCGGTGCCATGGTTACGGACATGTGCAAAAGGACTGTCCAAGTGGGCGGGCATACATTGCTACAGAGGATGGGTACATTAGCACCTCTGACGTGGAAGATGATGATGAAGAACAAGATGTTCAAGAAGAAGGCGAGGTCTTTGGTAGCAAGGACACATCAGCCTACATGAGTGTCATTGTGCAGCGAGTGCTTAGCGCACAAGTACAACAACCTGAGAAGCTGCAACGCCACAATTTGTTCCAAATTTTCTTTGTCATCAACAACTGGCGAGCACGTGTCATCATTGATGGGGGTAGCTGCAATAATTTGGTGAGTTCAGATTTGGTCAAGAAGCTTGACTTGTCTACACGCCCACATCCCCATCCGTACCATATCCAGTGGTTGAATGATTCCGGTAAGGCTAAGGTAACAAAAACTTGCAGAGTTTCTTTTTCCATTGGTGCCTATGTTGATTCCGTTGATTGTGATGTAGTACCTATGGAAGCTTGTTCACTTTTATTGGGTCGCCCTTGGGAATTTGATAATGATGCTGTTCATCATGGTAGAAGTAATGCATACACTTTTGTTCATAAAGGAAAGAAAATTACTTTGGTGCCAATGACCCTAGCTGAAATTGTACAAGCTGATAAAGAACGAGCTGCTAGTTTGCATGATGTTAAATCTAAAAATCAGCAAGTTGCAAATTCTGTTTACCCACCTAAAAAGGATAAGTTCACACCTAATTCTATGGTCGAGGAAATTAAATTGAAGGGTGGTGTTATGCTTGCAAGAAAATGTGACCTTGCTGAAATTTCTGATGATGATATTTGCTATACTTTGGTTTGCAAACGAGCTTTGTTTTCTCTTGATGATGTTGTTAGTTCGAGACCTCCTGCTATCACTAACCTTTTGCAGGAGTATGAGGACATTTTCCAGCTGAGATACCCCCGGGGCTGCCACCTATGAGAGGAATAGAGCATCAAATTGATTTGATTCCGGGAGCGACATTGCCAAACCGTGCTCCTTATCGAACCAACCCTGAAGAGACTAAGGAGATTCAGTGACAAGTCCAAGAGCTTTTGGACCGCAGATATGTACAAGAAAGCCTTAGTCCTTGTGCTATTCTTGTGATTTTGGTTCCTAAGAAAGATGGTTCTTGGCGCATGTGTGTTGATTGTAGAGCCATTAATAATATTACTATTCGATATCATCATCCTATTCCTAGGCTTGATGACATGCTCGATGAGTTATGTGGCTCTGTAATTTTCACTAAAATTGACTTGCGTAGTGGTTACCACCAGATTAGAATGAAACTTGGAGATGAATGGAAAACAACTTTCAAAACTAAATTCGGATTATATGAGTGGTTGGTAATGCCTTTTGGTTTAACTAATGCACCTAGTACTTTTATGAGATTGATGAATGAAGTTTTAAGGGCTTTTATGGGGCGATTTGTGGTAGTTTACTTTGATGATATCTTGATTTATAGCAAGTCTTTGGATGAACATATAGATCACTTGCGTGCTGTTTTTAATGCTTTACGCGATGCACGCTTATTTGGTAACCTTGAGAAGTGCATCTTTTGCACGGATCGAGTCTCTTTTCTTGGATATGTTGTTACTCCATAGGGAATTGAGGTGGATGAGACAAAAATTGGCGCCATTAGGAGCTGGCCAGTACCCCAATCCATCACACAGGTGAGGAGTTTTCTTGGTCTTGCAGGTTTCTACCACCGCTTTGTTAAGGATTTTAGCACCTTTGCTGCCCCATTACATGAGTTGACAAAGAAGGGCGTGGTGTTCCAATGGGGTAAGGCACAAGAGGAGTCATTTGAGATGTTAAAAGATAAGCTTACACACACACCATTGCTGCAACTTCCAAACTTTGGTAAGACTTTTGAGTTAGAATGTGATGCTAGTGGAGTTGGCATTGGAGGTGTTTTGATGCAAGATGGTAAACCTCTGGCATACTTTAGCAAAAAATTGCATGGTCCTGTTTTAAATTACTCTACGTATGATAAGGAATTGTATGCTCTTGTATGTTCTTTAGAGACGTGGCGTCATTATTTGTGGCCTAAGGAATTTGTTATACATTCAGATCATGAATCACTTAAGTATCTTCGTTCTCAAAATAATCTGAATCATCGACATGCTAAGTGGGTTGAATTTATTGAATCCTTTCCGTATGTTATCAAACACAAGAAAGGAAAGGATAATATAATTGCTGATGCTTTGTCTAGACGATATACTATGTTGTCCCAACTTGATTGTAAGATTTTTGGGCTTGAAACAATAAAAGAACAATATGCGCTTGATCCTGATTTTAAAGATGTGTTGCTGAATTGTAAAGAGAGCCGTACGTGGAACAAGTATGTGATAAATGATGGATTTATGTTTAGAGCTAACTGTCTATGCATTCTAGTTGGTTCTGTTCGTCTTTTGTTGCTACAGGAAGCGCATGGAGGAGGATTGATGGGCCATTTTGGTGCTAAAAAGACGGTAGCTGTTTTGGCCACACATTTCTTTTGGCCACAGATGAAGAGAGATGTTGAGCAGTTCGTGGCACGCTACACCACATGTCAAAAAGCTAAGTCTCGCTTGAATCCACATGGGTTGTATATGCCTCTTCCTGTTCCTTCTATTCCTTGGACAGATATTTCGATGGACTTTGTTTTAGGATTGCCTAGGACCAAGAGGGGAAGGGATAGTATTTTTGTGGTTGTGGATCGATTTTCTAAGATGGCACATTTTATACCATGTCATAAAAGTGATGATGCAACTCATATTGCTGACCTCTTTTTCCAAGATATTGTTCGTTTGCATGGTATGCCGTCTACTATTGTTTCAGATCGTGACGCCAAATTTTTGAGTCACTTCTGGCGAACTCTATGGAATAAGTTGGGCACAAAATTGTTGTTTTCAACAACTTGTCACCCACGAACAGATGGACAAACAGAGGTAGTGAACCGCACTTTGGGCACCATGCTGAGAGCTATTTTGAAGAAAAATTTAAAGATGTGGGAAGAATGTTTGCCTCATGTGGAGTTTTCTTACAATCGGGCGACACATTCTACCACCAAGGTAAGTCCTTTTTAGGTAGTGTATGGTTTTAACCCTCGTGCTCCAATTGATCTTTTGCCTTTACCTACCAATGAAAGAACGCATAGTGATGCTAGTGCATGTGCTGAATTTATTCGTAAGTTACATGAAACCACTAAAGAAAATATTTAATGCCAAGAGCTACTGGTCCTTATAAAATTATTGAGAAAATAAATGATAATGCATACAAACTTGAGTTGCCACCCGAGTTCGGGGTTAGTCCTTCTTTCAACATTTCAGATTTGAAGCCGTATTTGGGAGAAGAAGATGACCTTGAGTCGAGGATGACTCCAATTCAAGAGGGGGAGGATGATGAGGACATCACTTCATTGAATGCACAAGATGATCCTCCGCTGGACATTCAAGGTCCAATCACAAGAGCTCGTGCACGACAATTAAATTTACAGGTGAGCTCGTTCTTAAGGAAGTCTTTTTATGATTTTGAGAATAGATTGCTACCTAATGATTATATTGTACTTAGGAATCATGGAGAGGACCAAGGGATGCATAAGGGATGGCTTGGAGGCATGGAGGACCAGCAAGGGCGCCCAAGTCAAGGTGGAGGCCCAAATCAAGTCGACTTCGAGCCTGTTTCGGAGTCCAAGACTAGTGTGGAGTAAAATGGACGCCCAGGACGCATCCGGACTCCGTTTTTGATGATCCACCTATGGATGGAAAGATAATTTCATAAGGAAGCCAATGGAATTGGTTTGAGGTCAAAATTCCTTCGGATTCATCAGGAAACATTAAAACAAATTAGCATCCAGAATCTATTCCGGTGCTGCGTCACCATTTTTGGTCCGTTGGGCCGTGTATCATTGCTGAGCCCATTAGAGGGCGCGTCTAGGGGTGGCGATGACCCTTAGACCTCTATAACCAGTCGCCGCCTCTCTCGTTCGGTTTTGGGTTTTTCTTAGATTATTCTGTTCACAACAGTTTCGCCGCGCCGTTGGTTTGTGAGACCCCAACTCGTGAGATTAATTATTCATCTGCAATTGGTTGCATTCTTTCATGTTCTTTCTTGTGTTCTTCAATTAGCAGGCAAAGGACTCAGCCTTCTTGGCCAGGTCGACTGTGCTTCGATGGTCGATAACCAGAGGAGACGTGGTGCTGCGATTGCGGGGTTCAGAACCGAGTTGTTCGGAAGCCGGATCGAATTGTGTCGCGATTCCACCAAATCGAGAGTTATTAGAACCTTTCGGAAGATCAGGAACCCTAGTTCACATCACTTCACCCCATGGGAGTTTTCTTCTCTACGCTCATGTTGCATCTTCCTCTTCTGAGTTTTTGTCAGACCTTTAGGGCACCATTGACGAAGCTTTGTCTTCCAGATAGGCTGATAACATTTCGTATTCGAATCTGGGTAGTTTATGTTGGGATCTCTGTAGAGTATTGCTTCATCAGGGACTCTTGCATTGGCCATCTCTTCGAGCTCCTTCTGTTTCATCGAAAAACATTCTTCATGCCTGCCCAGTCTTTCACGTACACTAGTTCTGCCCCCCAGCCGATCATGTACCGATGCTCTTCCCCTGATCGGCTCATTGATGTATCTGCTCCGATTACCATAGCGCGATCTTCTTTCTGTCTGATTGGCTCGATCATAACCATTGCACTCGGGGTAGCTATCAATCGTAGGCAATTTAATGCCTTCTTCTCAGCAGTAGATGAAGAAGGGGCATCTCCAATGATCTTCATGCCGATGCCATTCTTCTCGACGCAACTCCTCTTACTGATGCCGATATCGATCACCTGACACTCTGTATGGAGCGAGTCTAGGAGGTTTTCTGGAATTGCTGCTTTCTTCAGCTATTCCTTCCCCTTCAAGTCATCGGTAGTTACTTGATGTCTAGGATCTACCGATGCTCTCCTCTTAGCGCTTGCCGATGTCAACACTTTGGTTTTGCTTACGGCATCCACCATGTTTGAAGGGAAAGGATGTTGATCAATCTTCATCGGTCTCTGAGCTTTAGAGTTGTCAAACTTAATTCTCCCAGATTCAATTGCCGAGTGCAACTGCTATCTGAACACCTTGCAGTCATTGGTACAGTGTGAAGTTGCATTATGAAATTTGCAGTACCTCATTTTCTTTAGCTCCTCTGCTGATGGAATCACATGATTAGGCGACAGCTTGATTTGGCCTTCTTGAAGTAACAGATCTAATATTCTATCGGCCTTTGTGACATCAAACGTGAATTTCTCTACCTCTTTCTGACCAAAAGGACAAGATATAGGCTTCTTACCCTTCACCCACTCAGCTAGGATGATAGTCAGTTCTTCATCTGAATCAGACTCTTCTGCTTCTTCTACAAAGGACACTTTCTTGTTCCAGCTCTTCCTAGGTTCTGAAGCTCGAGCACCTTGGTCAGAAATCCTCTGCATAATGTGGCTAAGACTTTCAAACTCCTGAGAATCGTACTTGTCCCTGAGATGTGGCAACAGACCCTGGAAAGCCAAACCAGCTAACTAGCGATCATCAAGCACTAAGTTGTAGCACCTGTTCTTCACATCTCGAACTCTTTGCACAAAGCTCTCTACTGATTCGTCGCTTCGCTGTCTCAACTTCATCAAATCGGTAAGCTTCTTCTCATGTACACCAGCAAAGAAGTACTTATGGAATTGTCTCTCTAGATCGGCCCAAGTATGAATAGAGTTCAGTGGCAATGAGATAAACCATGTGAATGCCGATCCAGACAAAGAGGACGAGAATAAACGGACCCTCAGCTCATCCCTGTTAGCAGTTTCTCCGCACTGAATGATGAATCGATTGATGTGCTCCATTGTCAACGTATCATCCTGCCCAGAAAACTTAGTGAAATCTTGCACCTTGTACCAATTTGGGAAAGGAATTGAGTCATAAGCTGGAGGGTACGGAGTCCGATAAGAGTAAGTATTAATCTTGGGTTGAATCCCAAATTGCTCTTTCATCACTTCTGCAATCTTATTGGTCCAAAACGCATCTTAATTTTGTCGATGCACTGGCTAAATTTCTGCTGGAGGTGCTGGCTGATATGCTTCTACATATCCTTATGGTACTTGGCTTGGAGGAATCGGCATATTCATAGCACCAGTATGCGAAGCAAAGCTCATCAGCTGTTTTACCGATGTTTGATCCTGAAAAGCTGCCTGTGGATTATACTGTTGAGTCCCCATCGCCTGGTAACTTGGCTGAATAGCAGATTGCTGAACTGGCACTTGCCCTGACCAATTGAGATTATAACTCATCGGCACCTGACTTGCTGATGGCTGATAGCTTGTGGACAATTGATGCTCTTGTGTGGGTGGATGATAGCCAGCATAATTGCCTTGAATTGTAGATAACCCAGATTGAGATATGAATGGCACTATGGGCTATCCTATAGTGGAAACTCTCTGTTGAACTGGTGGAGGACTGGCCAATGGATCCGCATAAGATATCTGTTGCGGAGGCGCGTGGAATCCCATTGACAATGGCTGTATAGCAGGAGGTGTAGTAGAGTAATGTGACACTTGAGTCATCGGCCAAATTGGAGTAGCCGATGTCATTGGACCCTTCCCTGCTACATCATGCACTTGAGGCAGTCTAGAGTTGGCAGTAGATGGACCTGGAGGCATCCCGTATCCCCACCAATTAGCAGCAATCTGATTATGTTGACCTGAAGGACCTGATATTGCTGATGCTGATAGATCTGTAACCAATTGAGTGATTTGCCTTTCCTAGGACGTTAGATCTGATCTTATCGGTGTGGCTTCAATGTTAGGTGATCCTGATAAAGCTGGAGGAGTAGGAGCTTCTATACTTTCAATGGCTGGAATTGCCGATGGAGTACTGACAGATAACGATCCCGGCTGATGATATGTTGGCCCGACATAACCTGGTGCTTGTCCTTCTCTTAATGTTTGCACAACAGCATTGTAAACAGTATTGGATAGCACGGTGGAGTGGTTGATCAAAGCATGATTCAATGTGGAATTAACCATCTCCTATAATTTACCAGGGTTGGAGTCAAAAGTTACCTACCGAGGCAACAATAGATCTTGCTTCTGAATTACTTCTCCGCCCCTATTCTTGCTAAAGACTTCAAACAAAGTTGCCTGTAATCCTCCATAGCTTTTTCCATGGCTAGCTTCTGACCTTCCTTGAGATCTATCTCTGATATCTCAATGATGTTCTCTGGATTGATATCAGCAGGGTTCTTCATGATAAATATGTTGACTTTGTCCCACCGGGCGTGCCAAAAATGTGTTGATGCAAAATTCTATCTGCAAACACACCGGGCTAATACCCAAATTCGATATCCGAAGCGTGCCAGTCGATTTGACCTGTTAATCAACAAGGATGATAACTTTGAATAAAAACTGAATGAGACGACAGCGATATGCCCGGACATCAAAGCTCAGAATGTATTTGATAACTGTTGAACAGATCAGATGAGACAACAGCGATACGCCCAGAAGCCAAAGCCTGAATCGTGCTCGGTAGACGCAGAACTTGCAAGGTCGCCGGAGATCAAGTTGATGCAGCCCGTTGATTCTTGAAAGAACTCACTGAAAAAGAGAAAATACTTGACGAAGTCGTCAAAAAGTAAAGTGCTGGTAGAAGTAAATTGCGATAAAAAGTAGATTTGTTTATTGATGCTTGGATTTTTATTACAATGCTCCTCGGCATATATTTATCCTCCACTAATCGAAGAGTCCTAATTTAACACGCAAAGCTCAAATATAGAAGAAATAAACTAATTCCTTATACGAACTTTATCTCTTTAAGGAAAGAAATAAAACTCATATAGGAGTTGGACTTAAACTATAATACGAAAATCATAAGCTCCGTGTCACCGATCCTCTGTCCGCTTCCGTCATGATGAAGCTATCTCTTCATTGGCACATCCCTGGCATCGGCAACAACCTTCTAGTCTTCCTGCCTATCTTATCGGCAATAGCTTTTCTATCTCATCAGTAACGATCCTCTAACAGCTTTTTAGCTTCATCGGCAACGATCCCCTAGCTCTCTATCACTCTCATCGGCAATAGCTCTTTAGCTTCATCAACAATGTACGGAGAGTAGACGGCCAAGAGTACACTGTGCTTGAGGGTCGCCTATTGCTCGAGGGAATTTCCATCCTCGAGGGGTCAATGACTCAAGGGGTCGTATTCGAGGGTTGGCTCAAGTGCATTGGTAACACGTCTTCAGCCCAATCAGCAATAACCCAGATCAACCTGCCCTTCATCGGCAACTACTCATCGACAACATCAGAAGCAATGTCGAAGAAAAACCATCCTCCTTGCCGATTAGTCCAGGCTCCGATCCTTATTGACACGTGTCGAAAAACAGTGTCAACACGGCCCAAATCGTCCCATTAATGAAACCCTAGACTATATAACATGCTCCTCTCTCTCTCACTCAATTCCATCCCCCCTCCCTCAGCAGCACAACTCTCCCTCTCTCTCGCAAAAGTAGATCGAGTGCAGGGCACGGTGCATCCAGCGGCGGTGCTAGGTTTTGGGCTCCGATGGACACGGGGCGCGGCACCTCCGGCGGTTGCGCAAGCTACCGTGCAAGCTACGGTTGATCTATCACCGTGGGGCTCGACGTAGAGTGGTGCCCAAGCTACTGCATGGACTAGAACCCGGTGGCCACGCTGCAGCTGTGCTGGAGTGCAGCTGCCTCATCTTCCAGCTCCTCCAGGCCGACTACCTCCCCGGCGTAGTTGTGGAGTTCCTCAGCGACGACGGGATCCGCTTCTTCGGCCAAAGATGGAGGCTAACACGGCTCATCGACGACCATGGCCTGCAGGTGGGCAAAGTGGTGGACCTACGCGGCCGCGCCGCGGAGTACCTGAACCGCCCAGAGCTATGCTAGGCCGGGCTCCGCGTGCTCGCATAGGCCGTCCTGGGCGTCGACCTTGTGAAGCCGCAGCGGGTCACCATGAGCCGCTAGGACACGTACTGCCTCAGCCATGAGTAGATCAGGTGCACCTTCAGCAATTTGGTTATTGTTGCTTTATCTGCTGCCCACTGAAACATCCTTAATTTTCCACGAAGGGAAAATACATAGAATGAAGGATATAATGATAGCCCAGGAGGTCAAATCATTAGTTATCCGATAATAGTTGATTACAAAGCCATACATCGAATAAAAGAATACAATAGAAGGGTTTACATAATTTATTACATCACCACATGGTGGAATCATCAGAGTATCTAGCACCCGGAACAGCTGCAGAAGTAGAAGGATATTGCGGAAGCATCGTCTTTCACCACCTTGAGCGTAGGCACAAGACCATCTAATCCTTTCGTCCTTCAGGGACGTTGACAAGCCGTCATCCATACCTGGATTCAAATTTTCAGTATGTTTTGTACTAGCCACATCTCCCACCCTATGCTTTGCTTTTTCTATGTAGTATTTGGTGGGATGCAGAGGATAAAATCAAGAGGCCTAATATATGGCTGTGGTTTCCTATGCAAGTAGTGAGCAATATTATATAATATAGTTTATCAAATTTTAACCCATCTTATCCACACATCTTTCCCACCCCATCACATGACATACATCTCATACTCTCGCACTTAGTCAACAGGTCCAACTCCCTCTCGGAGCCTGTCTTAGTGGCTCACAGCCGGAAGGGTAACACCAGGGGAGAATAGGACTCATCTCACTACTCCCGAGAAGTGTGGGTCTTTGGAAAGAGCCATACCAGTGGCTCGCGGACTATATATAGATTTATACTCTACAGAGCGTGTACTCCCGTAACCACAAGATCACTATCATCGACGGTGCCCTGCCTAAGCTGATTCTAGCTGCTTTCTAACCGGTGTGATGCCACCCTACCACTCAGTACTGGGACACCCCGGAACACCATCGGAACACCGATAGGTACACCGGCACACTGAGACTATGAGGCGTAGTTACCCGGGCCACCAAGGTAACTCTGTGGCTTTAAGGAGGGTGTGGGACCCCATGCCCATACCTCCCGACACTATCTGCTAACAACCTAGTAGTAGTGGCATCGTCCTAGCTAGTCAGACATTCGTCTCCCACCCATACAAGAGCGAGTGGTGAGCACGTAGGTCTCAAGGTTCCGGTCCTCAAGAGATATCAGATAAGATTATCTTCTCATTGGGACTATAATAGTCCATGCTACAACAGCACCTCCTACCCGGGGCCTCGCTCCACGAAGGCTCTCACCCCAGGGATCACCATATATCTCATAATGTATCCGCCACAGCTACCTTACATAGGGATGCCTAGAACACACCCCCGGCAAGACTCGCCCTCATGGCTTGTCATAGAATCCTATCTGATTGACAAAACCCTCACCACACACCCAAGACACACGTAGCACTCTCCCCGAGTAAAGTGGCACCACGTGCCTATACAATATACCATACCGTACTCTCCACCACGCATCACATCATAGATATAAGCATAGTCGAAGTAAAGCATCATAAGTAAATAAGCATGCATCTAGCCTATCAGTGGGTGTGCAGGGGTAAGGTTGCGACAAGGTAAAGGCTCATCAAGAAATTCTACCATGCAACCTATCATCAGGTGATATTCATAAATAAGCACTAGCAAACTAGATAATCTGCCATGCGTAATAGGATTCTACAAGGTTGGGTGGGGTGTGGCACCTAAATAGCTGTCACTCAGGTCCTCCGTCAAGTCCTTGGCGCTCTTCTAGTCCTCCTCCTCGATCAACTCCTTCGCGGAAACTGAAATCGAGACATAACAGTCACGAGAGCGACCCCTATAGATCAATCACAAAGAAGCAAATGAAATCAAATATCTCCAAATGCAATCATACATAAGCCTATGATGTAGAGCTCATTTTTATGAAAATTTGGACACTTGGTTCATATTTTTCAGAGATCGTATGAAGAAGTTATGAATTTTTGAAGATTAAATCATTTTCTAAAAAAGAAAAAGAGCCAGTTAATTCCTGGGCTGACACGTGGCAGCGTCGGATAGGTGCCACATGGCACTGTGGGTCAGCAGCTGAATGTAGAGGATGATGTCATGCTGACATCATGCTGACATCAGCACTGACGCGTAGGTCTGGCTGTGGGACGGTAATGCTGACGCCACGCTGACGTCATGCTGACGTCAGCGTGGGTCCGGATGGTGCAGTCGCCGACATGTGGGACCCACGGTCAACGGTCACTGATAGGTGGGGCCAAGTAAATGGTCAACGCTGACCGAGCCTCGACCGGGCCTCGACGGGCCTGGGTAGGGCCGGATCTGGGCTGGGTTGGGCCGGCCTGGCCTGGACAAGTGTCGACCAGGGAGGTTGGCCGCGTGGTGATCTGGGCTCCAACCGGGCTTGGCCTACAGCTGCTGGGCACGTGAACTAGGTCCATGGTGGACTGAGGACGGGTGGTCTGCGTGGCTGGCTTTGGTTGGTCTAGCACGGCCACACGTCATGGACGCGGTGCACCAGGGGTAATCCCCTTCTCTCTTCCCCGACGCATGCAGGAGCAGGCTCGGCGACGCTCGGCCGACGGCGAGTGGCGCTACGGCTACAGTGGGTCAGGGCTAGGCGAAGCATTGGCCAAGATGGCACAAGGGTGTGGCGTGAGTGGCTATGGGGTCGCGGCGAGCTAGCGGCGCTCCAACAGGCCGGCTCACGGGTCGTGGCGGCGCCTTCGGCGGGTCCGTGGCTGCAGGGCGCTGGGGCGCCCGGAAGGTAACTTTGACTCGTGCTAAGGCATCGAGGGGCCAAGTTGAATGAGGGTTGGAGTCCAAGCGAGCCCACGGGGCTTGGTTTGGTTGGCGCACACACGGCGGCCGACGGCGGAGGCCCGAGGCGGCGATGGCGCCGCTACAGGATGTGGCAGCGGCTTGGAGGTAGCTTGGACTCACGCAAAGGCTCTGAGAGACCCAGGAGAGCGTGGACGTGGCTCCAATTGGACCGAGGTCACTCTAACGGTCAGCATTAATGGCAGCGGCAGTGGCAATGGGTTTTGGCGGTGGCATCAAAATCCTCTGGCAGGGCATCAAATTGACCCTCATTTTCTCCTTCTCCTACCCGTGCAGAGCAGCTGGGAGCTCTAGGCGTCTACGAGTGTAGTTACGGGGGCACGACGGGGTGCGCGCCACCATGGAGGTCACAGCGGCGCACCGACGGCCGAAGCCATGGCGACCGAGGTCTGTAAAGTGGCGTGGCCTCACTGTGGTCGAGCCATGCTCCTAAGATGTTGCCAAATAAGCATTCTAGACCAAGGCAGAGGTGAAGGTGAAGTTAATGGTAGGAAAGGGAGAGAGAAGAGCGGGAACAGTGGTGGTGTACTGGCGGTGGCCATGGACACGAGCGGGGTGAGCTCACCTGCGCAACGCGTCGATGACGGCTCGGGGTCGAAGAAGGTGCACTTGGCGAAGGGGAAGCAGTGCCGGTGCAGCGAATGCAGGCGACACATCAGGGTCGAGTAGGTCTGCTGGCTCCTTGCGTGCGTGCAAACAGTAGCGATGCTCCGCTCCGGCTCTGGCTCCTCTTCTTCCCCTCTCCTCTTGCACACTCTCTCTTGGCTGGGTAGCGAGGCGACAAGCGAAGGTGGCTGAGGGCTCGGGAAACCCTAACAGCTGGGATGCTTCTCTTTTATAGTGTGGCGGCCGGCGGCAGACGGTGGAGATCAGAGATCCCCATCGAGCGGCTGAGCATGGCTGTGCATTAGGGTTAGGGCTTCGGGGGAAGGTGTGGCCAGGCGGCTAGATGGACGGCACAGAGCGCGGTGGCGAGTCACGGGCGAGGGCGAACGGCATCCGTGGCCATGGCCATCTCTGGCTTGGCGGATGTGACGCGCGGTTGATAGAAAAGGGAAAAGGCGGTAGCTGACTGTGGGGTCCAGGCGTCAGCGACACGATGGCGGTGTGCGGGCGCACGTGGGCAGCAGCGGCCTTACTGAGCCATTGGCCGAGCGGGCCGTAGCGCTGGGCAAGCGGGCAGGCGGCGCGCGCGGGCGGCAGCGCTTGCTGGGCCGGCGTTGCATGGTGAGAGGCAAGCTAGCCATCTGGCGGTTTGGGCCACAGAGCAGGCGAGGCCGGCAGGCCGAGCTGGGCTGGTTTGCCATTCGGGCCATTTTTCCCTTTCCTTTTTCCCTTCTTTTTCCATTTCTTTTTCTATTTTTATTTTCCAAACACTAATCAACTATGCCATTAATCCTTGTTAATTGTGTTAGTGACCATGGTGCACACACCATGGTAGGTCCCCTAGGGTCTCATGGTCGAGGTGGATCCATTTTCGGGGTTAGTCGACATATATTTTCACATGCGATAATAAGTTATTCGATTTTATTGAGCACCACATAAAATCGAATAAGAGGCAAATCACACTCTTGTAATAAAAATGGAAATGTTTCGACTAGCACTGGGTGCTACTTGTGCAACTAGTGGTTGTTTCCCTACATGACACACACCAAGCATCGGATACTTTAGAGAAATTTTTAAAAGTTCATATTTTTGGTGTTCGAAATTTTTGGGATGTTACAGTCCTACCCCCTTATGAGAATCTCGTCCTCGAGATTCAAAGGTGCAACTTGCTCTTCTGACTGGTAGGGGTAAGGCTCTCTTTTGTACTGACTTCTTTTCCAGAGTTGCCTCTCCTTCTGCGTGGCCATTTCACTGAACCTTGCACATTGATAAACTGGTACCTCCGTCTTTCTTTAGGTCCCTTATTAGAAGGCGGGTGGGGTGTTCTAGTATTCCATTGTGTTTTGAACATCGAGTGCCACTGGGGAATGTCGGTTGCTTTTGCAGCCACAGACGCTTGCGTTGTGGTGACAAATGGAGACTTTGGCGTACATTTGCAAGTTGTCTGGCAACTCTATCCTGTAGGCAAGCTTGTCAATCTTTGTACAGATGTGGCATGGTCCCTCCTATCCTAGGGTTGGCTTTCTCTTTGCAAGGAATCGAGGAGTTCCCCAATGTTGGAAAACTTTATGGCAGACAGGGTTCCCGAGAAGGCCTCGGATCCTTTCGCACTTGGGCGATTCCTTCTTTGGCCTCATTGATGGTGACAGGTACAAGGATATTGATCTCCTTCCTTTTTCTACCCGGCACCAGGGGTGGGGTCTACACCACCTTCCTTTCATGGCCTCGAATGATGATGTCTGAGGACTTATTCGGCATCCTTCATTGAAGGGAAACCTAGCATGGACCAACTCCTACCCTATTTGTCCATATCAGAGGTCACGTGCCTGAAGCACATTTTTGAGGGTCTAATTTACCCTCTCTGAATGACCAATGATTTGAAATCAATAAGCGATACAGTAGTCTGATTGAGCCCCTATAGCATCATCTGGGGCTTTTCCAGAACATGAATGTACACTGAGGTCCATGATCCGATATTATGCTTCTAGGGGCTCCATATAGCTCGAGAACGTTCCTATTGAATAGATACGCTAGCGGTCCATCTCCGGTGTCACTCTTGACCGCTAAGGAGTGAGCTACTCTGGGTCAGGCGATCAATTATCGCTCGTGTAGCACGTCCTTTGGTGTTCGAGGCTATCCTATGATGAAGTCCATAGGCATGCTATCATGATTCCATTCGGACACCTCAGGTGGCTTGGTAGCCTTGCAGGTCTCTCGTGCTCAGCTTGACGCGTCTGCATTTGCCACTCCCAGTAGCATGTCCTGCGTTAATTGCCTTCATATTCTTCCAATAGGATTTCCTTTTTCCAAATCGCATATTTCCTGGTGCTCTCAGGGTAAATGCGAGAATTAAGCTCATGCCCTTATGACAGGATCTTATTGCATGTGTCAAAGTCGAAAAGACTCCTAGATGCAATTCTTGTTCCTAAAAATGCTTTATTCATCCTTACTGGCTTCTTGGGCACTTGCTCTATGTCAGGAGCTTGTGTACTTCCCAATTCTCTAGGCAAATGGCACCGGGCTTCATGAATCCCATCCATGGGGGTGCAGTGTACATGAAGCTCATTCAGCAGACCACGAGGTATCATGCCAATGTCCTCTCATCACTCCTGGGCAAAGCTATGATGATCAAGGCATGACAATGGCTCTTGCGGCTAGGTGCATCAGCTACTTCTTTAGCCTGCTCTGGGTGGTCAGGGATCTCCACGTCGTAGCCTTTACTCAAATCTGGTCAATGATGTTGCCTCATGTTTAGATCTTCCTGGTGAAAAAGTTCTTCAGGCTCTTGAGATCGGTGTAGATCTCACGCTTGTTCCCAATCAGGTAGTGCCTCCAAATCTTCAATGCATGGATCACAGCTGCAATCTCGAGATCATGGATAGGATAACATTGTTCGTGCTCCTTAAGCTGATGGGAAGCATAGGCAATGACTTTCCTATTTTACCTCAGGACACAACCAAACCCGTGGCAAGATGCATCGCATTAGACCACAAGGTTCTAGGGTTATCGGGCAAGGTAAGAATAGGCGTCATGGTGAGCTTCTCTCTCAGGGTCTGGAAACTCAGTTTGCACTGGGGTGTCCATTCAGACTCCTTGGTCTCCTTTGGAAGGTTGGTCTTGGGGTGAGCTGTCTGGAGAAGCTCTTAAAGAGTCAGTGGTACTAAACGGCCAAATCCAAGAAACCTCTCGCATCGGTCGCATTCTGCGATTGCTCTCACTTCCTCTTTGTCTTCATGTCTGACGGGTCATCAGCTATTCTGATAGCGTCGAGCACATGGTCTAGGGGAATTGACCTATTCCAGCTAGACTTATACTTGCTGAACTTGGCGTATAGCAGATGCTTCTGTATCTTCTCTAATGATTTCCTTAGACGCTGCTTACATGGGGTGACATGAGTCTTCCTCTGGTGTGTCTCCTTTGTTCCTTCATCTAAAGGTAGCCTAATCTAAGGTCAAACTTGGCGAAGTACTTAGCATTGTGTAGCCAATCTAGCAGGTCGTCTACCCTTCACAGGGTACTTGTTCCTGATTGCATGCCATCTTGTTCCCCTGTTTCCCCTTTTGTGTAGAGGGTTGCATTCATCCAACTAGGCTTGCATTGATTCATGTGTTTGCTTGCAATGATCCCTTTCGAATAATAAAGCATTGCTCATGCACTCTAGGGTAGCGAGGTGAGCTTAGCTACTAGGTATCCCAAGTAGTGATTCCTTATAATCTACCTCTCTAGGGGGGGAAGACAGTCAAAAGGGCTAGAACTGAGGGAAACACCATACAGTAGTGTGCAGGTTTAAACCTCATACCGACTTGGTAATAAGTGCATAGAAAGATGTAAAACCAGATTTAAAACATCATTGCAGCGTTAGCTCCAATTACATGCACATACCTTGTTCTATGCTAGCGATGTCCTTAGTAGCTTGCTTGGCGAGACTCCAGTAGGCGGCTTTCTGCTCTCTGCGGCTCATGGGACTTGTGGTAGCATCCTTTAGAGGGCAAAGTACAACCTTATGACCCTTTTGGCCACATCTAAAATAGGTTATTCCATTGAGGGTTGGAGTGACTCTTGTGTTCTGTTCTCTGTTATTGGAGACGTCTTTAGTGGAACTGTGCATAAGTTGCCAGCGGGCAGCTCACGCATCATTGCGAACCTTCTTTGCTGAACCCTGGATCCTCTTGAAAGGAATCATAGTTGGTGATGCAATGTCAACTCTGGCACAGTCGATAACTCTGTGGCCTGGTTGTCCGCATATAAAGCAAACGAGAGGAACGCCACCTGTGGGTGTGGTAGCTCTCTCTCTTGGACAAACATGGATCTTGTGACCAGGGTGGCCACATCCATAACAAAAGAAGGGTTCCTTTATTGTAGGAGTGCTTGCAGGATCCTCCCATGTGTTGGATTGTTGAAGGGGGTGGCGCTGGAATGAGTTGCTTGTAGGGAGATCATGCATACGTGGTTGTTGCTGGACCAAGTGCTGATATGGTTCCTCAAAGTGTTGCTTCACAGGGACGAGCGTATCTGTCTTCTGGTGGGTCCTTTCTGACCTTAGTGCCCCCTTGATAGCCTCCTCGAGGGTGTGGCAACTCCTTCTCGTAATAGCAATGCGATGGGGAACTCCTAGTCCCTGGGTGAAGTAATACACCTTGTCCTTCTCAGCGGCCACACTTTCAGGGTGCACATACCACATCAGGTGAATAAAGCAGACAACATACTTGTGGACTGTGCCGGCTCCTTGCTTGATTCTACAAAACTCTTCTGTTAGAGTCTCTTCCACTTCTGCTGGCACATGGCGCTCGTAAAAGGCCTTAGTGAACTCGTCCCACAAGATGTTGGCGGGGTCTTGGGGGGATGTGCTGAATCCATTCCACCATGCTGGAGTGTTACCCTCGAAGTGGTGGGCTATGATCTTGACCTGATCCTCCTTTGTGTAGATGGTTGATTTCAACCACTCTGCCATGTCATATAGCCAATCCATGGCGATGATAGGGTCACCGTCGGAGCCGTCAAAGGTAGGGAGCTCCAACATGAGCGCACTAGCCAATTTTCGCTGGATTTCTTCAGTCAAGGTTTCAAGGAGCCGAATTTGCTGAACCATCCACCTAGCCAAAAGTGGTGGGGGTGGTGGAGAATGCTCCTCAACATGGGTCCTAACGGGTGGCGGAGTGACGATCTGATGTCCTTCCTTCTCTGGGTCAAATCCAATGGGGGTCCTATGTCCCATGTAGCTATTACTACCACCACATCTATGGCCCATGGCGGGCCCTGGGTGTGGTGCGCGATGGCTCAGAGGTGCTAAAAGACGGGCAGACATCCTACTTCAAGATCACCAGACTTAGGAACAGGTGCAAGTGATATGAGCTATTATCAACTTAGCTAAGTAATTCAAACTAATTTAATTAATTTGAAACATTTTTATCTATCCAACACTCATTCAAAGAAGCAATGAAAATCTATAAGATGCGATAAGATCCGAGCATTCATTACATTAAGCTGGTTACACAGTGATGTTTCTAGTAGCTACACTAGAAGACTCGTGAGAATTTCCGTACTACTCGTAGGTAGGCTTCAAAAGGGGACAATCTACTCTACTTCAGAAGTGAGTTTTGTCTTCTTTAGGCATTGTGGGCCTGTCTTGAGCTGGGTCACTCTGCATCAGTTGCGGATCACTGCTCAGGAGTCGAACCTGGTGGCACGAGGGGGAAGGTGCTAGCAGCCATCTCCTGGAGTTGCGCATCGGTCTTGAGCATCCTCTGCACATACTTGTGGGCTTCTTCCCACTCTGGAGTAGGTTTTGACTCGGGCATGGGGCAGGCATCCATGTTGTGGCTGGTGGACCCTACCTTGAACTTCTCGATGAGGGGCACCTTGCGATGTGGGCAGGCAGCTACATCTGTACTTGCTTGTATTGCTGGATATGATGGGCATTAGACTGCTTATATTTCTCTAGCATTGCCCTCATGACATCATGCAGATACACACAACCTTTCATATACCTAGTGAGGTGTGTCGTGTTGGACCAGCTCCACTTCTTTAGCTTGGTTAACTCTTCCTCTTGGGCCTTCACCTTTGCTTCTAGCTCTGTGACCTGATGCTTGTAGTAGTGCTTGTCACCTTCCAGTGGTAGGATTAGCTTGTCCTAGGCAACCATGTGTTCCCTTGCAATCCTGAGCATGCAATCATGCTCTCTACCCCAGATGCTCTCGGTCTCGGCCCAATGATCTATGTCACTTCTGGAGAGATCAAGGGCTTGGGGTAGCAGGCGGAATGGTCCTGTCTTGAGGAGTTCATAGGTGTCTCTCATCACAATCTGGAGGGCGGCACGTGCAGCAAGCTGTGCGGTGTTGGTGATAGTCCTGTCCATCTCACGGATGATGAAGGGCTTCAGTGCCGGCACCTCATTGCACTCAATGATCTGGATCGACACCACGAAGCAATCCTCTGGTCCATTAGGCCCCATGTTGCCATGACAAACCCAATGACAGTTTGACTTGGGGACACCAAGGTGCTGGAGCGTCTCACGCAGGACCTTGGCATAGTCTTGTTGGTACTTCTCATAGAAGGGAATCTCCACAAAGCTCTCTATCTGCATACAAAACCGGGAAAGAAGTTAGAAGGTCAGTAAGAGAGGAGATGAGCCAAGCATAAAAGCATTATGCAAGGTTGGTATATAACTGAAAGTGATTCAAGATCTCCTATTCTATCATCTAATCCTAAGGGTCTTGTCCTAGGGTCAAGCCTGGCTCTGATAGCAACTGAAACATCCTCAATTTTCCATGAAGAGAAAATACACAGAATGAAGGATATAATGATAGCCCAGGAGGTCAAATCATCAGTTATCCAATAACAGTTGATTACAAAGCCATACATCGAATAAAAGAATATAATAGAGGGGTTTACATAATTTATTACATCGCCACATGGCGGAATCATCAGAGTATCTAGCATCCGGAACAGCTGCAGAAGTAGAGGGATATTGCGGAAGCATCGTCTTTCACCATCTTGAGTGTAGGCACAAGACCATCTAATCCTTTCATCCTTCAGGGGTGTCGGCAAGCCATCATCCATACCTGGATCCAAATGTTCAGTAAGTTTTGTACTGGCCACATCTCCCACCCTATGCTTTGCTTTTGCTATGTAGTATTTGGTGGGATGCAGAGGATAAAATCAAGAGGCCTAATATATGGTTGTGGTTTCCTATGCAAGTAGTGACCAATATTATATAATATAGTTCATCAAATTTTAACCCATCTCATCCACACATCTTTCCCACCCCATCACATCACATACATCTCACACTCTTGCACTCAGTCGACATGTCCAACTCCCTCTCAGAGCCTGTCTCCGCAGCTCACAGCCAGAAGGGTAACACCAAGGGGAGAATAGAAGGACTCATCTCATTACTCCTGAGAAGCGTGGGTCTTAGGAAAGAGCCATACTAGTGGCTCATGGGCTATATATATAGATTTATAAACTCTGCAAAGCGTGTACTCCCGTAACCACAAGATCACTATCATCGGCAGTGCCCCACCTAAGCTGATTTTGGCTGCTTTCTAACCGGTGTGATGCCACCCTACCACTCAGTACTGGGACACCCCAGAACACCACCGGAACACCGATAGGTACACCGGCACACTGAGACTGTGAGGCATAGTTACCCAGGCCACCAAGGTAACTCTGTGGCTTTAAGGAGGGTGTGGGACCCCATGCCTGTACCTCCCAACACTATCTGCTAACAACCTAGAAGTAGTGGCATCATCCTAGCTAGTCAAACATCCGTCTCCCGCCCATATAATAGCGAGTGGTGAGCACGTAGGTCCCAAGGTTCCAGTCCTCAAGACATATCAGGTCCTAGGGGGATCAGATAGGATTATCTTCTCATAGGGACTATAGCAGTCCGTGCTATAACAGCACCTCCTACCTGGGGCCTCACTCCACGAAGGCTCTCACCCCCGGGATCACCATATATCTCACAATGTATCTGCCACAAATACCTCACATAGGGATGCCCAGAACACACCCCCCGGCAAGACTCGCCCTCATGGCTCATCATAGAATCCTGTTCGATTGACACAACCCTCACCACACACCCAAGACACACGCAGCACTCTCCTCGAGTAAAGTGGAACCACGTGCCTTAACCATATACCATACCGTACTCTCCACCACGCATCACATCACAGATATAAGCATAGCAGAAGTAAAGCATCATAAGTAAATAAGCATGCGTCTAGCCTATCAGCGGGTGTGTAGGGGTAAGGTTGCGACGAGGTAAAGGCTCATCAAGCAATTCTACCATGTAACCTATCATCTGGTGATATTCATAAATAAGCACTAGCAAACTAGATAATCTGCCATGCGTAATAGGATTCTATGAGGTTGGGTGGGGTGTGGCACCTGAATAGCTGTCACTCAGGTCCTCCATCAAGTCCTTGGCACTCTTCTAGTCCTCCTCCTCAGTCAACTCCTTCGCAGAAACTGAAATCGACACATAACGGTCGTGGGAGCGACCCCTATAGATCAATCACAAAGAAGTAAATGAAATCAAATATCTCCAAATGCAATCATCCATAAGCCTATGACGTAGAGCTCATTTTTATAAAAATTTGGACACTTGATTCATATTTTTCGGAGATCGTATGAAGAAGTTATGAATTTTTGAAGATTAAATTATTTTCAAAAAGAAAAAGGGGCAGTTAATTCCTGGGCTGATACGTGGTAGCGTCGGATAGGTGCCACGTGGCACTGTGGGTCAACGGCTGAACGTAGAGGATGACATCACGCTGATGTCATGCTGACATCAGCACTGATGCGCGGGTCTAGCGGTGGGACGGTAATGCTGATGTCACGCTGATGTCTTGCTGACGTCAGCGTGGGTCCAGATGGTGCAGTCGCTAACATGTGGGACCCACGGTCAACGATCACTGATAGGTAGGGCTAGGTCAATGGTCAATGTTGACCGGTCAACAGTGAACGCCGGCAGGCCTGGGCGGGCCTGGGCGGGCCTGGGCAAGGCCGGATCTAGGCCAGGTTGGGCCGGCCCGGCCCGAACACGTGTCGAGCAGGGAGGTTGGCCGCGTGGCAATCTGGGCTCCAACTGGCCTTGGCCTACAGCTGCTGGGCATGTGAACTAGGTCCATGGTGGGCTGAGGACGGGTGGTCCGCGTGGCTGCCTTCGGTTGGTCCAGCGCGGCCACACGTGGAGGACACGGTGCACCGGGGGTAATCCCCTTCTCTCCTCCTCGACGCATGCAGGCGTAGGCTCGGCGGCGCTCGACCGATGGCAAGCGGCGCTGCGGCTACAGTGGGTCGGGGCTAGGTGAAGCATTGGCCAAGACAGCGCTAGGGTGTGGCCTGAGCGGCTATGGGGTCGTGGTGAGCTAACGGTGCTCGGGCTAGCAGGCTCGCGGGTCACGGCGACGCTGGATGGCGAGTCCGCGGCTACAGGGTGCTGGGGCGCCCGAGAGGTAACTTTGACTCGTGATAAGGCATCGAGGGGCCAAGGTGAGTGAGGGGTTGGAGTCCAAGCGAGCCCACGGGGCTTGGTTTGGCCGGCGCGCGCACGGCGGCGGACGGCAGAGGCACGAGCGGTGGTGGCGCGGTTGCAGGACGCGGCAGCGGCTTGGAGGTAGCTTGGACTCGCGCAAAGGCTCTGAGACACCCAGGCAAGCGTGGACGTGGCTCCAATTGGACCGAGGTCACTCTAACGGCCAGCATTGACGGCAGCGGCGGCGGCGATGAGTTTTGATGGTGGCGGCGAAATCCTCCGGTAGGGCATCAAATTGACCCCCATTTTCTCCTTCTCCTACCCATGCAGAGCAGCTGGGAGCTCCAGGCGTCTACGAGCGCGGTTATGGGAGCACGGTGGGGCGCGTGCGACTGCGGAGGTCACAGCGGCGCACCGGCGGTCGAAGCCATGGCGATCGAGGTCTGCAAGTGGCGTGGCCTCACTATGGTCGAGCCATGCTCCCAAGATGTTGCCAAATAAGCATTCCAGACCGAGGCGAAGGTGAAGGTGAAGCTAATGGCGGGAAAAGGAGAGATAAGAGCAGGAACTACGGTGGTGTACTGGCGGCGGCCATGGACGTGAGCGGGGTGAGCTCACCCGCGCGACGCATCGATGACGGCTCGGGGTCAAAGAAGGTGCGCTCGGCGAAGGGGAAGCAGCGCTGGTGCAGCGGATGCAGGCGGCACGTCGGGGTCGAGTAGGTCCGCTGGCTCCTTGCGTGCGTGCGAGCGGCGGCGATGCTCCACTCCGACTCCGGCTCCTCTTCTTCCCCTCTCCTCTCACACACTCTCTCTTGGCTGGGCAGCGAGGCGACCAGCAAAGGCGGCTGAGGGCTCGGGAAACCCTAACGGCCGGGATGCTCCTCTTTTGTAGCGCGGCGGCCGATGGTGGACGTTGAGGATCAGAGATCCCCATCGAGCGGCTGAGCGCGGCCGTGCGTTAGGGTTAGGGCTTTGGGGGAAGGCGCGGCCAGGCGGCTAGATGGACGGCGCGGAGCGCGGTGGCGAGTCACGGGCGAGGGCGGGCGGCATCCGCATCCATGGACATTTCTGTCTTGGCGGACGCAATGCGCGGTTGACAAAAAAGGGAAAAGGAGGCATCTGACAGCGGGGGTCCAGACGTTAGCGACACGACGGCGGTGTGCGGGCGCACGCGGGCAGCAACGGCCTTGCTGGGCCGTTGCCCGAGCGGGCCACAGCGCGGGCGAGCGGGCAGGCGACGCGCGCGGGTGGCAGCGCTTGCTGGGCCGGCGTTGCGCAGGGAGAGGCAGGCCGGCCATCTGGCGGTTTGGGCCGTGGAGCAGGCGAGGCCGGCAGGCCGAGCTGGGCTGGTTTGCCATTCGGGCCGTTTTCCCCTTTCCTTTTTCCCTTCTTTTTTCATTTCTTTTTCTATTTCTATTTTTCAAACACTAATCAACTATGCCATTAATTCTTGTTAATTGTGTTAGTGACCATGGTGCACACACCATGGTAGGTCCCCTAGGGTCTCATGGTCGAGGTGGATCCATTTTCGGGGTTAGTCGACATATTTTTTCACATGCGATAATAAGTTATTCGATTTTATTGAGCACCACATAAAATCGAATAAGAGACAAATTACACTCTTGTAATAAAAATGCAAATGTTCTGACTAGCACTGGGTGCTACTTGTGCAACTAGTGGTTGTTTCCCTACATGACACACACCAAGCATCGGATACTTTAGAAAATTTTTTAAAAGTTCGTATTTTTGGTGTTTGAAATTTTTGGGATGTTACACCCACTGTTTAATTTCAAGCCTACAAAGGTTTTAGGGGATTTTGTGATCCAAGAATATTAATCAGACAGTCGGGGAGTGATTCAACTATTGACGAGCCTTCAATAATAAAAATCTCTAATCGATTGTTTACTTGTTCATAAATTGTTCTGTTATATGGTTGCTTCCTTGGTAGTTACAAACTTGCAATGGCCTGAATCTAATGTTTGCTTCCTTGCTGGTTACGAACTTGCAATGGCCTGAAACTAATGTTCTTGTTTTTTTTAGGGTGTGTAACAGCAATGACTGCCAGGTGGTGAGCTTAAACCTACAGACTTTTTTTTGAGGGGTAAACCTACAGACTAATATAGATAAGTGTCTTAAGTCACCATTTCAGATTAGTACTGCTTTAACTCATAAGCTAGATTACTCTAATAATGTGCTCTGCTCCTTCTTAGCTTGTAGTTGCTGCAGTCGGACAGTTACTGCTTGACCACTCAAACCATGGCTGAAATGTCATGTATTATAGAAGCCCCACGATGACATGTCCTTGAAGGTGAGAAAGCTCGATCATCCAAAATGGTTTCAGAACATTGAGATCCTACGCTTGTTGCTCTTTCCAATGGCAAACAACAGGCTTGCAATAGATTATGCCAAACACTACTGATTTATGTCTACACGTTTGTCTCTCAATCTTACCTTTTGTATAGTAGGACACTAGTACAGCTACACGGCACTCTAATCTTCTTACTATTCACTTCTGTAGGTCCTACAATTACAAGGCATGTAACATCTTTGATTGACTTGTGTGTACCTTCTCCTAATTACAAGGTACAAGATCTGTGTTCTGATTATCTGTTCTGATGCTAGTGTATCATGCTGCATCAGATTAGATGCCTTTTTGTTCCTAATAATGTGATATCTCCTTGCTGCTGTAGATTGATCCACTCAAGTTAATAGGTTGGATTTTAGTAATCATCATTTCTTCAATGCTCATGTAAGTGCAGCCATCTCTTTTCTTTTTTCTCATCACTTCTAAGTTTTGCACAAATATAGAAAGATTCCTACTTTCAAAATGTCTTGAATTAGACCGCACTCTGATATGTTGGTTGATTTAGTCCTAGGAACAACTTAAATCCAGTTAGCATGTGCATGAATTACTTAGCTTGTGCATGCTATGATGGAGAACATTTTCTGCCAGAAATAGTAGTTCATCTAGAACAAGAACTAGTCAATCTATATCATGTTGCTATAGGTTGTGGATAAGTCTAGAAGACTATGTAGGGGATATGTTAGGTTAGTGCAGGATATATCATGTACTGGCGTACTGCCATTAGTGCTGCAATAAAAGACAAGTTAGCATTCTTACAATATTATTTTGTCACTAGCTTAAAAAATTGTGTCCTGATAGAAATGCACCAAGTGAACCTTCTTACATAATGGCAACTATTGGGTCAATGGTGTTTTAGGTACTTTCTGGTCAATTGATCAACTGCCAAAGATATATTGGGTGAAAACATTGTACATGCACTGAATGATTCACACTTTAACTGAAATAAACATGGCAAGTTAGAGTGTGACAGCAGCATAAACAAAAAGGCAAAAATATGTTTTGTTTATTGTAAGAGTGGATGGATTCCACCAAATGCACACCAGTGTTTTTTATTTCTGTTTGATGTAACGTGAATGTCGAGATCCTATTATCCATGGACACGCAAGATGAACAACAACATTGTTAATTGATTCTCTCCTTGATTACTAACCTACATGTTCATGTCTACTTTGTTATATGCAGAATATGGCTACAAGTTCCACTCCAAGAACCGGCAAGGCTCTTGATCCAAAGGTATTTAACTCTGTTGGCTATTTCACCTTTTTACAGTAAATTCATATTCTGAGAGAGGGTGCTGCAGTTAACAATGTGTCAGAACTATTTTTGAGATTCCTAGAAAGTAAGTGAGCTGTTTTTATATTCTCTCTTGGTGTCAACAGGTAATCAGAAGGCTGGCTCAGAATCATGAAGCTGCACACAAAAGCAGGTTGCAAAAGAAGGTGATTGTCTGAGCATCAGCTAGATGCAAACTAAAGCTCTTCTCTTTAAACAAGTTTCTGATAGTTAATTTTTTTCAATGTGCCATAGTCTTACATTCAGCAGCTTGAGAGCGGTAAATTGAAGCTTTCCTAGATGGAACAGGACATGCAGCGAGCCCGTTCCCAGGTTCACTTTCTACCCCTTTCTGTGTTTTTGCTTGATGGCTTCTAACTGAACATTTGAAATTCTAACTTGTGTGTCCTGCCCTTCTAGGGCCTTTTTCTTGGAGGAGCTCTAGGTGCAAAAACCAGTTCTGGTGCCTATCTGATCTTCATTTCTCAGCATTCTCTTCACTATGTATGCATGATGCCTTGAGACCTGAAATCGTTTCTCTGGATGATTTCAGACTTGTGATGAGAATCCTATGGGTTTTATGCTATGTAATGTGAGAATTCTGTTGTTATGTAATGTAATGAATGAATGTATATATATGTCGTCACCATATATGGCTGCAGTGCTGTCAAAAAAATGAGAAATTGTGACGCCGTATAGTTGTCTTAAAATAGCTTTGCACAACATAAGACTGACAATAACAAAGCGTCACATAATCGATGGGACTATACATGACATTCTAACCTCGTCACAAAAAACCTGTCCAGTTGCATCATAAAATCTACAGCACAATATATAACGACCATAACCCATCACAAAAAGGTAGCAGAAGATGTCCATTGTTTAACCATTTGTGACGATCGAACATAATGTGACGCGTTGACTGTACATTTTGTGACGCCATATATCGTCTTAAAAGAGTACAATTTGCGACGACATATAGTGTGTCGTCACAAAACATACAGACATTTTGTGACGACTGGATAGAAAAACATCATGAGGAATTTATGTAACGGTCATTTTGTGACGACGGGCGTGACGCTATGAAATCATCACAAGGATCTTTTTATGACATTTTTTGTACTTTACATGATAGTTTGACATTGTCACACAATCTAAGAATTCTTGTAGTGGAAGTTTGGGTCCGGGAGACATGCTCGACGAGGCGGGCAAGGGGGAATTCGACCCAGGGAGTTAGGGTGGAGAGATCAGATGGTGTCAGGGCCTAGGAAGGGCCTTGGCATCGAAGCTATGGTGCGGTTACGGCCTCGACGACAACGGGTTACCGTCGTGCTAATTTTTCGGCGGATCATAAGAGATGGGGAAGTTTGGGTCCGGGAGATAGGCTCTGCGAGGTGTGAAAGGGGGAATTCAACCTGGGGAGTTAGGGTGGAGAGATAAGATGGTGTTAGGGCTGAGGAAGGGCCTTGGCATTGAAGCTATGGTACGGTTACGGCCTTAACGGCAACAATTACCGTCGTGCTAATTTTTAGGCGAATCATAAGAGATGGGGAAGTTTGGGTCTGAGAGACATGCTCCGCAAGACAGGCAAGGGGGAATTTGACCCAGGGAGTTAGGGTGGAGAGATAAGATGGTGTCATTGCTAAGGAAGGGCCTTGGACCTGAAGCTATGATGTGGTTGCGGCCTTGAGGGCAACGGGGACCGCCGTGCTGATTTTTTGACGGATCGTAAGAGACGGAGAAGTTTGGGTCTGGAAGACATGCTCCGTGAGGTGGGCAAGGGGGAATACAAATCAGGGAGTTTGGGTGGAGAGATAATATGGTGTCAGGGCTGAGGAAGGGCCTTGGCATCGAAGCTATGGTGCGATTGCAGCCTTGAAGGCAACGGCGACTGCCGTGCTTATTTTTCGATGGATCGTAAGAGATGGGGAACTTTGGGTCCGAGAGACATGCTCTACGAGGTAGGCATGGGGGGAATTCAACCCAAGGAGTTAGGGAGGAGAGATAAGATGGTGTCAGGGCTGAGGAAGGGCATTGGCATCGAAGCTATGGTGCTGTTGCGGCCTTGACGGCAATGGGGATGGTAAGAGATCGCAAGGCGGGCAATGGGGGAATTTGACTCGAGGAGTTAGGGAGGAGAGATAAGATGGTGTCAGGGCCGAGGAAGGCCTCGGCATCCAAGCTATGGTGTGGTTGCGGCCGTGACAGCAACGGGCACCGTCGTGCTGATTTTTTTGGTGGATCGTAAGCGACGGGGAAGTCTGGGTCTGGGAGACATGCTCGGCGAGGTGGGAAAGGATGAATTCAACCCAGGGAGTTAGGGTGGAGAGATAAGATGGTGTCTAGATTAAGGAAGGGCCTTGGCATCAAAGCTATAGTGTCATTGCGGCCTTGACGACAACGGGGACCGTCGTGCTGATTTTTTGGCGGATCATAAGAGACGGGGAAGTTTGGGTCCGGGAGACATGCTCTGCGAGGCGAGCAAGGGGGAATTCAACCCAAGGAGTTAGGTTGGAGATATAAGATGGTGTCAGGGCCAAGGAAGGGCCTTTGCATCGATGCTATGGTGCGACTGTGGCCTTAAAGTCAACGGGGACCGTCGTGCTCATTTTTTGGTGGATCGTAAGAGACTGGGATGTTTGGGTTTGAGAGACATGCTCCACGAGGCAGGCAAGGTGGAATTCAACTCAAGGATTTAGGGTGGAGAGATAAGATGGTGTCAGGGCTTTAGGAAGGGCCTTGGCGTCGAAGCTATGGTACGGTTGCGGCCTTGACGGCAACAGGGACATTCGTGCTGATTTTTTGGTGGATCGTAAGAGACGGGGAAGTTTGGGTTTGGTTGACATGCTCCGCAAGCCGAGAAAGGGGGAATTCAACCCGGGGAGTTAGGGTTGAGAGATAATATGGTGTCAATGCCAAGGAAGGGCCTTGGCATCAAAGCTATGCTGCGGTTGCGGCCTTGACGGCTACGGGGACCACCATGCTAATTTTTCGACGGATCGTAAGAGACGGGGAAGTTTAGATCCAGGAGACATGCTCCGTGAGGTGGGAAAGGGGGAATTTGACTTAGGGAGTTAGGGTGGAGAGATAAGATCATGTCAGGGGTGAGGAAGGGCCTTGGCATCGAAGCTATGGTGTGGTTGCGGCCTTGACGGCAACGGGGAGACATGCTCCACGAGATGGGAAAGGGGGAATTTGACCCAGGGAGTTAGGGTGGAGAGATAAGATGGTGTCATTGCCAAGGAAGGGCCTTGGTATCAAAGCTATGATGCGGTTGTGGCCTTGACGGCAACGGAGAACTCCGTGCTAATTTTTTGGTGGATCGTAAGAGACGGGGAAATTTGGGTCTGATAGACATGCTCCGCGAGATGGGGAAGGGGCAATTTGACCCAGGGAGTTAGGGTGGAGAGATAGGATGGTGTCATTGCAAAGTAAGGGCCTTGGCATAGAGGCTATGATGTGGTTCTGGCCTTGACGGCAACTGGGACTGCCATGCTAATTTTTCGGTGGATCATAAGAGACGGGGAAGTTTGGGTCTGGGAGACATGCTCCACAAGGCACGCAGGGGGGATTCGACTCGAGGAGTTAGGTTGGAGAGATAAGATGGTGTCAGGGTTGAGGAAGGGCCTTAGCATCGATGCTATGGTGCGATTGCGGCCTTGAAGTCAACGGGGACCGCCGTGCTCATTTTTTGGTGGATTGTAAGAGACTGGGAAGTTTGGGTTTGAAAGACATGCTCCAGGAGGTAGGAAAGGGGGAATTCAACTCGAGGATTTAGGGTGGAGAGATAAGATGGTGTCAGGGCTTTAGGAAGGGCCTTGGCATCGAAGCTATGGTACGGTTTCTACCTTGACGGCAACAGGGACCTCCGTGCTGATTTTTTGGTGGATCATAAGAGACGGGGAAGTTTGGGTTCGGTTGACATGCTCCGCGAGGTGGGCAAGGGGGAATTCAACCCAGGGATTTAGGGTTGATAGATAATATGGTGTCAAGGCCAAGGAAGGGCCTTGGCATCAAAGCTATGATGCGGTTGCGGCCTTGACGGCTACGGGGACCACCATGATGAATTTTCGGTGGATCATAAGAGACAGGGAAGTTTGGGTCCGGGAGACATGCTTTGCAAGGTGGGAAAGGGGGAATTTGACCCAGGGAGTTAGGGTGGAGAGATAAGATCATGTCAGGGGTGAGGAAGGGCCTTAGCATTGAAGCTATGGTGCGATTGCGGCCTTGACGGCAACGGGGACCGCCGTGCTGATTTTTTGGCGGATCGTAAGAGACGAGGAACTTTGGGTTTGGGAGACATGCTCCACGAGATGGGAAAGGGGGAATTTTACCCAGAGAGTTAGGGTGGAGAGATAAGATGGTGTCATTGCCAAGTAAGGGCCTTGGCATCGAAGCTATGGTGCGGTTGCGGCCTTGATGGCAACAGGGACCGCCACGCTGATTTTTATGCGGATCGTAAGAGACGGGGAAGTCTGCGTCCGGGACATGCTCCGCAAGGCGGGCAAGGGGAATTTGACTCAGGATGTTAGGGTGGAGAGATAAAATGGGGTCAACGGTGAGGAAGGGCCTTGGCATCGAAGCTATGGTGTGGTTGTGGCCTTGACGGCAATGGGGACCGCCATGCTGATGTTTTAGCGGATCGTAAGAGATGAGGAAGTTTGGGTCTGGGAGACATGCTTCGCAAGGCGGGCAATGGGGGAATTTGACCTGGTGACTTAGGGTGGAGAGATAAGATGGTGTCAGGGCTGAGGAAGGCCTTGGCATCCAAGCTATGGTGTGGTTGCGGCCCTGACGGCAACGGGGACCGCCGTACAGATTTTTGATGAATCATAAGACATGAGGAAGTTGGGTCCAGGAGTCATGGTTCACAAGGCAGGTAAGGGGAAATTAACTCTAGGAGTGAGGGTGAAGAGACAAGATGGTGTCAGGGCCAAGGAAGGGCCTTGGCATCAAAGCTATGTTGCAGTTTTCGCCTTGACGGCAACGGGGACTGCCGTGCTGATTTTTCGGTGGATCGTAAGCGACGGGGAAGTCTGGGTCTAGGAGACATGCCTGGCAAGGTGGGCAAGGATGAATTTGACCTAGGGAGTTAGGGTGGAGATATAAGATGGTGTCTGGGTTGAGGAAGGGCCATGGCATTGAAGCTATAGTGTCGTTGCGGCCTTGACGACAACGGGGACCGTCGTGCTGATTTTTGGGCAGATCATAAGAGACGGGGAAGTTTGGGTCCGGGAGACATGCTCCACGAGGTGAGCAAGGGGAATTCAACCCAAGGAGTTAGGTTGGAGAGATAAGATGGTGTCAGGGCCAAGGAAGGGCCTTAGCATCGA